>JAKSZT010054518.1:782633-793550 GCA_026826555.1 Tolypeutes matacus | reverse complement strand
CATCCATCCACCCACCCATCATCTATCTATCGATCGATTGATCGTATATATCAGGTGCCTTGAATACTTAATACTGCCGATACACTTCCTAAGAACAAGGACATCCAGTTATGTAACCCCCTTAAGTGCTGTCATCAAGTTCAAGAAATTTAACATTGATATAAAGCTTACAGTCTAGATTCCAATTTTTTAATATGTCCCAACAACGTCCCTTTTCTCTTTGTCTCCTTCCTTCCGAGGTCCCATCCAGGATCAGGAAATGCATTTTATTGTCCTTGTCTCTCCGGTGCTCTTTCTTACTTTCCTTTAAATTGTGGGAACACATGTACAACAGAAACCTTCCCATCTCAGCCACTCCAAGCCCACCATTCATTGGGATTCGTCACACGCACAATTTTATGTGCCTCACCACCTCCCATGGCTGGGTCCTTCCTGTCTCCCCAAACAGAAACCCTCCACCCGTTATGCGTTGACCCCGCAGCCCCCTGCCCCACCCTAAATAACTGCCTTCACGTGTGGGGAAGCCAGCACGTGCATCTTTTTCTCTCATTTCGGTCGTGCTCCTTTTGTTTCCCTCTGAACAAGTGCAGATTAATTCACCTAACTGGTCTCTACTCCACTCTGGATTCTTCTAAACACTTAGTTTTCCAGCAAAGTCCTTTCACTGTTTCTGGAAAATTCTGTCCTCATTTATAATATTTATTTATATTTATTCCTAATACCATTCCGGCTCACTAGCCCAGTCGGACCTGCCCTCCTGTGCCACCTTCTGTGAGCCGTGGAGAGCCTACGCTAAGCATGCCGCAGATAAAGGTGCAACGCCACCTTCTCCTAGGGCCTAAGCGCTTCACCTTCACACTCCCATCTGCAGCGGCTTCTGCATCTCGGGAGACCAGGCGAGGAGACCACCTGCTCGCAGCGCCCCATCAGCTGGGTCCGACAGCCTTGCTGGAGAACCGTTCCTGCCAGCCACAGGTGCCTCCCCCCATCCTTCCCAGCTCTGGTCGGCTGCGTCCAACAGCTTTTCCAGGGATCCCAAGGGAGAGGGTATCATTCACGGCCCCTCTATCCCAAACAACCAGAAAATCCACTCAAAGTTCGCTTCTGTTTTTGAAAGCTGCGGCATTTATTTTTCAATCAGTTAACAGCAAACCAGGGCCTTGAAGTGTGTGGTCGCTGGCACTGGGAGCAGGGAAGCGACGTGCTTCCGTTTGCGTTTCTTTTTTTTTTGTTTTTTTTGTTTTTTTTGTTTTTTTTTTACCAGGAGTTCCCGGTGATTGAACCCAGGTCCCTCCATATGGGAGACGGATGTCCAACCAGTTGAGCCCCATCCATCCCCCCGTTTGCATTTCGTACTTGGGTGAATCAGGAGGATTTGGCCTGCACACGCTCACTGCCCGCTGGCCTCCGACTCCCCGCTCGGAGCAGCTCCTGTCCACAGGTGACTCCGGGGTAGGCAGGTGAGTGTTTGACTCTCCCCTGTGGTGTTTTCAGTTCTCAGTTTCCCTAACTTGGAGAGCACCACACAGCAGCCACGGAGTTTTCATCCCCACGTGCAGCTGGCACCTCGACAGTCCTCTTGTCCCCTCCCCACACAGCAGGGACTGAGCTTCTAAGGGACCAGCTTGACCCCAGGCCTTCCAAGAACTTCTCGTCGCACCTAGAATAAAACCCTCCTTCTCGCGGCTGCCGAGGCCCTGCCCTCCGCTCCAGGCTCCCCTCCCAGCGCCCCGCTCCCCGCCCTGCACCTGGCAGGTGCCCCCCGTCCCTCGGACACGCTGCACCGCTTGCAGTCCACCTGGCCTCCCACGGCTCACAAGCCACAGCCTCCACGGAACCTTCCTTGACCACCTTTTCCCACTGGCCATCGCCAAGGGAGAGGTCAAACTGCCAAGTGAGAGAACAGTCCCCGCGAGACTGCCCTCACTTCAGACCCCAGCTTCAAGTTCAGGGGTCTCCAAGGCCACCCTGACTTCTGGCCATCTGGTTACGGATTTGGGTCTGATAACGGCTGGAATGACTCACGGAACTCAGAAGAGCGCGTTACAGAGAGGGGGTGGAGCAGCGAGAGCTCGGGTGCATTGTTGGTGGGGATGTCACATGGGGCAGCCACTGTGGGAGGCAACGCGGTACTTCCTTGAAAAGGTAGATACAGGATTACCATGTGACCTGGCAAGTCCACTTCCAGGTGTAGAGCCAGCCAGTGAAAACAGGTGCTACGCGCCACCGTCCCCAGCACTGTTCACAACAGGCCAAGGCTGGAAACGCAGTGTCCATCAGCAAAGGAAGGGTCTCTCCACACAGTGGTGTCCTCTGCCCGAAAGAGAGAACGCAGCACGTGGGCACCCTGGAGACACTATGCTTGGTGAATTCAGCAGACACGTAAGGACAAAGATTGCATGACCTCACGTGTAGGAGATGACCAGAAGGAGCACATTTGCAGAGATAGAAAGCAGATTAGGGGAAGCAGATGTGGCTCAAGCGATTGGGCTCCCGTCTACCATACAGGAGGCCCAGGGTTTGATTCCCGGGGCCTCCTGGTGAAAAGCAAGCTGGCCCGTGCGGGAGGGCTGGCCTGAGCGGAGAGCTGGCGCAGCAAGGTGACGCAACACAAAGAGACACAGAGGAGAGACAATAAGAGACGCAGCAGACCAGGGAGCTGAGGTGGCACAAGAGATCTCACTCAGGAAGGTCCCAGGATCAGTTCCCGGTGCCTCCTAAAGAGAAGACAAGCAGAGAAGAACACACAGAGCAGACAGCGAGTGCAAAAAGCAACGTGGGCAGGGGGAGGGGAATAAAAATAAATAAAAATAAATATTTTTTTGAAAAAGAAAGCAGATTAGAAGTGAACATTTAAAAAAAAAGGATTTCTTCTTTCATTCATTCGTTTCATGCACTTTTCCAAGCGCCGAGAGGGCTTGAGTTTCTCCTCAGAGGAGTCGGTTTCTCACTCATGCTGTTTTCACCTTTCTCAGACTGTTTCTTACAGGTCTATTCCTTAAAATGAAAGAGGAAAAACAAGCAGAGCAAAGGGCTACACTTAGAATTACAGTTTTATTACATCAAGGCTACAAAGGAAGACCGAGGCAGAGGCCGCAGGGCGAGGGCCCAGGCCTCACTGAGGCCGCCGCGCGTGTGGCGTGAGTGTGTGCCGATGGTCTGCGTGCCGCCCTCCGGGCCCGCCTGCGCTGCGGGGAGCGGGCGCACCTGGCGCACTCACTGCCCACCTGGCCGGCCTCACTCTCCAGGCGCCTCCCCTCCTGGAGGCCCCACCCAGCCCCGCCGCCGCCCGCCTCCCCAAACGGCCCTCTCCCCCAGGACCTCTCCGCCCTGGCGCCCAGTTTTGCGCTCTTTCTCGCCCGCGTCACTGTTTGCAATGGCCTCGTCCGTGTCCTCGTTTGCCCCGCCTGCTCCTTGGCCACGGACCGGCCGCCTGGGCCGAGCTGGTCTCCTGGGTCCCTGCCCGGTGGCCGTGGTCGGGCCCTGGTGGACCCTTGAGAGAGGTTTGGTAGAATGAACGCCGCGTCGCGGATTTGCTGAACGATTCGGGAGGCCCGTAGAGCTCTTAACGTGGGGTTTGGCATGAGGTCGGGGATCCGTAACCGTCACCCATCATTACTGGATGACCGCGTCAGCGAGCCCACCCGGTCAGATTCGAGCCACAGACCGACTTGGTTTTGCTTTCAGAATTAAAAAAAAAAATCGAGGCTGTCTTAAAACATTAAATCCTGCTTTCTAGATTCTCGTCACCCCCACTCGCCCCCAAAACCAGAGAATCGGGCAACCAGCGGGCTCGTGTTTCATGTGGCAGCCACTGGCAGGGAGCCGGGATCTCTTCAGGCGTTATAGAGAGGAGGCTGCCCGCCTGGCACTTCTGAGAATCACCGTGTTGAAAGAGGCTGCCTGAGAGCGGTGCCACTTTAGAGGAAAGCTGGGCCAGAAGATAAAGAGGCCACGCCTCGGAGAGACCAGGACACTGCTCGGGCTTCCGCGGCCTGTGAACCCCCTCTTCTTAAACAGAAGTGGGGAGCTGGGAAAGGGCCCTAGTGAAGCAGGCACCGCGCCTGCCACCCTGGCCGTTAGAGGGTTGGCTTCACCAGCAAGCAGGGAGCAAGGAGGGAGGGGCAGAATGCCTCCAAGCAAACGCCTGTGTAATGGAGCAGACAATGATTTTCTGCATGGTTCTGGATAAACGTTGACTAAACGTGATCAGAGCAAAACTGCGTTTGGTCTCAGACCACCCGTCCCTGAGGCTAATGCTTGCCAGAGTAGAGATTTCATTTTCAACAGACTTTCTAGAACATCCAAAAAGAGCTGCAGAAATGGCTCCCTGGGTGATGCTTCCTGATGACACAGACGGGCACTTTAATGGCATCAGTAACTGGTCTCCCAGCTGCATTTTCAGGAAGCTCCAGCTAATTCCATGTGAGGAGTGTGACTGGCTTGTCTCAGGGGGACAGCTCCACCAGACTGCATCTAGGGCAGGAAAATAGCTCCCCCAAAGCAAATTTGGGGTGCTGTTACCAGAATAAGGGGGGAAGAGTGGCTGACAGCAAAACAGCAGCTGGCCACGACAGCGTCTGTGGACGGGCTCGTTCTTGCTGGGCCCCGGGCTTGTGTTCAGAGTCCTAGTACCTGCCATGCACACTGAGCAAGCAGGTGCAGCCGGGCACCCGCCCTGACTGCAGGTACACGCAGTGTCACCCTGACACAATCTCTTCCTCAAAGCTGGGGACGTAAAAAGAAGGAACATTCTGGCTTCCCGTTTGCATGGTCTCCCCTCTCTCTCTTCCCTCTCTCCGTTTTGGAGGCTGTGAGTCTACAGGGAAGAGCACTGGATTAGGAGTTCTGACCTCTGTCGTTTCAGCTCATGCCCTAAAAGTGGGTCCTGCCATTTTATCTTGGTCTCGGTTTCTCCACTGTGAATTTGGGGCTATGGAACTTTAAATTCAATTGAATCCAGTACCTGTTTCTTCACATCCTGTTTGCCTAGCAGCTTCCAGCAATGAGTGACAAAATCATTAACTGTAAGAAAGCAGCAGTCCCCAAGGAAGGCGGACACTTGTCTCCTGGCTGTTGCCTTAGACTGAGAAGCAGCCTAGGACTTGAAGATTTCTGTCTCTCACATTGATAGAAGTTGAAAGTACACACACGTGTGCGTCCTGCTGAGCATTTCTGCTGTCAGAGCTAGCTTTAGATGGATGAACACCCCCCAAGTGCTATTTCCTGCATTCCCAAAATACTTTCTGGGAAGTTCATGTGGATTATATGGACCAAGTCTAGATGCTTGAGGAAGTGGAGGATTTAAAAACGTCCTTAAGTGGAATTTGATTTGTATCCTGGGCACTCTCCATTTGTCACCTAGCCCTGCATCTACGGACGACATTGGGTCACCTGCCCCTGCATCTACAGATGACATCTGGGTTCCATGACCAGCTGGTTCCTGGCAGAGTGGAGCCCACGGTTGCCCAGTAGGCGTCAGAGGCAGGAGTGCAGAGGCGCAGTGGAACCTGGTCCACTTCCTCCACCCTCCTCGCCTTGCTGAGCTTTGGGCAGGGGTGTGTTCTGCTGCAGTGGGTTTTCCTCCACGGCTCCAATTCCATCCAACCTCCCTCCCTCCCCTTATCCCTGTAAACTTAGGAGTAGTGGTGGAAGGCACACCCCACCATCTCAGGTGGGCCGCTTCAGTCACAACACCTTGTACGTCCTCTCCCGTTGGACCCTCCTCAGGGAATCCTTGGAGTGTGCCACCTCTTTCCTGCTGGGGCCCTGACCAATGCCTCATTTTTCACCCCATCGGCACACCTCTAGGGGAGGGTGCACATGAGAGGTAACTTGGGGATATCCAGCAGATCAGCCAGACCACGGAGCTGGTAGTCAACCTGGTGCAGGACAGTTAGGGCTCATATGCAGGTTTTATCTGGCCCACACAATATTTTTTAAAAATTTGAACTGTATGAGAACACATTATATACTAACAAAAAAATACGGATTTCTGGCTTCTCTTTAAAAATTAGGTGCTATGGCAACATCTCCAGTTGGCAACAGTGGGCTCTCCCCTCAACAGCACTTGCTCTCTGGTTTGCCACAGGCCACACCACTCTCTACTGTCTCTTGACACTGAAGCTGAGTGTTGATTGCCATTTACTATCAAACTTGCTATTGACTTTTCTTATGCCTGCCCCCACTTCACTTATTGATATTATTTGTTTGGCCCCTGAGGTAGACTGTATAATATACAAAGCAAGACAGGAACCATGTCTCTTTATCACTGTGTCCTAAGTGATTGTCATAGTGCCTGACAGAAATAGAGATGATGCTAAGAGCAGCTAACCGTCATAACGCTTGCTATGTGTTGGAAATTACTTTATTTACGCCCTGATTTGTAATTCCCCATTTAATGCATGCAGCAAACCCAGGCTCTGTGATGCTGCCCAGTCCACAGCGAAGGACTTAGCTGGCGATGGAGCCAGGATTTGGCTCCGGAGTCCATGGTCTTCCCACTGAAGGTCAAGAGGTGTGCTTGGCGTTAGGCTTGTCTGGATTGGGGATGAGTGGGGGTCAAACAACTTCATCAGGAATCCGCTCTGTGTCTCAGCTTCGCTTTCCTGTCTTTGTTTCTTTCTTATGCAAGCTTTCTTCTCACACTTGGCTCCAGCGGTTTCGAGTTTACACTCTCAAAACTCTAGGTCTTCTCGTTTTTTGCACAGAAGTTGCACAATCGATTGACTCTGCTTCGATCACGTGCTCACGCCTAAACAACCCAAATCTCAGGGGCTGAAAGGGCGCTTCTCTAAGGAGCCCAAGGGTTCTCTTATCCAGCGAGGGCCATTGGCGCTGTCAGCTGCTAGGCTTCTCCCCAAGAGCAGCCCAAGAAGCGAGGCTCCCTCCTAGCTGGCTGGTGCCAGCTTTGGCTGGTACCTGAGCAAGTGGAGGACGTTTCCACTCTCAGAATTACTGACCCAAACTGGCAACCACCACAAGAAGAGTTCTGTTTCCTTAAAGTCAGCAGGTAGACCCAAGTCCTCAGGAGGCAAGTGTGGGGCACACTGTGGGCCCAGAGTCTCTCCAGATGGGCTTGCCACGGCTCAGAGGTCTCAGCCAGGCAGCTGAAACCAGTTTGGCTTGGCCCGTGCAATGCTAATTTTATTTTTAAAATAGTTATTAAGAGCTGGAAATCTAGAGATTTCATAAAGATTGAAATGTCCAGACTCCTGAAAAATTGAGAAACTCTGAGACCCTGGGCTCGCACGTCCACAGGCTGAAGCCACCCCTCTAGAAAGAGGTCTAGCAGGCCCTACTCCTTCCTACCGTCTCCTGACACCGAGGCCACTCGGCAGCCGTGCCCTCCTGGCCTGTGTGCTCATGTGTTTCTTATAGCACAGGCATGAGGAAAGACAATCGTTTTTGTGTTTCAAGAACCGGGCTGAAAGGGCACTTCTCGGCTCCCGTGCAGATTCTGGCCACCTGCTCTGCATGCAAGTAAAGTGCTTCTGGGGTGGAACGGAACGCGGCTGCGTGTGCCAGGCTCGCTCATGCACTCCCTGCCTGGCCTCCGCAGGCACCTGGGTCTTCTACCCCAGGTGACTGGCATGGTGAGAACGGGGTACTGGGGAGGGTCACTTCCTCCTCGACTCCAATGTCCCCATCGATAAAGTGGGGACCAAACCACCTTATAGCCAAAGTGACCGAGGGTTAGACGAGAGCAGGTGAACCAAGGAAGCAGGTAAAAGCGTAAGGTGACGATAACTGCCGGGCCTTTAGGGTGCCGGGGCCATTCAGAGTTCGGCAGCACGTCCCCGCACCTTCCTTGCCAAGTGGCTCGCCTTTGGCGTGCGGGCGAGCCGCAGGCACACTAGGGCAGTGGCACTTACACGCAGCCGGCCGCAGTCCCTGCCCTCACACTAGGCTGCGTGGCTGCTCTAGCATGTTAGTAAATGAGGAGGAAAGTTCTCTCCGGAGGCCAGCACCGTTACTGGTTTCTCGTGCATCGTTCTGTCGCACAGATTTTCTCTGAGCAGCTGGCCTTGTCCTTCCAGCTGCACACGGACTTGACAGCAGAGTGCTCCACGCCCCGGGAAGAAGGGCTTCCCTGCACTTAGCTCCTCAGCAGCCCACGCGAGCCAGCTGCCCCTGCGCTAAGGCATCGTGGGTGACGTCACGCTGCTGGACGTTCCCGCAGTGGGTGCTTCAGAGCTGCCGACAATGGCGCCTGTCCCTGCCGCCTCTCCCAGAGACCATCGGCCTCTGACCCGGGAGACCTGGAGCCTGTCCAGGGAGGACAGCAGGGCCCCTGCCTAACACGGGGCCTGCAGGAGCCTGTGCGGAGGCGAAGGGCCTGCTCGGCCCTCCCCCTTGTTAGCCGTCTCTGCCTAGCCCACAGGCCCCCTCCCCGCTGAGGCTGCGCAGTGACCCGTCCTGCTCTCTGCTGGCTGCGTGTCCGTGTCCAGTCGGCGGACGCTGCCGAGCCACCGTGGCTGCTCTCGGCTGGGTCCTCTGGCGCCTGTGCGTGTGGGTGGCCTTGACCCCGCAGCTCCGAGAGCTCTTGAGATCCAGGTGTCGAGCTGGCAAAGCTGCATTTACACTGTGCTTTGGGGCTAAGCCAGTGACCCCGATTCTAAGGCGGGAAAACACGCTCCGTCTCCTGATGGGAGTAGCCGCGGGGTCACGGTGAAATGGCGTGTGCTGGGGACGAGAACGGGGGCCCCTTCTGCAATCCATGAATTAGAGTCCAACAGAAGCTTGGAGACGCTCGCGCAGCCTGGAGACGGCCTGGGAAGCAGGTCAGACCCCACAGAACCACAGGAGCCCCCCGGCCTGTGGGGTCAGCTGCCGCCGAAGGGCATTCAGGTTGTTTCCAGGCCTTCGTCCCTAAAAAGAGTCCGCACGATGCCCTCATGCTGCTACCTGTCTGGCAGGTGAATGGCCCAGTGTCCTCTGAAGAGGGGCTCCTTCTCCTTTCCCGGGCTCGCTTAGGGAGGGAGCCGAGCACCTCGCCAGGCTCCGCATCAGGGCAGAGCTCCGTGCGAGCCCCTGACGGCTCGTGCATCGCAGGAGGCAGCGGTGCCCTGGGCCCAGGCCGCCCCCCTCGCCTGGTCGTCTCCCCACCGCATCCCACTGGGCGCTGCTCCCAGCCTCCCTCGGCCACTGCACAGAGGGCAGCGGGCTGCCGAGCCTGGCTCAGCGACTCAGCCGTCCTGGCCCCAACCCTCAAGGTCAGCACCGCAGTCTCAGAAGAAACTTCCTTGCCCAGCTCTGACCTTCGGAACCCGCCCAGCCCATGCCCGGGAATGCCAAGTGCCAAGAGCAAAGCTATGGATCAGGACTGGAAGGGGGACGGCCGAGAGTCGTAAATGCTTACTAGCAGCTAGAGAAGGTGCGGAGGCTGGGGAAGATAAAGGGCAGGGAGTGCAGCTGAGGGACCGGAATAGAAAAGCTCCCAGCTGGAAGGCCAGTCGCCGCATCTGGCTATATATCAGAGTCAGCCGGGGAGAAGCCGTTCAAAATGCAAACTCCTGGGCCCTGCCCCAGAGCTGCCAGCTCAACGGTTCTTGGGATGAGTTTTTCGGCTTTGTATGTTACAAAAGCTCTGTAAGGTGATAATAGGAACGGCTGGGAGAGTCAACGCATCAAGCCACTCCTCCACCGCTGTGAAGGTGAATGTATTGACACTCACCACTCCGAGAAGTCCTGTTTAGTGAGGGCTTACTGCAGCCAGGCAAGGTGCAGCACCCCATTCCTCTTCCTCTCAACCCCTGTGATGGGTGTCCAGTCATTATTCCCCTTTTAATGTAAAACAGTTGAGTGTTGGAAAGATTAAGCCAACAAGGACACACAGCTAGGAAGTGGCAGAGCAGAGCTCTAAACCAGCTCTCTGACCCCAAAACCTCTGCTCTCATCATTAGTTGCCTCTTCTGCAAAATGGAGCCAGCAGCAGTGGCCTCCTCCTCTGAGGTCCGTGCTCGTAACCCCAGTCTCCACTGCAGGCCTCGGAGCATCCCTTTGCCCAGAGAAGAGAATACCTACGGGCTTTTCCTACACCCACCCAGGCTGGGTGCCCCTTCCCTAGGGATCACGATAAAAAGAGGGTGTGCATGTGTATATTCACTAGTGCTTGTGTGTGTACACACACAACTGGCCCCAAACCTACCCCGCCGAGCCGCTGGAGTCCATGGACCCTTCCTTGGAGGGCCTTGGGGAAATCTCACGCACTGCGCTTTCAGAGCTGCAGTCTGTCAGGGCCTCAGACTCCACGCTGGCTGCTTTTAGTGGACGCATCCGCTGGCTTTAGCCTGCCACCGGTACCTGCCTGGCAGCTGGGGGACACGGACGTGAGTGGGGGGTGAGGCGGCACGGCCAGGCTCGTGTTCTGGAAGGACCCTGCTCGCTCTTTCTGCCTTGTCCTCCTCTGGTCACGAAGATGGGGGCTTCTCGGCCAGGAGCATGGCAGTGCCTGCAGACGCTTCTCACGGCCACAGTGGGGGCGGGGGGGCGGGTGCTGGCATCTCGTGGGGGGGGCAGGGATGCTGCTCAGCATCCCCCGTGCACAGGACCAGCCCGTGACAAAGAAGTATCTGCATCAGAAACCAGGGTGGATAAGCCGAATACCAAGACCAAAGGCCGCTCGGGGTCCAGGAAGGCCCCAGACACCCTCGAGAGGCCTCACCATGGGCCCTGAGAAAGGACGGGGGGCAGCCAGGCAGAACAGCAAGCAGCGGGGCCCGCCCCACATTAGGAAGGGGGAGGACCCTGACCTGGGGCCCACATGCAGCTCACCCTGCAGGTCCCGCCATCCATGGACTGCACTTTTCCCGTTTTCTTGTTTCTTAATAAACCCTTTACTCCCTTGACCACCACCCCCCGCCAAAAAAAGGAAGGAAGGAAGGAAGGAAGGGAGGGAGGAAGGGAGGAAGGGAG
>JAKSZT010054518.1:637521-775758 GCA_026826555.1 Tolypeutes matacus | reverse complement strand
CCATTCATCCATCTAGCCATCCATCCATCCATCCATCCATCCATCCATCCATCTGAACATGCATCCATCCATCCATCCATCCATCCATCCAAAGAAATTATTACTGATTGCCTACTATTGCTAAACACGGCTTTAGTTACAGATTATAAAGCAGAGACCAGACTAGATCCTTATTCTCCTGGAGCTTTTATTCTATGAGTGAGACAGAGCAAGAAAGCAAATATTTACAAAGTAGAGTCGCAGAGTGTGATATGAGCTATGAAGAAAGGAAGATGGAATGATAAGAGAGCGGGGAGGTGGAATGTGAGACTACTCTGGGGTGGCCCCAGGAGGCCCCTCTGAGGAAGTGATGCAGGGCCTGAGACCTAAATGATGAGGAGGGGTCAGATGTGAAAATCTGGGAGAACAGACTCCAGAAAGGGCCACGGCTCAGAGGTGGGGACAAGTTTGGTTTGTTAGAGGAATAGGCAAAACCAGTGTTCAAGAGGGAGGGTGGTTCAAAGTGAAGCCAGGGTGATAGGCAGGGCTTCAGCACCTTTAGTCCATGGCACAGGGTCCAAGTCTATTCTAGAGATTATGGAAATCTCGTGGAGGGTTTAAAACAGAGAGCGACATGACTTGAGCCAGGTTATAAAACACAACCCTGTTAATTTTCATTTAGCAAACATTGCCTGAGCCACATAACACTCAGGGTGCAGAGGAAACAAAGAAGAGCTACAGAAGCTTCTAAAGTTACAAAACAAATGTAGGCCATAGTGTCTTGAGTGCATTAGCATAACTGGCAGGTCAGCCTCGATTTAACAGCAGTGAAAAGCAGCCACGAGAAACTCAAAGCCGAGCTGCTCCAGGACGAGGGAGCAGCAGAGAACCCGGCACCCTAAGACGCCTCTGGCTGAGCACCCAGCCGAGAGCAGAGCTGCTGCAGCGGCCCCACACAGCTCATCAGGGCAGAGCCCCTGGCCTCCCTTCTTCAGCATGGGCCCCCCGTTTGCTGGGCTCCCACACATACAGTTCCAGAGTCTTCCTGAATGTCCAGAGCAGAGCTCAAGAGAGCAGAATTGGGGTGAGGGCCGGAGGCCAGGGGGAAGCCAGGAGCCGACCACGAACCAGCACCCATGTCCCCAGTCTATGGCTCGAGGTCTGGGTTTGGGGGCCTGTGAAGCCTGGCTCCTTCTCCACTCTGAGTTCCCGTGAGTCAGGCCAGGATTTGTGCCCGCCCCCCAGCCCCGGGCCTGGGTCACCGCAGCCGGCGGCCGCTCGGCGCGTGGCTCAAGCCGGGCAGCAGGAGCGCCTGGAGAGCTGCTGTGTGTCTGTGAGATTGCTAGCTGCCAGCACGCGCGGCCACCACGGGCACGGGCCTGAGAGCGCCGCAAAGCGGGCACGGCAGCCAAGAGAGGGCAGCGCACGCGAGGGCGCCAGCCCTCCCCTGCCGCCTCCATCGCGCGAACCGACAAATTCTGGTCTCTCCCACCCCATTTTAATTTAATTTGTTGCCCACGCCCAGTTAAACTTTTTTTTTCCCCAAACAAAAATGCCTGTAAAGCGAGGGGCAAGGCAGGACTTCTCCCCTCTGAAAATAATGCGGACTTTCGTGCCAGCCCCCCTCCCTTCTTCCCCCTACAGAGACTCTGATGAGCGGGTGAACGTTGTTTCCCAGGAGCACATCGACTGGGCCAGACGTACAGGCGGTGCGGGGGGCCGCGAGGAGAGGCCCTTTCCCTGGTCGCCGGGCTCCCCGCTGCCCGCCAGAAGGGAGCTGGACCCTACGACTTCCCGCCCCGGTGCCAGTCCAGGCCGTGGACCGCCCGCCGGCTGGGGGGAGCGGGCTCCCCGGGCACTTCCCGCCGGCACTCGCAGGCCCCCTGGCAGCGCACCCTGCCCTGCAGCCCAGGGCAGGTGTGAGGAGCTAAGGGCTGCACTTTACAAAGGGCCAGGCGGGGTAGCTAAGTCACACTTAGCGCTTTCCCAGAGGGAGAAGATAAAGTCCACGGGCACTCCCGGGTGTGCTAGCACAGCCTCTCTGTAAAGTGGGGGTGAGACTGAGGGGGGCCAGGCCTTAGGGCCCAGCCGGGTGGGCCCACGCAGCAGCCAGGGCCCTGGGACTGTGCACAGGGTCAGCGGCCCAGGGGCGGGCAGGGGAGGGCCGGGACCGAGAGGCCACGAGAATCCACCGGGGGGTGCTGGGGACTGGTTTCCCGTTGGCGTCAGGGTCTGCTCAGGTGCAACAGGCTGGGGAACCGGCTGCCTCCAGGGGCCCTGCAGGTGGCGTCCACGAGCGGGGCAGGCCAGGTGGAAGAGAAGTCAAGCGGCAGCACTGATGTCACTCACATTTGAAAAGACCCCTGCTGAAATTTCAGTTCATTAAGGCTGCCCTGTCATCTCTTTCTTGGGTTCTGGGCACACGAGGCACATCAGGGTTTGTCATACTAGCACCTCAACTTGTATTCTTTCGACAAAGTTATTCTCTGTTTGCCAAGGAGACGCACAGGAACCTCCTTCCCCTCTTTCTTAACTGCCTCGACACGGGCAGCCCACTTGCCCGAAGCTTGCTCTCCCCACTTTTGGGGAGAGATGTGACAGTGGAGAAAAGTGCAGACATGAGCAGCAAAGGGGGTTTGCTCTTTCGGTCAGCCCAGAGGACTCGCGCCCTGCCCGGAGGCCAAGGGGACGCCACCTTGTCCCATGGTAGCCAGGTTGGACTGTGGGCCGAGTTTCACCAGTGTCTGAATTTTCAAGAGAAGGCAGAGATCCAGAATTTTTTTTTTTTTTAATAGCCAGGATTTTAAGCATTGGCTCAATCTTTTTCTATTGTCACTTGTTTTATTTCCCTTTATAAACCTGTGACTACCTGAGCATTATTTTGTTGCTCACTGCACCCCCTTCCCAATTAGCTGTAAGGCCTCTGAGAAGAGGGCATGTCTCCGTGTTTAGGGCTCCGTCCCCAGCACTTACCACAGCTCCTGGCACACAGAAGGGGCTCAATAAATGCAGGTCGAATAAACGAATGATTGATCACTTGATGCTGTTTGCGTAAAGCAAGGATTTCTTGCAGTTTCTCTTTGCATGGAAGAGTTTTGGGGCTGCATCTGATTATTAAAGGAATCAAATAACCCTTTTTTTCTTGACCCGCCCCAGAGTTTGCGTGCATGTTCGTACGGGCACCGGGAAGGGGCCACCTGAGTGAACAGGCGAGGCTGGAGGAGCTCCGGCCGTCAGCTCACTCACCGCCAGCCGTCAGCAGGCTTTTAGCAGAGACTCGCACGTGTGATTTATTTGCAAATCCTCTCAGGTCCTGAAGGAGAGATACTTAGCCCAGGATGCACTTTGTCATCATGTGTCGACGTCCCCTCGATGCCGAGAGCAGCATTACACGATGTAAGGGTGTAATTGGATTGTGCAGGGATCCTTAAATCTGCATTTCATTTACCAAAAGCCACAGAGCTCGGAGGGCCATTTGCAACTGACACCAGCCAGCCCCGTGAGCGGTCGGCGAAGAAAGACAAAGGACAGCCAGAAAGCCGCTGAGCACAAACTTTCTATTTACAGCTGGCGAGTTTATAAATACAGATTACATTCTTACAGGCTGCACTAATCCCACGCGCAGACGGACGTGAGGCGGCACGGGAAGGGGGGCGAAGCAGGAGGCGGCGGCTGAACGCGAAGGATGACCGTCGCAAAGGGGTGACGTTTATCACCCGCCTGAGCAAGGTAAGCCCAGGTGGGCACAGGGCTGCGGCCTGAGAGCACACTGACGGCCCGCAGTGGGAGGGCAGAGAGGCATCGAGGGTAAGCTGGTGGGGTTTACCCACGCGGCCTCAGGAGAACTCCATCACGTGGAGAGGGAGAGGGGGCGAGAGGGAGGGAGAGGGACAGGAACCCTGAGGGAGGGAGGGAAAGACACTGGGAGAGGGAGCTCTGAAGAGACAGACACGGAACGTGGCAGAGAGAGGATGGAGATGGACTCAGCAGCCGCCTGCGCGCCCCGGCCCTGCCCTGCCCCGCTCCACGGGCCCCTGGCGCAGTCCCACCACGTCCCCTGCCTCAGTGAGCAGGGGCGGCAGGGACCCCCCGGGCGGCCCCCGCCTCCCTTTAAGGCTGAGGCATTTAAGGGTTTGGCGAGGGTCCTGCTTGCTTTGCCGTGCCGACTTCAGAGCCGAGCGCCGTGTCGCTGCACCCCGCCGCTGCGCTGGCCCCGCACCCAGCATTTTCTCCCGGGGAGCGGCTTCCCGACCCCGAGGGTGCGGGCCGCGCCCAGAGCCCACCCTGCACACTCCACGCCAGCTTCGTCTCTGCAGCTTAGGGCGAATCCTCAGACAGCAGATACAGTGTGCAGCGACAGACCCAGAGCAAAACGGCGCCCCCTTCTTTCTAGAAAAGCGGGGGTAACGGGTGCTGCCTGGCCTTGACTTCTCGGGGGATTCACGCGCGACCCCAAAAGGCAGGGCCGCCTTCTCTGTGCAGCGTCACCGGGGGCCGACACACAGCCCAGCGGGGAGAAAGGGACCCCGCGAGCTGGAAGCGGACCCCCCGTCCCCATGGCAATGGCCAGCAGCTCTGGACAGGCGGCAATGCGATGCGGGGGACAAATGTAAGTGCAGAATTCGCTCAAGTGAGCTTGCTAAAGAGAGCCTGGCTCTTTGAACCTGACTGCATTTCTACGTCCCGTATCCCTCATTCACAAATAAAAGGAAGCTCTGAATCGCTCAGAGGATTTCTGTGGTTATTGGCATCTCGTGACAAAGGTTTCTGTGGCCTCTTTGCCCACCCGTTCCCGCTGGGTCTCTGCCGGCGATCCCCTTGGTCTGGCAATGGCCCAGGCCAGCTTGACCGGGCCTTTGGGAGATGATGACTTGCAGCCGTGCCCCTGGCAGCCGACTGCCGCATTCAGCGCTGCCTCGGATTCTGCGCCGGGGAGACACGCCGCCCCAGTTTCAGCGGCACGTTCCTCCCACGGAGCCTTTATGCTCAGCCTGAGCCTGGCACTCCTCCCCCAGCCGCCAGGATGGCCTGAGGAGCCCCGTGGATTTTACATCCCAGGTGCTGTGATGGAAGGGAGAGAGGGAGGCTGCTCTTTCCTGGAACCTCTTAGAACCAGTGGCTCAGAACTCACTTTTGTTCCAAGTTTTAAGAATCTTGCCGTGCACAATAAACTTCAACTTCGAGCGGATGTTGTATGCGGGAATGCACGACACGGCCCTGGCCTGGTGCCGAGCCGGGGTCACTTCCCAGGGTGGGCACTGCCACCCTTCTCTCGCCAGGCCATTTCGCTTCTGCCGCGGTGCATGGCGGCCACACATCCCCCAAGTCAAAGGCCAAGAGGTGCGTGAGGTCCCGTGTCCGTGTGCCCGGCTTACATGTGTTCGTGCCAGCGCCCCCCGCAGGTGTGCAGGGCCTCGCATTTCCCGGGCTCCAGGTCTTGGCAGACCCACTTGATGTCGTCCTCGCCGCTCATGGGAGCCGAGGCCGCGGCGGGGCCCCCGTCGTCAGGGGGGAGGGCCGTGAACGTGGTGAAGGTCACTCTTTTCCGCTTCGAGGTGGGGGAGGCCGGGGGCTCGCTCCTCTCTGCTTTGCCGTCGGGGCCGGGGGCGCCTGCGGCCGTGAACAGCTGGCGGCTCTTCTGAGACTCTGTGCTGAGGAGGTACTTGCTCTCCTCGAAATCCAGGGCCCTGTCGAGGGCGGTGACCTGCTCGTCGAGGGAGCAGCCCAGGTCCCCGTGGCTCCCCAGCAGCTCTGAGGGGTTGCTCAGCCCCACCCAGTCGTGAGAGTGGCTCACGCCTTCCTGCTCCTGGAAGGGAACCTGCTTGTGCCGGTACCTCAGCGCGAAGGCCACGCAGTTGAGCAGGAAGACCAGGATGGCCAGGCAGAAGACGCCCAGCAGGGCGTACATGCCGATCTCCAGGTCGCTGAGCCCTGTGGGGCCCTGCGTGGGGCCGTTCTCCCCCCCGCTGCTCCCGGGGAGGTCCCCCTGGGCTGGGAAGCTGGTGAGGTCGGCGGGCATGGTCTGCAGGCGGCTGCCGTCCTCTGCCAGGCGTGGGCCACTCTTCTTCCGGAAGGGGGCCCTGTCCGTGGTGGGGCCTCTTCCCTCCACGAGGCCCACGGAGGGGCTGCCGAGGTACCGTCCCTCCTGACCCCCCCACTCTCGCGGGGGTGTTTTTGGCCTCCGGTCACTGCCGCTGCTTTCCGGGTGAAGCCCTGTCCCAGGGCGTCGGCTCTCGCTGGGGTTGGGGTTGGCATCGTTCTGGCCAAACTTGACTTTGATGTTGGCTGCTCCGGCGGCCAGCACGCTCTTCCGCTTGGATTTCTGGCAAGACTCACTGATGACCATCTCGACCTTCACCAGCGCGCCCTCTCCTTCTGTTTCTGCAGCAACGACAGGCCACTTGAGCCTGGGGTCTTGGTGGATGGAGACCACCTTCTCATCCAGAGACGTGGCTACCAGGGAGAAGTCCTTCCCATCGTAAATATCCAAGGGTGTGACTGAGCCGTCACTGAACTGGACCCAGCAACTGATGGCTGCTTCCTGTTTAAAAAGATAATTTAGTCAAACAGGGCCCAAAGCTCGTTGAGCCCCAAGTCATAGAAAAATAGACTCGTTTTGGCAAAACAAATTCCACAAAAACAAAGAAAAGCCTTTTAAACTGTATAGAAATAAGAGATAAGTGCCAAAGCTATGAAAGAAAATCAATTTTTATAAAGAGGCAAAGCAAAGGAAAACAACAAAGCAGTAAGAAAACAACAAGAAAATGCTGACCATGAGCAGGGCACTGTCAAACCCTCCCTGATAAGATCTGCAGTTTTCCTGGAGGTGTTGAAAGAAAGATGGGTCCCCTGGGTGCTGCAGGGTCTACTTCCGCACAGTAATAACTCGCACGTCAAAGGATGTTGCTGGTTAGTAGGATCATTTACAAGTGTCATAATTTAAATGAAAAATACTTATTGCATTATTTTTAAGTTCCTTTAAGTCTTATTAAACACATGTTAAAGCCTTTAACCTAGACAAGGACGACCCAGAGGCTGCGGGCCTCGGTTTTGTGAGTCCTGCCTCACCTGTGTCTGGAGGGAGGGGTTCGTGCCAGCCCTGGGGACACACTGCTCACCGATGTGGAGGTGAGTGGTCAAACCAGCCAGGGAGTGAGCCACCCTCTAGCTGCAAAGTCTTCATCTCCGCCCCCCAACTCACTGGGGGGAACTGGGGCCAAAGGGCCAGGGACAAGGCCTGTGCATATCCAAACTGCTGACATCTTTACCTGGGTGCTTCCCTTGCTCCCCTTGCAGACAGTCTGCCGGGCAGGTCATCTAAGAAGGGCCAATCACCAGCTTAGCACAAGCCTTTCAGCTCCGTGAAGACGCCTGCCTTCAGGCTTGCCAGGGGGCGAGCCGGCCCTTCGCCGCCTCCCTCCTCCCCACTCGTGGGGAACCTGCTCCACCCAAGCCCACCAGGCTGTGGCTGGCTAATCTCATCAGCACAGAGCTGGTCAGCCTCTGTCTCTTCTCCATCGCTCTGTCTCGGCCTCAGATCTGGACTGATGCTGCCAGCTGAGTGCGAGCTCACGGGAGGTGGGAGCAACCCAGGTCTGGAGTCCCTGCGTGCAGCTCGGCGCTGACATTCCAGCGCCCAGAGCTTCCTGTTGAAGAAGTCCCCACCATGGCACAAGCACGATGGATCACGGACAAGCAAATGCCTGGGCACGGAATTGATGCCCAGGAAGAGGAAAATCAATTAGCCCCAAAGAAAATGAGAGAGGAGGGCGAGAACGTGCACAGGGGAGGCAGGTGGCCTTGCGATTCCTCCAAGGTCTCGAAGCTGGGTTCTGGGAGACGCCCTAAGCTTCGTAATAGCCTCGTATTTGATCCCTCTTCCTTGAGACCAGTGGTCCCTGCCCTGGTCTTCCCTAACTGGCAACATTTAGTCTTCGGAGTGGGAGGAACGGCTCCTCCGCAGCGGCTGGGGCTCTGCCCTTTCCTGCAGCCCTGCGGATAAGTAGGTACGTCGGGAGCTGTTGCTCTGGACTCGCTGCTATGTGGAAAACCTCGCCGAGGCACAGGGCAAAACCCACAGGACGTGGCCCGGACTTACCGGGTCCTTCCAATCTGCCGTGAAATCCCAGCAGGAAATTCAAATGTGCTTTGGGTTTCTCGAAACTAAAATGTCAAAGCCACGTAGCATGCAGGCAGCAAAGGCCACCCCAGCAGCAGCCAAGCGAACCCAGGGTCAGGGGACAGCTCGGCGCGCGGAAGTGGACTTGCTCTTTGGCCTGATTCTAACCGTGTCTTATCGCTTCCTCAGCCCTCACCCGGCCCCGCTCTCACCGCCTCCGGGAGCCGGAAGCAGCCCTGGGCTTCTCCGCTGCTCTGCGTTAACGCTGAGCGAGCCGGCGCCCTTCCTTGGGCAGGACTGCGTGCCCGCGGCCGGGACCACCCGCCTCCCAGGGCCTGCTCACCCACAGCCCCGCACAAAGAGCACCGGGCCGCCGGGGGGCCGGCCCCGGCGGGGGCAGCAGGTGACCCGTCTGGGCTGGGACACGGGAGTCGTGGGCCTCAGCAGGTGCACGCAGGGACCGGGCGCCTCACGCAGCCTGTGCCGGCAGCGCTGCCCGGGGGCTCCCGGCGGGGAAGGACAGACCCCACCCTCAGGCGCCCTGGAGGCCTCCGCGACGGCAGGCCTCTGTGTGAGCGCGCACAACAGCGCAACACGGTGCACACACACCACACAACAGCGCAACACGGCGCACACCACACAACAGCGCAACACGGCGCACACACCATGCACACACAACCACGGCGCACACACCACGCACACACAAACACGGTGCACACACACACAACAGCACAACACGGCGCACACACCACGCACACAAACACGGTGCACACACCACACAACAGCACAACACGGCGCACACACAACAGCACACGTGCGCACACACACGCAGCAGCACACGCCGCACACGCTGCAGTACCTGCTCGCCCCGCAGCACGTCAGCGGAGGGAAAGACGGCGCTGGGTGCTAGAAGGCGCGAGGCCCTCGTCTGCCCCCAGCCATGTGCGCGGCGAGGCGGCAGCCCCGCCCCTGCGGCCCCGGCGTCCTTGCAGGAGCTCAGTGCAGGCTCCGAGGCGCTGAGCTGCCCTCTCCCTCGGGGCACCCTCTCCCACCGCTGGGGGCAGCGTGTCCAGGGCCACGGCCGTCTGGCCAGCCGGAGGGTGGAGAGAGGGTGGCGCCGCACAGCGACTTCCTGAGCGACGCTTGGCACCGTGGCCGGGCCGAGGGGGCCCTGGCCTGGGCGCTCGGTCTCCGCTGGCCCATCACCTCCTACTCCTTGCAAGCTTTTCAAATCCTCTGTTTGGGAGAGCAGTCGCCTGCTTCCCAGGGGCTTCTCCTGCTCCACAGGCTGGGAAACACCCGACCTGTGCCCACCTGACATCCGGCCCACCCGACCTGTGCCCACCCGACCTGTGCCCACCTGACATCCGGCCCACCCGACCTGTGCCCACCCGACCTGTGGCCCACCTGACCTGTGCCCACCTGACCTGTGCCCACCTGACCTGTGGCCCACCTGACCTGTGCCCACCCGACCTGTGGCCCACCTGACACCTGAGCGCACCTGCGGTGCGGCCCAGCCCCACCCCCGTACCTGTCTGGGGCTCTGCAGGAGCTCCTGCGCCACGGCGGTGGCGAAGATGGCTCTGTTGCTCCCTGGGCTGAGCTGCAGGGAGAGTGACAGGCCGGTCACCAGCTGGACGCCCAGGTCCGAGATGGTCACCTTCTCGTCCAGCACGGTGATGGTCCTCTCGGCCAGGATGGCGTCCGACAGCGGGGACAGGATCTGGGGAGCAGAGCCCACACGTCACGGGCAGGCCCGCCGCTGCTCCCAAAGCCCTCGGCAGATGCCCGAGCAGGGCCGGGAGGGGGCCCCCCACGCCGCCGGCCTTGAGCACACGCGTTTCGCTCGTGGAAGTGAAGGCATTCTGTGAGTCACGGCAAGGGGGTGCCAAGGAGAGGCTGGGGCAGCTCCCACCCGCCCCCCAATAAACTCCGCGGGCAGCACGCACCACCTCAGTCTGGTAGGCGAGCCGATGCCCACTCATTTGAAGGCGAGCTTTACGGCTACTCTGGCGCAGACTAGCTCTTATTGCATGAATAGTTAACGTAAACTTATTTGACTTAATTTGATTAAAAAATTTTGTAGCACCTAAGAACAATCGTTGTGATATGCTAGTAAAGATTTACACTATATAAAATACATTTATATCTATATTTTCTCAAGGGGTAGCGAAAAGGTAGCAACTATCGGGCTGTGGACCACTGAAATCATCGTGCAGGTCCCCTGTTTGTGAAACACTGAGCTCAGTTGCATGTTATTTTCTATTTTTTAATATTGACTTAGCTCTTCATTTTCAGGTCCGTCTTGGAATCCCACCTTGCATCCCCAGATAAGCAAGGTGCTGAGTCTCACTTCTCCTCGGGACTCATGCCATGAGCTCATGTCCTTTTTAGGCTCTGGAGAACATCTGTGGGGTCACTGCCCACTCCTGGCCTCTCGCCCAGAGTACACAGGGCTGAGCCGGGCGGCTCCCCAGAGGCCGGCACCTTGGAGGACACGGGTTTCACCTCCGCTTACCTGCCTCCTTGACCTAGCCACGCCTTTCCACTTGCTGGAGATGTTTATGCAGACGTATGTCAAGGAAGCCGTTTTCCCAGAGCTCCGTATGCCCGGGAATCAAAGCTCCGTATTTCTATCAGTTTCTGGATCTGGTTGTGACAACTCAGATGGCAGTGAGTACGAGCTACGGGTTCCAGAAGAAAGTGAACAAGTGACTTTATAACTGAGGGGGGCTCAGCGGGAAGGAAAAGAGGGAAGAGGTGAGGGCCTGAGGACCAGATGCCCCCAGGCCCATTTCGTTTTTAATGCAGGGGAAGCTGGCCATTTCCCCATCTCAGTAATCCATTGTGACCCCCATGCCATCACTTCTTTGTACTTAAGGCATCACGTAGAGTCAGTGGTCAGTACCCAAGTCTCATCTTGGTTCCAGTCTCCAGATATTGAGGTCAGTTTAGCCTGTGGATTCATTGCAGTGATTCAAGTCTCTCAACTTAGTCAGTTGTAGGCAGTGAAAGCTGTCGTCTGTGGGGCAGAACACTTGTTTGACGTAAATAATATTTAAAAACTAATCAATGGCCATAAAGTAAAACACAGAAGATTTCTTTATTTTTTTTCATTTTAAAAACAATTTATGATTCACGTATGAACATACATAAACAACAATGCAAAGTAAAAGTTGTGAACTTAGAAAACAAACATGTATAACATCATACAGGGCTCCCATGTATCACCCCACCTCAAACACCTTGCATTGTTGTGCAACATTTGTAACAAATTATGAAAAAGAATTACTACTGACTATAGTCCATGCCTTCCATTTGATGTGTTTTTCCCCCAACCGACCCTCTTATTTTTTTGTTCATAAACCATACAATTTATCTAAAGTGCACAATCAATGGCATTTGCTATAGTCATCAAGTTGTGCATTCATCAATTCAATCAATATTAGAGCATTTCATTACTCCCGAAAACACCTCAACCAAAACCAAACCACTATCATACCCATATGTTAGCGCTACTCATTGCAAACCTTATGATGTGCTTTCACCCTTTCTATTCACTTCCAAACATTTCCAAACAACTTTTTACCAATTCTGCACAGATTAAGCCTAAGTTTTCCATTCTTTAAGCACATTCCATTCATTGGTGACTTATATTCTATTATTAACTTCATAAGTTTGCTCATTATATTTAGTTCATAGTAACGCATTCATACAGTATTTGTCCTTTTGTGTCTGGCTTGCTTCACTCAACATAATGTCCTCCAGGTTCATCCTTGTTGTCATATGCTTTATGACTTCATTTCTTCTTACAGCTGCGTAATATTCCATTTTGTGTATACACCACATTGCTTATCCATTCACCAGTTGATGGACACCTGGGTTATGCCGCTATGAACATCGGTGTGCAGATGTCTGTTCGTGTCACTGCTCTCAGTTCTTCTGGGTATATACCCAGTAGTGGTATTGCAGGGTCACATGGCAAGTCTATATTCAACTTCTTTAGGAACTGCCAAACAGTCCTCCTCAGTGGCTGTACCATCCTGCATTCCCACCAACAGTAAAGAAGTGTTCCTATCTCTCCACATCCTCTCCTACACTTGTAGTTTTCTTACTTTGTAATAGTGGCCATTCTGATAGGTGTGAAATGATCTCTCATTGTAGCTTTGATTTGCATTTCCCTAATAGCCAGTGATGCTGAGCATTTTTCATGTTTTTTTTTACCATTTGTATTTCTTCTTTAGAAAAATGTCTGTTCAGTTTTTTTGCCCATTTTTTAACTGGGTTATTTGTCTTTTTTATTGTCAAATTGTAGAATTTTTAAATATGTCATGAATATTAGACCCTTGTCAGATGTGTGATTTCCAAATAACTTCACCGATTGAGTAGGCTGCCATTTTACCCTCTTCACAAAGTCCTTTGAGGTGCAGAAGTGTTTAATTTTGAGGAGATCCCATTTATCTATGTTTTCTTTTGTTACTCATGCTTTGGGTGTAAGGTTTAAGAGACTCCCCCCCTACTCTAAAGTCTTGTAGATGTTTCCCTATGTTATCTTCTAGGAGTTTTATGGTCCTGGCTTTTATGCTTAGGTCTTTGATCCACTTTGAGTTGATTCTTGAATAGGGGGTGAGATAGGGGTCCTCTTTCATTCTTTTGGTTATGGATATCCACTTGTCCCAGCACCATTTGTTGAAGAGACTGTTCTGTCCCAGAGAAGTGAACTTGGTAGGTTTATTGAAAATCAGTTGACCATAGAGGTGAGGGTTGATTTCTGAACTCTCAATTCATTTCCACTGATTGATGTGTCCATCTTTATGCCAACACCATGCAGTTTTGCCCACTGTAGCTTTATAATACACTTCAAGGTCAGGAAGCATGAGTCCTTCGACCTTGCTCTTCTTTTTCAGGATGTGTTTGGCTATTCGGGACCCCTTTCCCTTCCAAATAAATTTGGTAATTGACTTTTCTACTTCTGTAAAGTAGGCTGTTGTAATTTTGATTGGTATTACATTGAATCTATAAATCAATTTGGGTGGGATTGACATCTTCACGATATAAATTTAGTCTTCAAATCCATGAACATGGAATGACTTTCCATTTTTTTAGATCTTCTTTGATTTCTTTTCGCAGTGTTTTGTAGTTTTCTCAATACAGATCCTTTATATTCCTGGTTAAATTAATTCCTAGATATTTGAGTCTTTTCATTGCTATTGTAAATGGAATTTTTTCTTCTTGATTTCCTCCTCAGTTTGCTCATTACTAGTGTATAGAAATGCTACTGAATTTTGCATGTTGATCTTGTATCTTGCCACTTTGCTGAACTCATTTATTAGGCCAAATAGCTTTGTTCTAGATATTCTAGTATTTTCTAAATATAGGATCATGGCATTTGCAAATAGTGAGAGCTTTACTTCCTCTTTTCCTGTTTGGATGCCTTCTATTTCTTTTTCTTGTCTAATTGCTCTAGCTAGAACTTCTAGCACAATGTTGGATCAGTGGTGACAGTGCACATCCTTGTCTTGTTCCTGATCTTAGAGGGAAAGCTTTCAACCTCTTCCCATTGAGTATGATGTTGGTTGTGAGATTTCCATATAAGCCCTTTATTATGTTGAGGAACTTTCCTTCTATATCTATCTTTTGAATCATTTTTATCAAGAAAAGATGCTGGATTTTGTCAAATGCCTTTTCTGCATCAATTGAGATGATTATGTGCTTTTTTCCCCTTTGATTTGTTAGTGTGGTGTATTACATTAATTGATTTTCTTATGTTGAGCCACCCTTGCATACCAGGAATAAAATCTACTTGACAGTGATATATAATTGTTTTTATATGCTGTTGGATTCTATTTGCAAGTATTTTATTGAGAATTTCTATATCTATGTTTATTAGAGAGATTGGTCTATAACTTTTTTTTCTTGTACTATCTTTATCTGGCTTTGGCATTAGGATGATGGCTTCATAAAATGAGTTGGGTAATTTTCCTTGTTTTTCAATTTTTTTTTGGAAGAGTTTAAACAGGATTGGTATTCATTCTTCTTGAAATGTTTAGTAGAATTCACCTGTAAAGCCATCTGGTCCTGGACTTTTCTTTGTTGGAAGAATTTTGATGACTAATTCAATCTCTTTGCTTGTGATTGGTTTGTTGAGTTCTTGCATTTCTTGTAGAGTCAGTGTAGGTTGTGCGTTTCTAGGAATTCATCCATTTCATCTAGGTTGTCTAATTTGTTGGCATACAGTTTCTCATAATATGATCCCTTTTATTTCTGTGGAGTCAGTTGTAATGTTCCCCCCTCTCATTCCTGATTTTATTTATTTGCATTTTCTCTCTCTTTTTCTTTGTTAGTCTTTCTAAGGGTTTGTTGATTTTATTGATTCTCTCAAAGAAACAGCTTTTGATTTTATTGATTTTCTCTATTGTTTTTTGTTCTCAATTTCATTTATTTCTGCTCTAATCTTTGTTATTTCTTTCTTTCTGCTTGCTTTGGGATTGGTTTGCTGTTATTCTCGTTTCTCCAGTTGTTCAGTTAGTTCTTTGATTTTAGTTCTTTCTTCTTTTACAATACAGGTATTTAGGGCTATAAATTTCCCTCTCAGCACTACCTTCGCTGTGTCCCCTAAATTTTTATATGCTGTGCTCCCCTTTTCATTTGTCTCAAGATACCTACTAATCTCTCTTGCAATTTCTTCTTTGACTCACTGATTGTTTAAGTGTGTTGTTTAGTCTCCATATATTTGCAAATTTCCCCTTTCCCACCTTTCATTGATTTTTGAGCTTTATTCCATTATGATCAGAGAAGGTGTTTTGTTTAATTTCAATCTTCTTGAATTTATTGAGAGCTGTGTTGTGACCCAAAATGTGGTCTTTCCTGGAGACAGATCCATGAGCACCTGAGAAGAATGTACAACCTGTTGATTTGGGGCAGCGATGTTCTGTATATATCTGTCAGGTCCAGCTCATTTATCATTATTATTCAAATTCTCTGTTTCCTTGTTGATCTTCTGTCTAGCTGTTCTATCTAATGATGTGAGTGGTGTGTTGAAGTCTCCAACGATTATTGTAGAGACATATATTTCTCCTTTCAGTTTTGCCAGAGTTTGCCTTATGTATTTTGGGGCACCCTGGTTACATGCATAGATATTTATGACTGTGGCTCCTTCCTGGTGGATTGTCCCTTTTCTTAATATATAATGGTCTTCTCAATCTCGTCATCATTTTTTTGCATCTAATATCCTTTTTCCAGCCTTTCACTTTCAGTCTATTTGCACCTTGGATCCATGGCGAGTCTCCCGTAGATGGCATAGGGACGGCTCATGTCTTTGCATCCATTCTATCAGCCCGTGTTCCTTGATGGGGAGTTTAAGCCATTGACATTCCTGTTATCACCTATTCCAGCCATTTTACCCTCAGGCTGTCATATGTCATACCCTATTTTTGTCTTTTCAACTTTCTGGTTACTCTTAATGATAACCTTTACTTCTACAACCTCCTTCACGCCTCTCTCTCTCGTCTTCTTTTCTGGCTGCAGAACTCCCTTCAGTATTTCCTGCAGACCTGGATTCTTATTTACGAACTCTCTTAGTTTTTGTTTATCTGTCGATATTTTAAGCTCACTGTCCTATTTGAAGGACAGTTTTGTCAGATAAAAGATTCTCGACTGTTGGTTTTTCTCTTTCAGTACCGTAATTATATCATACCACTGCCTTCTCACCTTCTGGGTTTCTGAAAATAAATCTGCACTGAGTTTTATGGGATGTCCCTTGTATGTGACGTTTCACTTTTCCCTTGCTGCTTTCAGAAGTTTCTCTTTCTCCTTGGCATTTGGCATTCTGATGTTATGTCTTGGGTTAGGTCTACTTGAATTTACCTAAATAGAGTACACTGTGCTTCCTATTCATGCCTTCATGAGAGCTGAGCCATTATTTCCTCAGATAGTCTTTCTGCCCCCTTTCCTGCCTTGTCTCCTTCTGAAACTCTCATAACACATATGTTGGTGTGCTTCGTGTTATCATTCAACTCCCTGAGCCCCTGCTCAATTTTGTCCATTCTTCTCTCTCTCTGTTCTTCTTTCTCTCCAATTTCTTCGCTCTACATCATTGACACTTTCTTCCATGATGTCAAATCTGCTGTTGTGTGCCTCTACTGTATTTTTAATCTCACTTATTGTGTCTTTCATTCCCATATGATCTGTTATTTTTCTATCCAAGATTTCAAAATGTTCTTTGTGTTTACTCAGTGTCTTCTTTTTTTTTTTTGAGTGAGGCCATCAATTTATTAAGGTAGGGAGAGAAGAAAAATGGGGGGAAATAACAGATCACAGGTCCCTGGTAGAGGGAAGGGGCTGAAAAGTGATAGAGAGGGCTGATTTATAGACTACAATTTCCCATTATAGATTATAAATGCCCAGGTGTTACTTGCATGTTGGTCCGTGCAGGGGGCATATGGTGAGAGCAGGGTGCAGAAGCCACGAGGGCCCCAAGCAGGGCACGGAAGCCACCGGGAGTGGAGCAGGGGGTGGCAGGGGGCAGGAGCATAAGGGTCAGTGTCTTCTTAATGTCCTTTATTTCTTTTTTTTTCTTTTTTTAAAGATTTTATTTATTTATTCATTTATCCCCCCCTTGCTGCTTGTGCTCGCCGGGTCAGCTAACCACGCTGTGCGGGCGGGCTTGCCTTCACCAGGAGGCCCCGGGAACCGAACTCGGGGCCTCCCATATAGTAAACGGGAGCCCTACTGATTGAGCCACAGCCGCTTCCCTGTCCTTTATTTCTTTAGCCATGTTGTCCTTCAACTCCATGATTTGATTTCGGAGATTTGTATGAAACTCATTGATGAGCTGTTTCATGTCTTGTGTCTCATCTGGAGCTTTGATTTGTTCCTTAGCGTGAATCATATCTTCCTTTTTCTTTGTATGGCTTGTAATTTTTTGCTGAAGTCTGGGCATCTGATTCTGATGCTGAGTTTACTCTGATGTTCAGTTTCTCTCTCTCGCCTAGGGATTTGCTGTTAAGCAGCTGGGTGCTACCATGTTCTTTGACTCTTGGTTCAACTTGCTCTAGATATTTAGGATTGTCCCTGATTAACTGCTCAAACCAGTCCGAAGGACCCAGTAATGGGGTGCAGGCCAGTTTCCAAGGGCCTTGGAGAGGAGGGCAGTAAAGGCACCTGCTTCTCAGGTGTCTAAGCCTCTCAGCTTAGACCCCAGGTGCTGGGGGATGGAATGCATTCAGTATAACGCCTCAGGCAGGTGGGCTGTGCAGAGGCTGCATCCTAAGGGTGGGCCAAGCCTCGCAAACAAACAAACGTTCTCAGAGGCTGTTCTCCACCCTTGGCCAGCCACACCTTCCTTCCCCGCCTCTTCAGCAAGCAGCCTGGGGCAGTAGGGAAGGTGTGTGAGAAGGCTATCTTAGGCCCCAGCAGGCTCTCAGTGCAAACAATGCCCCGGGCCCCCTCCAACGCAGCAGACCAGGTTCACTGGCCAAAATCTGAATTGGCCGTGGCTGTGTGTGCCCCCCGCGCCTTTCTCGGGGGAAAAGGACCCCTGCAGCCTCCTCAGTCCACAGCCAGCCGCTGCAGTCTGCAGACTGCTGTTTGCGCTGTAGGTGGGGGAGGGTGCCCGCTGCTGCTTCTGCAGCTCTACTCACTGATTTTCCAGCCAGCTGAGAGTCCTTTCCTTGCTCCTCTCTCTTCTGGGTGGCGTCTCGCCTTCCCCTGGTGTCTTGAGCCCCAGAGCAGCCCTCCAGACGGTCTCGCCCTGCCCTCTAGCTATTTTTTTTTTGGGAGAGAAGTGATCCTTCTGCATCTCTAATTCTCCATCTTCCACAGAAGATTTCATATAAAAATATTTTCAGCTCTTTTGGAAGTTTTGAACATCTGGCCACACTGGCCAGCCTCTCCCCTTCACTGCCCCATCACCACAGTCCCTCCATCCCCCTGGCTTCCCAAAGCAGCTCTCGACGCTCAGCTCACGTGCAGATCACACCAGCAGGTGCCTCCTGCTCCGCTGCCCAAACCTGTTATTGTCTTACTTGAATGAAATGGGCTCTTTCATTGGATGGTTGTGCTCCACATCTCCCAAAGTCCATATGGTCACGTCTCTGCGGCTTTCCCTGCGCAGCTGGGCTAGGACGCCACAGACCGGCTGGGAGGACCGCCACCTCCGCTCCTACGGGGCCCCGGTGGAGGACTGGCCTTTCCCTTTCTGCTCAGACAGGAGGTGGGAGGGTTAGTTCTGTGTGCCGACCCGACCAGGCCTCGGTGCCCAGTCGTGTGGTCGAGCGTGGTGGAGCGGTGGCTGGGAAGGGATCCTGTAGCAGGTGTTGACCTCTACAATCAGCTGACTTCAGGTAAGGAGAGGCCCCCCGGTGACTTGGGCGGGTCTCACCCAGTCAGATGAAGCCTTAAGAGCAAAACCTGAGGTTTCCTGGGAAGGAGAAATGCACCTCAAGGCTGCAGCACAAATCCCTGCCTGAATCTCGGGCCTGTCCTGTGGGTTTTGGACCTGCCCCCACACTTGTGCGAGGCAATTCCTAAAATAAATCTCTTTATATGCACACATGCATACAGAGGTACTTGCACACACACGTACACACCTATACATATGTAGACGTGCACGAATATGCACATATGTGCGTGTGCACGTGTACCACTGGTTCTGTTTCTCGGTCTGGATAACCTTGATGGATATGGCAGGCACATGGCCACGTCCAGACCAGCGCTCTGTGAGGGTCTCCTCGCAACCACGTCCATCCTCTCCTGTCCATCCCCCAGGAGTGGGTGCCCAGGAGACCAGGAGGGTCAAAACAGCTGTGACTCCCCTCGGCCCCTTTCTGAGCCGCTCATGCTCTCGTCAAGCCTGAGGCTGGCCGTGGTAGAGGCAGCAGTAAACTCGGGAGGGAAAGACCTGCCGGTGGCGGCGGTCAGCGAGGAGAGCGGCCGTGGAGGACTCGCTGCCAGTGGCTGTGCTGACGATCTGTTGAGGCTTGCTCACTGTCTTAGTTTCCCCAGGGCTGCAACAAGTACCACAAACTGGGCGGCTGAAAACGACAAAAATGTGTTGTCTCAAAGTTGGGGAGGTCAGCCGTTCCCAAATGGTGCTTCCCTGAAGCCTGTAGGTTGAACAGTTCCACACTTCTCTTCTGGCTCCTGGAGGAGGCGGGCCAGCCGGCCGTGGCCTTCTCCCCCTCCGCGGTCCTCTGGCCCCCCCGCTGTCCCCGTCTAATTCTCCTTTTCGTTAGGGACACCAGTCCCATGGGCTCATGGCCATCCTGACCCGCTTTGGCTTCGTCTTAACCAATCACGCCCCATTTCCAAGTAAGGTCGCCTCCACAGGACTGGGCTGGAACCTGCCTTTTGGGGACACAACGCTCTCCTCCAGCTCTCGGTTCCCAAGATGGGAACACCTGCGACGGCGCAGGAAAAAGCAACGTATTGCAGCTTCACACGTGGCCCGGTGCTTCCCAAACCTCAGCAACGTGCCCATCACCGCACCGCTTCTGTCTCTTCCAGACCCCTCCTTCCAATGTGCTCAGGCTAAAGGCAGATGCCGCCCTAAGCAACGGCACTCAGCGGAGCCCAGCAGGGACACGGGAGGCCGTGCCCAGGGGCCGACTTACCTGGATGGTGGTCATTCCCAGCTCCTGCCCGACCAGGACTTGGCCCCCGTGCAGCCTGGCGATCCTGGGCTCCTCCACCTGCATGAAGTCGTTGACCAGCTCCGTGATGTCCACCTGCCAGTCCGAGCCCAGCAGGTGGGCCACGTGTCCCCCAGGGCCAGGCCCCTCAGCCACAAACTGGGTCAAGACCCGCGTCATGGCGTGCTGGTACTGCAGCGCGCAGCCTCGGCCCCTCCTCTCGTCCTCCTCCTCCTCCTCGCTGTCCCGAGCCGACCTGTCAAAGAGTTCAGTTTAGTGGCTACTCACCTGTGGGGGCCGACAGGGCTGCAGCTGAGCGAGCCACGACCCCGCCCTCAGGGCTCACGGCAGGGCGCACCCAGAACGTTCCATCCCGGCCACGGGGTCCCTGGTTCCTTGTGTGATGCCCCAGCACCCTGGGCGTGGGCTGGACCTGGGGCCTTGCTTTCGACACAGATCATGCAAAAGTGGTGGGAGGCCACTTCTGGGATTAGGTTTTTATGTTTATTTTTTAAAAGAAGCTTTGGATTATATAAATGTTACATGAAAAATATAGGGGGGGAGCAGATGTGGCTCAAGCTTCTCACATCTGCTTCTCACGTGGGAGATCCCAGGTTTGGTCCCTGGTGCCTCCTAAAAACAAATAACAAGCAAACGAACGAAAAAACCAACTCAGGGGAGCCGATGTGACTCAGTGGTGAGTGCAGCCTTCCCACATACGAGGTCCGGGGTTCAAACCCTGGCCCTGGTACCATCTAAAAAAAAAATAGGGGATTCCCATATAGCCCAGTCCTTCCCCTCCCACATTAGTGCGGTAATTTGTTACAGTTGATGAACACATATTGAAGCATCGCACTAACCATAGACTACAGATTACATTATGGTTTACACTTTGCACCGGACAATTTTATAGGTTTTGACAAAATATTTAATGGCCTGTACCATCATTGCAACGTCATGCAGGACAATTCCAATGTCCCGAAAACGCCCCGTGTTACATCTATTCTTCCCTCTCCCTCCCCTCAGAGCCTCTGGTGGCCACTGCTTCCCTATCAAAGACACAAGTTCTTCCATTGCTAGAATAATAATGTCTACAATAGAATACTAACAAGGCTACTCTAGTCCATAGTTCATTGCCCAATCTTGAGGAGTTGGGGATGGTGATGCCCACTGTTTCTGACTGAGAGGGGGCTTAGAGCCCATGGGGCAGGTGGGTGGAACTATCTTGCTTGCAGTTGCAGATGCTCTCTGTTCCTTGGGTTGGCCGTTGTCCACCATCGTCTCCTTGTTAGTTGTCCTGGGTGAGTCCAATGACCTGGAGAGCAGGTGCTGCAGCTCTGCTGAGATTCAGGGCTCAGCCGGCACATGGACAGACCGAAGAGACAAGTCTCTGGGACATATATTTCACAAGTATAGTGCTGATTATGGGTTCAAATACAAGGAGCAGAGGACCCATATGTAGGGAAACCACAACTGAGTCTAACTCTGTTACCTGGGGAGCGTAAATTCTAGAGTAAGGCCCACTGACAGGGTGCCGCATTCCTGAGCTGCCTGGCCTGCTTATAGTGTCTGGAGTCTCTGGAGGCCTCAGGGGCTCCGCTGATGAGGCGCTTCCGAGATCAGGTTTTAAAGGACTGGGACTCCTGTATCACGTGTCCTGAAGCAAGTTCCCGTGCCGTAGCTGCCCTGCCAGGAGCCAAGGAGCCGAGAACTGCCTCCAAGGGCACGAGCGAGCTTGGGGACGGGCTCTCCCCTGCGCGGTCCGGGAGGTAAGAACACAGGCCTGTGCGCGGCGGCCTGCAGCCTGTGGGAGTCCCAGCTGGGGCACTTGGGACCCCTGATCCATGGAACTGCGAGCTAACAATGTGCTTTGAGGCCGCCAGGTTTTGGGGTACCTTTAAGTCACTAAGTTATGCAGCCACAGATAGTGGATGCAGTGGGGTGGTGAGCAACTGTGATTGTCCTGTAAATCGGGGCACATGGGATCTGCACGCTGAAGCAAGGCCAGGGCAGACGTGGCAGGGGAGGAGGGACGGGCAGGAGGGTCTGGAGGAGATGGACGCACCCGATGCAGGTGAGCAGGCAGCCGTTTTGCGTATCATCACCTGACAACAGCCGCAGCCGCGCACGTGTGCCCCCGGGCAGCCGTCACGGCCACTGGGATGTGCCGCAACCTGCCTTGGCAGCTCTTTGGTGACTCCTTCCCTGCTGCGTGCTGGCCTCTGCGGCACTGATCTTCACTCCTAATCCACCCTCCCAACTCAAAACCCCAAATCCCAGCGGTTAAGAAGGGGCTCACGGCTGAAGCATCTCCCCACTGCACATGGGCGCTGCAGCCGTCCTCCCGAGCCAGCCCCTCCCCAAGGGCCACAAGGACTAGAGTGGGGGGCTGCCCAGGGAAGAAGCTATGACCACCCCTCAGGTGGGCACAAAGTCGCCAGCCTCTGCTGAAAGAGCACGCTGACACCAGGGCCACGGCCTGCACTGCTCGCTCGGCATTCTCGGTGCCCCCGGGCACGTCCTCAGTCGGGGGTTTCTCGGAGGTGACAGACCCTCTGGCTGCAGAGACTGAGTGTCCACGACTCTCCTTATATGTGGTCCCCACTGGGTTGCCGGGCGGTGGCTGTCAGGGACTCTGGAGAGCAGCAGGTGCAGGGCTGGGAAGCTGCAGGTGGCATGTCTCCAAGGCAGAGCAGGCACAGAGCTCCTGAGCTGAGGGCTGGCCCGGGCGGCCAAGCAGGGCCTGTGCGGATGTCCCTCGGGGACCTGCTGTCTGTGCCCGTCTGTGTGGTCCCTGGGCTCGGGCAGGGCTGACCGCTCCACCAGGCCCGCGGCTCCAGCCAGGGGCCATGGCTGAAGTCTAGCCAGCCACCTGCGTTTCACGCCCGTGCCTCAGCGGTCAGCTCAGGAGGGGCACACGACCCGAGAAAGGTGAGGACTAAACCCAGGACTCTGGCTGGAACGGTCAGGAAAGGGCGGTGCAGGGAGGCTGGACTCTTACAGCAAAGCCTGACCGAGCAGGGAGGCTGCCCCGAGCCGGCCAGAGCGGGGGGACGGACGGAGACGTCGGGGGGGCGCCTGGCCCCGAGGCTCCCCTCGGCGCGGCGGGCGCACTCACCTTTTACTGGTGACGATGGGCACCCTCCAGCCCTTGATCTGGCTCAGCTCCGTGTCCGAGACCTCGATGTGCAGCGGCAGCCGCGGCACCCACACCGTCATCTCCAGGGGGGCGCTCAGGTGCTGGTAGGTGAAGTCCACCACCACGCCCACCTTGCCTCTCATCTCCTTCCCGTTGACAAAGACGTAGTCGCACCTGTCAGACACCTGTGGAGAGGCGCAGGGCGGCGCGTGAGTGCCCGTCGCCGTCCACGGCCCGGGCACGGCGAGGAGCGGGCGCCTGCGAGCTGGGCGCCTGGGTGCGGGGGTGCACCCAGCGGGAAGGCGCGCTGTCACTGAGACGGCTCAGGGCAGGCCAGGATGGGTCTCAGGGCTTTGGAATCACGCCGGCGGCAGATCCCCTAGAGCCGTGACGGGGGGCCTGCCCCCGCCTCAGGGAGCAGAGTGTGGGTTTCCCACGGCCCCGGGTCACCGTGGGACCAGGCTGCCCACCCAGCGTGCACTTCTCCTTCCCTCAGAGCGATGCTGGGCGCTGGCTGCTCCCTTCCTGGAGCGCTGCCTTCCGCCGCTGGGCTCCCGGGCCCAGGGACACGGAGGAGATTCTCCGCCCCCCGCCCGCCCCCGAGGCAGCGTCCGGCCAAGCCCTGCCGGGCCGAGCAGGCGTCCCGACAGCCTCCGCGGGGAGCCCGGGCTCCGAGCCCAGACTCCTTGGGCCCACCGGCAGCAGGCTGGACCGCGCTCCCGACACGTCTGCCCTGATCCCAGACCCTGCAAGGGGGACGGCCCTGGACGGTCCAGGCGGCCTCAGCCCCCAGGCATCCTTGTGAGGGGAGGCGGCCCTGTGGCGATGGAGGCAGAGGCGAGGCCCACGCGGCCAGGAGCCGGGAGGCTGGAAGGGCCGGGCGGCGGGGAGCGGGCCCTGCGGGCACCGGGGTCTGGGCCTCTGGCTGAACTCTGAGGACTTCCAGGCCGGCGGTCGCTTGTCACAGCAGCTGTGGGAAACGCCCCCGTCCCTGCCCCTGCTCCAGGAGCCTGGCCCAGCCTGGGCCACTGGACGGCTCCAGGCCGCTCCCCCGGGGCCACCCGCCCCTCCAGCCTCCCCGGCCTCTTGAACACTAAGATCTCCTCGGGGAGCTGCACCCCAGAAATGTAACGGAAGAGGTGTGCCGGCAAGACCTGCTCGTTACTTCTCGTTAAAGTATGACTAACTGTGCATGTCAAGTACCGTATTGACTGCACTTTGCCACGCCGAGGCTCTGACGGAATGATCTATGAAACTCCTGAACCCCTTCCACAATCCATTTCCAGCCAGCCACACTGTGCCGCTACGGGGCTGCCGGTCACCTCTCTCACTCTGGTGTGCGTAATCCGGCACGTATGTGAATTTAATGCCATTTCCGGCTTCTCTATTTAAGTGCTGTATGAATTTGAATCTTATTTAAATAGAACCAACATTTGTGGTGAAATTTATGTTCTTCTGATATTTTTCTCTCTCCCTTTTTTGTCCTAGAGCTAGATCTGAGGATTTTGAAATTCTGTTCCCCCTTCCCTCCACCTTGGCACGAGCAGCAGACATTCTACAAGGTTCCTCGCATGCGCTGCTTGAGCTGGGTGCCGCCTTCCGGGAGCTCTGTCCTGGGCTAAAATCTAACAACTGAGGGGGCGGCAGGGAGGGGTGCGGCGATGGCTTGCTGACGGTTAGTTTTGTGCTTGGCAGGTGCTGGCACCTGGTACCTTATCCCACTTAATGCTCAGAGCACTCTTTTGGGTGTACAAGGGCCGCTTTTCCAGACGGGAGCCCCGGGGCCGTGTCCTGTGGCCACGAGGACCTGAGGACCGGGCTACAGGAGGCTAGTTAATTTGGAGGGACCTGTTACCGCAAAGGAGAGGCTTTTCTGCCAAGAGGCAAGCAGGTCCTAAATGCTCGCGCAGGAGGGGGAGCTGTGGTGGGGAGCAGGGCTGGGTGGGGGGCCAGAGCCCCTCAGGGCCCAGGGGGCAGGAGACTCCTCAAGCATCATCGAGCATCGGATGGCCTCGGGCCGGTCCCCAGACCTCTTTCCTGAGGCAGAGGTTTCTGGCCCGAGTGAGAGGGGTGCCGGCAGGGGAGTGCAGGGGAGCCACACCCGAGTGGGGGGCTGTGCGTGCCCCCCAGGCCTGCAGCCCGCCCCCAGCTCCGCTCTGCCCCGACCTGCGTGGCCTGACGGTCCCCGAGCGGTGTGCGAGCCAGGAGGAGAGGCCGAGGGCGGTGGCGCAGGGTGGCCTGCCGCGTGCTCCCAGCCCCTTCCCGTCCTTACACGGGACTCCCCGCGCCCGGGTTCCTGGGGGCCGCTCCCGTGCCGGCAGAGGGACGGAGGTGGGCTGGGCATGACAGCCCTCAGGGCACGGCGCAGAGCTGACGCGTCCCCGGAAGGCTCCAGGCAGAGGCTGGATGTGCCCTGAGAGTTGTGCCACTTTTCATCTTACCCCGTCGCTGGTGGGTGCGACCGCAAGAAGGGGGCCGCCCATGGAAAACCGAGGGTCCTGGAGGGCAGCCCCCAGCAGCTCCGGCGGCCCCCAGCAGTCCCCGGCGGCCCCCAGCAGTCCCCAGCTGCCCCAGTGGCCCCCTGCGGTCCCCGACGGCCCCCAGCAGTCCCCGGCGGCCACCAGTGGCCCCCAGCAGCCCCCAGCGGTCCCCGGCAGCCCCCAGCAACCCTCAGCAGCCCCAGCAGCCTCGGCGGCCTCCAGCGGCCCCCAGCGGCCCCGGCGGCCCCTGGCTTGTGACACTCACCTCGCAGTCTGGTCTGGCCAGGAGCAGCCTGTTGTCACTCTACAAACACAAGCGTAAGTTCCCAGGAAGCCCTGTATTTTAACCTGAAACCAGAACATTTTTATCCAACCCCAAATCCCCCCCGTTGCAGGTCCTGGTTGTCTCGTCGCAGTCCTCGCCAGCACTCTGATAGGAAGGGATCCTAAAACCACCCACCCAAGTGGCTCCTGCCGCGGGCCAGCGCTGCCCTGGGCGAGGGTCCCTCAGGCCCCGGCCGCCCGGCAGTGGGGGCTGGACGGCTCTGTCGTGGGGGCCGCCCCGTGCCTCTCACTGGACGCCAGAGCAACCTCCCTCGTTGTGACAACCCCAAACGTCTCCTGGGGGGCCCAGTCACCCAGCTGAGCACCTCCACCTAAGAATCTTCCTTTTTTAGGAGGTAGCAGGGATTGAACCCGGGACCTCGTGTATGTGAAGCAGGCACTCAGCCACTGAGCTACGCCCACTCTCCGGCACTTTTTCCAAATGCCTTCATTTCAGCCCCGTGACCACCCTGTACTGCCAGCTCCATTTTCCAGAGGAGGGAACTCTGTAGATTAATGGGCATTTGCCATCTTTCCATATTTTGCCTTATTTTCAGACAATGCGGTGACACACGTCCTTGCACGCACCTCTTTGTGTACAGTGCATGCTGCTTGAGGGGCACCAAGACAGAGGGTTCTAGAGGAGGCTAAAGCCATTTTCACTTTCACCAGCAACAGGTTCTCTTCCCCCAAACCCTGTGTTGCTGGCTTTATGGCATCTTCTTTCTCTAGATCTAGAGCCTTGAGACTCAGGGAGGGGACGGAGTGTGGCAGAGTGCGTTTTCCAAAGATGGAGCAGCGCTCTGCGGCAGAGTGACCTCGCCACGCCCTGCTGGGAGGTGGAGCCCTGTTCCTTGAATCTGGGCAGACCCGAGGGGCTCGCCGATCCAAGGCCACGTGACGGACGCCATGTTCTGAGGTTTCCAAAGCTGGCCACACACCACCCTGCAGCTTCCACCATCGTTTCGTGGAGCACTCGCCCACTCAGAGCCCATCGTGTGTGTCACGAGACACACAGACCTGATGGAGAGGCCGCGGGAAGTCCCTCTGGCCCGCGACCCACCTGAGCCCCCAGCTACCAGCCAGCATCGGCTGCCGCCCACATGAGAGCCATCCTGGCGTCCAGTGAGCTCAGCCATCGCATGACTCGATTCCAGTCCCCACATGAGAAGCTTCGGCCAAACCCCGCCAGCCCACAACACTGGTTTCTTATGCAAAGCAAAGAGAACTAGCAACCGCCAAGCCACGGGCCATGGGGTGGGCTTGTGGGCGCAGCTCGCTTTCTGGCGGTGGCACCTGCCCTAAGGGAGCCCCTCTGGGGTCCACGGGTAACGAGACCTAAGACCCTGACCTGATACCACCCTCTCTGCCGCTTCTCTCACACTTTGCTCACAGCCTTTCCCTTGGTGTCAGAAATTCCGGATTTCTCCAAGTAAGGATTCTAACCACGACTTGGGTTAAGTCAGCTCCGCCCCACTCCCCTCTCCCCCCCAGCTTGGCTCCTCAGCCCGGCCTCGCCCCCTGGAATTCTGCACTGATGGTTCTGAGTTCACACTAGGGCTAACATTTATACGTGCCGGGCACTGCGTGAGTAACTCCCCACGCGGGAACTAACGCAGACTTCGTGGACTCTTTAGAGCACGTGGAGGAGCAGACCTGGGGCCCCAGGAAGAAACAGGACATCAGCGAAGACGGCGAGCTGCCTAAAGCCCGTGCCGGGTTCATGAAGGAGCCGAGGCACAGGCTCTCTCTGTGACCTGCCCTGGACTCCACAGCTAGAGGACGTCCCCAGGACACTCTGGAGGGTTTTATTAGGGTTTACCTGCTTAGACTTAGAGTGGAGAAACACATGTGCTCTTTAAGATAACAGCACTTTTAAACACGTCTGCCTCCTCCAAGGGACACAGCGGCATGATTTGATCTCTATGGGTGGCACTGGGGTCATACAGGAGAATGTTCTTTTTCGTAGGAAATGCATCCAAAAGTAACAGAAGGGTAAAGTGGAAGCAGGTTGACAACGTACTCTCAGAGAGTTCAGGAATATATGTCCCCTGCATTATAACTGCAGTTTATCTGTAACCCTGCAATTATTTCAAAATAGCAAGAATTATCTAAAGAAGAAATGTATTGTGTTTTACTGTGGTGACAGCTCACTGCGTACCGCTAACCCGTGTGGACGGTGTTGCTGGGGTGGAGTTGGGGTGACCTCCAGTAGTGGCACACACGCTGGGGAGTGGAGGGCAGGTGGAGGGCAGCGAGTGGCCCTGTAGAACTGGGGGAGGCAAGAGCTCTCAGCCAGAGGCAGCTCAGGGAAATTCCCCTCTGTGTCCCGGCACGTCATCGCTCACACCTGCAAGCTATCGAGGAGGCAGATGTTGCACTCCACTGAAAGCGGGGTTCAAGCCAACTTCAAGGCATTCAAGGTCAAGGTGACCTCCCAACAGGCCAGAGAGGACCTGGAGAACGTCCAAGTGCCTGATGGTTTGGTCACATGACTGCTGAGCTGTGCCTGACGGTCTGAAATCAGAGAATCCGAAGCCTGGAATTCGATGTCGGGCTGATTCGGCGCAGGCAGCAGAGGGTGGCAGTGAGGACTCACAACTTGCCTTGCTGCCTCTCAGAGCGTGAAGCGAATTTAAGAAAAAGCTAGCCCAATCCTCTTGTCTGCCAGTACTTGGCAATAGGTAATGGGCCTCAACAGCTATTAGTTGAATGAATGAATGAAAGAATGAGTGTAGGGGCGAGCGAAGGGATTGCCCATCGCTCACAGATGAAAGCAGCTGAGATTAAAGGGCCTGAGCGCCCACCCACTGGTTCTCTCAGCATAAGCTCTCTGCAGTTCCTGTAGCTCAGAAGGTCTCACTGGCCGAGGAAACCATCTTCTAAGGATCACGTTGCTAGTAACTTCAAAAAGCAAAGAATAAAGCCAACTATTAATTTCCCTAATGAAGCAGTTAAATTCAAATGCTCAGTCAAATCCCAGCTTTGATCCACAAAGAAATCAGAGGACATCTCAGAAACAAACACGCTTGTGCAGCTTCCTCGCACCCAGCCTGGAGCCCTGTCCTGTGCTGGGCAGGGGACCACTGAAGAGGGCAGGCCATGTCAAACCCGTATTTATGACTTGGCTTGAAAATCTGCTAATGTTCCGTGCACACTGTCTCAAGGCACGATCAGCAGCAATGGTGAGCCGCTAAATGTTTAACAACTGTCTTCCCGGAAAAAAGCTAAAAGCCTAGATTTGTAGCATTTGTTGAATTGCAGGGTATAAACACTGCCATCATGACTTATTTCAAGCTACCAACACGCAGAGTTGGGGAGAGATCTGCTGGTTGGTACAAGCCACGCCCCCCCACAGTCCCCAGTTCACCACAGTCTCCACCTCTCCCTATTGCCTCACTACCAGCACTAGAATTTGCAACACGTGAAATAGGGGGTGTCACTCTAAGGAGAGAAGCAGGCACCCACCCAGGCTCCTAACGCAGCACCCCAGCATTAGAGAGCTGCCTACCAGAGGGAAGAGAATGCCTGGCAGCCATGGGGACTTACCCGCTCTTCCCAAAGGGGCTCAGCTCCTAAGGGGCAGGTCGGGATCTGAACCCAGCTTTCCTGACGCCAGAGTTCTGGCTCACTCCATTTCCTCTTTTCCCACTAAGCCACGGCGATGCAGCTGCCCTCCCCATTTTCCAGGACAACGAGGTTCTGGAGACAGCAGCATCTGGACTGACAGTGGGAGAGGGGAGGAAGAGTGCTGGCAGCCACCCGTTCCCTTGGCGAGCTTCTGACTCTAAATGAGAGCAGGGAGTGTGTACAAGCGGTGCTTTAAGAAGCACAGAGAAGCAGCGGGTGCCGCGGGCGCCACGATGCGTGGACTGCGCAGCCTCCTGGGGAGTGACGGAGGCTGTGCGAGCACCAAGGCATGGCACGGCAGTGGCAGGGGCGCCCAGCACAGCTAAGCCCTCGGGCTGAGCCTGCAAAGGCCGGCTCCACCCTGTGCTCTTGACCCCTTCGTGGTGCCCAGGAGCCTGAAGGAGAGCGAACAGGGGACACATGCACAGACAGACCAGCGAGCTGGCACCCAGCCCTGCAACGAGGGCACTCCTCAGCACCGTCTGCACAAACGCCCTCCCCGCTAACCTCCTAGAGAAAAAGGAGCCAAAGTCTAGAGACGGGGAAAATCGGACACCTCAAAACGGCTCTCGCCGGACTGATTTTTTTTTTCTGCTGACGGGTTTTGAGCTTTGCTCTCACCCTTGCTAAAGCTTTGTTAGAACTCTTGTTTAATATTCCTTGGGAATATCCAGCCCACTTCCGGAGACCACTGAGTGTGGCTCTGTTTCTTCCCTCTGGGAGCACAAACTGTCAGTGAACGAGCAGCGGAGGTGGAGACGTGGACGCGAGTGTCACCTCTGGCCTGAAGGCCGCTTTCTATTTAGCGTCTGAGGGACTTGGCAGGACAAGATCTGGTCTGGGATGGCAGCGCCTGCCTCTCGCCTTTGGGGGACTCATGGGAAGGCGGGTGGGAGCACAGGCTGCCCACAGCTGCTGAATGCTGTTTCACAGAGAAGAGGCCCTGGACGTGGGTATCGGTGCATTTCTTTAAAACGCGAGGGAGGCAGTGGCCGTGTCCGAGCTCCAGAGCTGCCGCGTGAGCTCTGCTTGTGGTGCTGGGGTGGGGCCCCTGCAGCCCGGGCTGCTCCGTTTGGGCTCTGCCACGCTGAGGCGGGAGAAGCGGCTGGCGCCTTCCCACCGCCGCGCTAGGCCAGCCCACGGCTCCAGCGCCTGCTGCGCCAGCCTCGGTGCTCCCCTTCAGAGATCTGGCTCCCAGGCCCAGGGTCCCTCCTCCAGACGCAGTGACCCCTCCTCGGCGGCTCTGGGACCTGCAGGGTGCCTCCTACATGCTTCTGCATTTGAATAATTCCAGCCTCTTCCTCTGTTCCTTCAGCATGAGGGGAGGGGCTGGCCCCTGTGTGCCAGCTCCACGGAACCTTCTAGGTTGCCCTTAGCCCTTGAGTTATGTAGTCAACAGTTTTATACCGAGTCAGCAGTTCTTGAGATCACTGTCCCCTGACCTGTCTCTTGACTGTGCCAATGGAGCCAGCGGAAGGGGCAGGCAGCTTCCCACAGCTGAAGGACACCCGGGAGGGAGCTCGCCCCTCACCCCTTGCTGGCCCTAAGGGAGCAGGACCTTGCCCAGCACCTCACATGCAGCAAGGCCCACTAATCGGGAGAGGAAGCGCTGTGTGGTGCATCTGCGCAGAAGGATTTAAGAGCTGGCGCACGTTCCTCCTGTCCCCTTCTTCTGCCCAGGGAGCCCCAAGCTGGAGGTAGTGCCGTCTGCGGTGCCGAGCCACCCCCCAGGAGGACACCTGCCCAGGAGACTCACCGAACCATGTGTGAGTGAGCCGTGAAGGTCTGCTGGGGAAGGATGCTGAGATCCTGGTGCTGCTTGTTACTCAGCATCACCTCTCCTACCCTGACTGATACCGTAGGCATCTTGTCTGATTTGTCCACTGCCGTGTCCCCAGTCCTGGCACATAGTGAGTACATGAACAGAAAAAAGTAGCAATGACTTTGTAAGAAGTTCCTAGCCGCAACTAGGAAACGGCACTGAGTTCCCTAAACGAGGGGCTGCAAATCATATCCCACATAATATCTCTTTTGTTTTAAGATTTTATACCTCCTCCTTTACAATTCTGAATGTAATTCTTAGATAACGTAACCTACCTACAGAAATAGTTTCACTGAGATTAATGTAATGCTCCAAGTGGATATAAAGTGAAGTAAAAAGAAATTATAATAAACTAAAGGTGTTTCCCACATGGAGAAAAGCTCTTGGCAAAGTTATAAACACGCACACACAAAGTCATCCTTTATTTACCCAGAGTTTGCTTTCTGGAAGATTCAGTGCCCCATATATTAAACTACAGGGCAGACAACTGGTCTGGTGGCCATGCAGAGCTTGTGAAGGACGTGGCATGATTCTTTGTGGGGTGGGACTATCCCAGCATCACGGGACATTTAGCTCCTCTGACGTCTGCTCACTAAGTACCAGCAGTACATCCTAATCCTGACGACAGTGAAAACCACTCCCCAAATTTCCCTACTGCCCCCGAGAGGGCAGCCAAGCTCCTGTGGAGGTCCACAGCTCTGAGCTGGCTGTTTGACACTGGCCGGTCCTTCTGCTACCCCCGGGCTTTGCCCTGGAGGTTCATGGAGGGCTTCAGAGACCACAAAGGGAGGACATAAAACTCGGCGAGGAGGTCTGGACAGGTGGGCAAATGACAACAGACGTACATCCACACGTTCCCGGGGACGTGCCACGGCAGGAGGGGTGCAGCACGCCTGCAAAGGCAGAGCGTGCGTCCTTCCACGCTGAGGAGGAGCCAGAGGCCTCCTCGCCCGCGTCCCTCTCTTCCTGACGTGTGCCTTGGCGAATGTGATGTGCACAGCAACCACAAACACGGATCCCTGTGCACTGGAGGAATCACCTACAGCCTTTTCTGCACTCGCAGAGTCCCAGCTAACAGGAAGTGGCAAATCCTGGCCCTGAGGGCCTCCAGGGAGCCAGGCTCGGGATCCAGAATATCCTGTCAGCAGAGGGTGCCCCAGGCTGGGTCACTGAAAGAAGGAGCTCTCTGGGCTGGGGGATCTGCGCGAAAGCCTCCTCCCTGGCCAGAGTTCTGCAGTGCACAACCTGTTCAACCATACATGGCGGTTCTGGGAGACAGCCTTTGACGTCATCCTTGGAAAACAACATGGCCTCTTGCCAAATGCTTGATGCTGATCCTGCTTGGTAGCTTTCATGGAAACAAGTCCTTCCACAAAAACCGTGCTGGGCTCCCCTCAGCTTTTGCTGTCCACCCACCAGGCCGGGAAGCCCATGGGTGCTCTGCCGAGACCCTCTCCCAGTTAAACAACTGGCTCAGCAGAGCTTCCAGGCCTTCCTCGAGTCCATCTGTCAATCCGTTCCTTCTCCCAGGGGCTCTTGCAAGCCCCTCAGCAGGAGGTCTTCTCGGCTCCCCAGCTGCTGGGCACGCTTCTCAGACTTCTATGGAAAGGAATCCCAGCAACATCCCAAAGACGGCGCTGCGGAGGCTCAGGGCAGGAACTCCTGTCCTGGGTCTGTGCAAGCTGCCCACCCTCTCCTTGCCTCAGTTTCCTCATCTGTAAAAGGGAGTAACAGTCCCCAGCACACACTAAGTGCTACGTGTGCATTCTTTCTCTTTTAACAGGTCTGGACTTATTTTATTTAAACTTAGGAAAATAGAGCTGGATGGCCAAACCACGATCTCATGGATACGCATTTACGAAGCAGCTAACGTGGGCATCTGGGTGTGTTGACGCAAGTACAAGTATTGAGGACACGCAGGTGGTCTTGGGCATGCAGGACACTGCGCTGTTCAGGCGCTGGACGTGGGAGTCCCGGGGCGCGGCCCCGTTCACGAGCACGGCGGCGCCCGCGTGCTCGCCAGCTGGCAGGCCGCCATGGCTCAAGCCCAGGCACACGTTTGCCGCTGTAGACGAGGCCCCCTCCCGGGGCTTGGCCACCAGGGACCCTCGCCCCAGCCCTCTGCGCGCCGCCCCTGCTCCTCCTCGCTCTGAATGTTTTTCCCCTCCTGACGTTGGCAGGTAGGCCGGGGCGAGCTGCTGGTCTTGTCTCCTGGCCTGGATTCTAGGGGGCTCTACTGGGCCTGGGGAGACGCGCAGCCCTCAAAGCCCCAGGCAGCTCGAGCCCCCGGCCCGGTCGGGGCGGCAGCTGTGCCCCCGCAGGAAGGGGGCCTCCGAGGAACTCCCTCCGGAGGCCGTGGCCGGCACTGGTGCCAGGGAGCGTTCTGGACTGCTTGGCCTGCTCAGGCCGCGCTCGCCCCTCCTCCGGATTTGGGGAAGCCTCCCTGGCCCTGCACAAGCTCACGCCAATGTGGTGCCCCCAGGGGTGAACCCCGGAACATGATGCTCTAAAGCCGAGTCCACCCCCGTGGGCCGAGCCCACTGCAAACAGGGCTTTTGATGAGCTTAGGGTGGGGCCCCGCCGACTCGGGCTGGTCTTACTCCCGTGACCGAGACCTACGAGAGAAGGCCAGGGGCGGACGGCATGGGGCAGCCGGAGCCCGGAGGTCAGCGGACCCGAAGAGAGGGGAGATGATGCCGCCAGGTGTGTGGCCGAGTGACAGAAAGCCAGGGAGCCCTGGGGACGGCCGGCCAGAGACACGGAGCCCAGAGGAAGCTTGCCTGCAGCCTCCGAAACCAGGAGCCTGGAAGTCCAGCCGACCCTCTGCGTGGTGCTGCTTTCAGCAGCTGGGAAACTAGCACACCTAACTTCAGCTTTCAGTCCTCCTGCCGAATTTCTGCCAGAGGCGTACGTCACCTATAGCTACCTCCTTAGGACTTTGATTAAATCATTTTTGCCCCATTTCCCCCCTCATTTTACTACAAAGATTTTTAAATATACAGAACAACTGAAATTGAACAGTGAACACGCATATAGTCACAACCTCGACTCTGTGCTAACTTTTTGCTATATTTGCCTCATCATGTATCTATTCATCTTCCCAACTCTCTACCCAAACTCTTTCGGGGTTCATTTCAAAGGGAGGTGCAGTGTCTGCTCACTTTAAACTCTTCGGCATGCACATTAACTAGAGTTCTGTAATCCATTCCTCCCTTCCTTAACAAAACAACTTTGCACTCTTACAAGGTATGGAAAACCATTATCACGGGCATAACAGGATGAACTCGGGATGATGTCATTTGCTAGAGTGCAGATATTCTGAGTAAAACCATCCCAGCCCTGCACGCCCTGGCTGTGTGATGCTCGGCAGGTCACCTAACCTCTCTGTGCCTCTGCTGGCTCATTTGTAAAAGAGATGACGACAGTATCAGCTTCACTGGGTTGTTTGAAGAGTAGACAGGAAACACGTGAAGGCAGGACTGTGCGTGCACAGGCAGGCGGGCCTCGCGGCCTGAAGGACGTCCTGCCTCCCCGTGCGCTCACCTTTATCCTTCACGGCGTCACCCCGTGGCGCTCTTGCACTTTGATCTGCTCCCCGAACACCCAACTGCCCCAAGGGCTCCCGTGCGCCGTGCCGGGGAGCCAGGGGTGAGGGCTGCAGCAGAGCCTGCCAGCCCCTCCACGCGGGGCCCGCGTCGCCAGCGTCGCCCGTCTGGGCCATGGGGCTTTGGGGTCTCTGGTAAACCTGCAGAGGACCGACTCGTGACCCCGTGAAGCCACGCTCACGTTCCCACGCCGTGCCTCGCGTGGCCCCAGGCTGCAGGGCTGCGGCTCAGCCCGCGGCCACCAGGCGCGGGGAGGGGCGAGCGCGGAGCCTCCCCGCAGGCTTCCCAGGGAGCGTGGCCCCGGCGCCCCGCACGGACTTGGCCTGAATTCCTGCCGTCTCAAGCCACGCTGTGGTCCTTCGCGACGGCAGCCCCGGGAGGCTGAGGCCCGGACGACGCCGGTGTCCACGGGAAATGGGCCCCGCTGTCCCTCTCTGTACAAGAAGGCAGAAGAAAGGAATCCCACGGGGGCAGAGGGGTGGGGGCACGGGGGCATGTGGGCACGGACGGCGCCACCCAGACCCTCCTCTGGGGCAGCCGTCGCTCGGGTCTGCCTGCTCAGGGCCTGTGGCGCGCACAGCGCCCTGCGGGGAGCCAGGCATGGCGGTTTGCCTTCTGCCCGAGCCCGCCTCCTCCCAGGGGTGGGTCCCTACAAGTCCCTTGAACCCTGAACTTGGCGCAGCACCTGCTTCTGGAGAACCTACTGCGCCCAGGGACGGGGCTCCTGTCTGCGCCAGTCCCCGTGCACGTTCCCATGCAAAGTGACGGCTGCCCGGAGAACGCTTCCCCTCCACACGCCTGTGGCTGCACTACCAGGTAAAAGCACAGCCTACAAGGCAGCTCCCAGGACCCTCCACAACCTGAACTAGGCTCCTAAAGTGGGCCGGCGCACCCGATCCAGCAGATCCCCCGCGCCTCCACACGCAGCTGGGAGCCGTTGAGGAAGGGTCCGCAGGCAGCCGGGCAGGCCTGTGCTGCTGGCCTCGCACCGCCTCAGAGGAAGGGCCGGAGGAGCAGGTTCTCGCCAAGGCGGAGTCCGCCCCCCAGTGCCATCTGCCAAGGGGACAAGCCCTGCGGTGGAAGCCGCCCTCCCTCTCGGCACCTCCACACAAGCCCGGCTTCCCAGCCTTCCCAGCCTTCCCAGCCGGAGCGTCCTCCAGCTGGGAAGTCACCCTCGCTAGGCTGGCACGAGCGGCCGGAAACCTGCGCTCCAAGCAGCCCCACGCTGCGCTTGTCGCCCAGCATGAGGCGTGGAGGGCGCCCTTCACCATTCCCGCCTGCGCAGGCGGTGCTGCCGGGGCACCCAGGCTGGGGCCGGCCGTGCAGGGGCCGCCCAGGGCGCCTGCCTCTTGGTGAAGGCGGCGGCGGACACGTCGCTGTTTTCCCAACATCGCCCCTTGCCCCGCGGCACCTTCACGGGGCTCCCTGTCCTCCTGGGCGTTCTGCAAGCTGTTCAAGCTCCTCGCAGCAAATCCAATGAATTCCATTTCCGTAAAGCCAGCCAGACGCGCCTTTTGTTGCTTGCAAACAAGAATTCCAGCAGAGACAAAGACTGGAAAGCTAGTGAGGGCTGTGGGATGGACTCTGGGGGACGAGCAGAATCCACAGGCCGCGGGGGCCACGGAGGAAGCAGCGCCCAGGACTGCGCTGCCCAGCAGTGTCCACGCGCCAAACGTGGCGTCTGGATTCAATCCATCAGCACTGAGCAAGGGCGGCCTCCCGTTCTGAAGCCACATGCCGAGGCTTCCCCCACTCGTAGCCGAGGCCTCCACAGTGGGTGGTGCGGTGCAGGGCGCGGCCGTCAGCAGGCGCCGTCGTACGGGAGAGCCCTGCACGTTGTAGAGGCAAAGGGAAAACGCTCAGCTTGGCCTTAGTGGGCCCCTGGACGAACGGGACCAAGTCCGCTGGCCGGGGCGCCTGAGCCCCTCGCGGCTCGCAGTCGAGGGGAGGGCCGGCTTCTGGGTCTCCGTGGAGGTTGCCCAGCTCCTGACACTCGCGCTCCCTGCGCTGTGGCGTGCTGCGCACACGTAGGCATCCGCGACGAGCTCCCGCCACTCGGAACCAGCGCTCTCCCCTGCCCCTTGAGGCCCCCCATCCAGATGGTTAGAGGCCATGTCACAGCATCTCGGCGCTCGGAGCCTAGAGCAGCAAACAGAGCAGGGAACAGTGCCCCGGACAGTGCCGCTGGAGCTGGGCTAGGGGACCACGCCTGCTGCCGGGGCTGCACTTCGCGGCCCTGCACTGCCCCCAGTGCTCCAACTCGAGACACCACCACTCAGCTCGGAGATGCCGGCTCATCCCAGGCTCCACCGCGTGAAAGGTACCAGGATCGATGCATCCACGTCTTCTTTTAATGGTTTTTTTAATCCACAAAGCTTTATCATATTTTACGGATGCTTCATACTGGCTGTTAAAGACTGAATACCTCATTAGAGATTTTCTTTTCAATTGTTAAGTGTTTTTTGGCATAAAAATGGGAAGTTGATACAGGCTCGTGGATAAAAACGTCAAACAGAAGAGAAGGAAGCATGTGCCGAGAAACCTAAGCCCTTGTCCCTGGCATGGCCCCCAGCTCCCCCCGACAGCCCCTGCTACCTGCTCCTCGTGCGTCCTTCCAGACAGCGCATGCATGCACAAGCACTGACGCATGTATTTTATCGTTCTTTAAAACACAGCGGCCCGCCTCTGTGTTCTGTCCTTCCCACCCCTGCCCCTTAAAAACACAGCTTGTGGAGAGCTCCAAACCCTTCTTGGTACGCTTCAGGCTTCTAATCTTCAAAAGTCTAAGAATCAAAGTCCTACTTTTGAAAATGATGGCTAGATAAATGGAAAATGAACGCCGATTTTCCTTTAAACATAAAGGGATGACAATGGAAACGGTGGCGTTTGAAAGTGACTGTGAGATGCCTTTGGCAGCTGGAATGAGGAGCTTCAGGGCATCCCGTGGCCGCTCTGGCACTCAGAGCTCCCTTGGTACAAGGCTGCCCCGACACGGCTCCCCGCCAGCCCCAGTGCCCCCTTGGAGTAAGGGTGGGCCCCCTGCCCTGGCTTCCAGTGACGCCGCGGCCCAGGAGCAGCCAGAGCCTTTTAGAGGACACCAAATTTAACAAGGCTGCTTCCAATTAATATCAAAGCAAAATGTACTTTGTGCTGCTGTTTTGAGGCGAATATCAAAGAAACATCTTTGGTGATATGTCCTTGGATGAAACGGGCATGGGCTGTCCTTGCCAGTCCAGGCAGGAGGCCTGCGCCTGCCGGAAGACCGTGGACGTGGCACGACACTGGGGTCACGTGGGAGGGCAGAAGGCGCAGAGAGCCACAGCGCAGCTGCTCATGGGCCCGCACTTCCTTCCTCAGCAGCCTCTTCTCCACACGGCTGCTTGCTGTCCCTGCCCCTCCCACGGCTCCCCCAAAAGAGGACTAGTGGGGCCACCTCGTGAGGGAGGGCGGCTGCCGGGGCTCTAGAAGAGGCTGAGCTTGAGCCACCAGGACTCCAGCTTGGGAGACCGAGACGTGGGGATGGTGGGCCCTGGACAGACTATACAGAGGAACTGAACTGCGCACGGGAGCTGCGAGACTTAGGAGCCACCTCGAGTCTGAACAAAGCGCCATCTGCCCCAGCACTGGCTGGAGACACACAGAGGATGACATGAAGTCAGTCATTCATTCAACAAACACGTCATGAGCTCCTTCTGTGAGTCAGGAGCTGACCTGGTGACTGCAGATAAAGCAGTGAATCTGGCAGGGGTGAAGGACGTGGACTCAGGTAGTGCTGTGCTCTGAGGCAAGCTCCAGAGGGATGCGGGAGAGGCGCTGGTGCCATGGGGAAGGAGACGGGCAGGAGGGGCCGCACCAGCTTCGGCTTGAGTCTTAGGTGATGCGTCCGCCATGGGAAGCCTGGGCCAAGGTTACAGTGCAAGCCGAGGAAGTGGGAATGAGCTTGCCGTCTGGGAGAAACAAAGCAAATGGAAGGCAACACGACCGCAGCCTCCGGTGAGAGCACGCGGGTGCGATGAGGCTGCAGGGCTGGGGCCAGGCCACACAGGGCCCCAGAGGTCAAGGCGAGGAGGTGGCTTGTAGCGGCACTGCAGAAAGCCATTCGGATGGTGACGCACGGGACAGATGTGGCCTGACTGCCGCGTGAGAAGCCACGTCGGCTGGTTGCCGGGGTGAGCGAATGCAGGCCACAGGGACAGGCCACACCCCCGCTGATGCCGGCATCGACGGGCGGGAGCCTTGGGAGAAACGGTCATCTTACAGCGTTAATGTGTCACCCCCGGGCTGGGGTGGATAGTGAACCCCCAAATTCATATCCACTGGACTCTCAGGCCACGACCTTACTTGGAAGTAGGTTTCTGTAGAAGTAATTAGTTAGGTTAAGATGAGGTCGTACTGGATTGGGGGTCCTTACAGTAAGGCCACGTGAGGCTGGAGGCAGAGCCTGAGGGGCAGCCAAGGAGCACCAAGGGGGCTGGAGCACCTCCCCTAGAGTCCTCGGGGGGCCGCCGCCACCTGGGCTTCAGACTCGCCTCCAGAACGGAGAGGATGCCCAGCTTGTGGCAGCTTGTCACGGCAGCCCCAGAGACGCCTACGGGCCCCGAGGTATCTATTAGCTACAAAGGGAAAATGTGACTTCACAGCGAGCGAGCTGGCAGACTCCACCGCAACGCCACGTCACGACGCCGCTGCCTGCTAGGAATGCTAATCACCAGAGAGCTCCCGGCAGACCCAGCCGAGAGGCAGTCTACAGGAGGCCAGGCCAGAAGGACGGGCTGCGGGGTCCCAGGAGCTCAAGAACTAACGGGGCCAGGGCCCTGGGACTGGGTCCCCGAGGAGGGAGCGGACACGCGGGAGCTGGTGCCATCGGAAGGGCCTTCAGCCCGGCTGGGGCGCACGCGCGTGCCAGGGCCAGCGCCGCTTCCCTGTTCAGATCCCCACACGGCTGCTACGGAGCCCGCAGGCCAGGCGGCCACAGGCTCGGCACGACAGTTCACATCTGTTTTCCCCTCACATTCGGCATGTCTCCTTTTTTGCTGTCTATATGATTATTTTGCAACTTTCTGAAGGTCTAAGATTATTTCAAGAGGAAAGTTAAAGAAGAAGATGAAAATCCTGACTGTGAACCATCAGGCCTCTGCAGTGGGCAGAAAAAGGGCCCCAAGAACCTGCTGTACGGAGGGGGTGAAGCCTGCCGAGGCCGTTTCAGCTGCCAACAGGCTGGATTTAAGACACACAGGCTGCCCGTGGGCCCGGAGTCCCCAGGAGGAAGACAGAGAGGAGACGTGGCGATGGAAGCCAAGCGCTGTGCCGCACGAGAGGCTCAGCCGCCGCTGCCGGCTTTGGAGCTGGAGGAGTCTCTCCTAGAGACAACAAACTCAGCAGCCCCCCAGCCTCCCCCAACACCCACGACCAATGGGAAACCCAGCTGGGAGCTGCTGGAGTGTCCACGAGGACTCACGCTGGCGGCTTGGACCTGGGTGGTGATGGAGACAGATGTTTTCAGAGGAAGACGCAACAGAAGCTGCAGCCGGGCTGGCCACGGGTGGTGGTGCCGAGGGGCCAGGGCTGGACACTGGGGGCGGAGGACGCGGGCGTTCGAAGGGAGCTGAAACGGGCCACGAGCTCCTGGAAGCCCCGGCCCTGCCCTGGTCCTGGCTTTGCAGGGCAGCCCTCGGGGGTGGTCCCTCGTCTTCATGACCCCCTGCGGCCACAGGCCCATGTTGGTGACCCCTGCCCAAGTGGCCCCACGTGGCTGTCCAGCTTGGGTGGCTTTTATCACTTCCTTATGTAAATTAGCAATTGGATCACACGAGTGACCATCCTTCCAGAACTAATATTCTACTGCTGTGCGGCTGGGACTTTGCGGCTGCTGTGGGGAAAGGGGTGAACTGCAGGGAAAGGAGATTTCCTGCTGCAGGCGCCGGCCCTGTCCTGAGAGTGATGATGGTACTCAGGGCCTGGGGTCACCATCTGTTGCCGGCACGTGGAGCCCCCAAGGCCTGATTTCTCTCAGGGCCTAGCACAGGACACACAGCAGATGCTCGATAGATCTCTGCCGAATGATCGAGGCGAAGCTCAGTGCAGTGGAAACTGAGCTGTGCAAGGAGAAGCAGGGGAACAGGGCAGCGGCAAGAACTTCCGAGGGCCCCCCGCTCACCCGTGGCTCCCTTAAACAGTCCAGGCTAAGACTTTGCTTCTTCAATGACGCCCGTTTCTATGTATTTGCAATTGCTTCTTTCTGATTTGAGTCATCTGAGTAGCTGACGGGTTGGGGCGAGGGGGGCTGGGAAATGGCTGCCTAATGGGCATGGGTGTTTCCTTCTGGGTGATGAAAAGGTTCCGGAACTATACAGTAGTGAAGGTTGCACAGTATTATGAATGTACTAAATGCCACTCATGGTAAATGTTGTTATGTGTATTTTAATGCAGTAAAACCTATAAGCAGTTAAATATGCTCAGTACAAAAATTTAAACCAAAATCTATAAAAATTTAAAACAAAAAATAACATTAATATATTTGAAGAACCCTTAGAAATACCTATATATTTTTTATTTGGTCATTTTACCTCTGTCCCAAGGAAAAAAGGAGATTGATTTACAGAGATTAAAAAACATCTGATGCCAGGGCAATTTAACCGCAGCCTTTGGAGGGGGCACTGGCGTTCCTGAGCTTGCGTAAGAGTCACCGGTACAGCCTGCTAAACACGGATTCCCCCAGCCCGGCCCCGCCGAGGAGTGAGACCTGCTTCTCTAAGAAGCCTGCTGAAGCCGGCACGGCTGGCCCAGGGGCCACCTCTGAGGCGGGCTGCTGAACAGCCGAGTCTCAGCACACCGGGGCGCCCAAGGTTGAGTTCTAAACTTGACCCAGGTTCCAAGGAGCCTTGTGCTGCCCATCTCGCTCATCCTGTTTTACTCTCTGTACGAGAGTCTAAGTGTGGGACAATAGCAGCTCCTCTAGGGGCCACTGCTGGCGAGGAGACCCACTAAAGGGCTCTGTGAGGGCAGCAGGCCCTGCCATCATTCTAGATGCCTGCCTAAGGCTGACAAACGCCCACATGCCTAAACAGTGCTCCCCAAACTTTGGGGTGCATCCGAGTGATCTGGGAGGGGGCTTGTAGAAAGCCTGACTGTGGAGGTCTGGCGTGGAGCTCAGGAGCCTGTGGAGGCCTCAGGGAGGGCTGGCCCAGCCCACAGCCAGCGACAGGGCCATCAGCCCCCTCCTCTTCCCACATGCAGAAAGCCCAGGGCACCCCTCACCTCCTGCCTGAATAGTATCCAGAGAATTCCACATGGATTCCAGCCCTACCAAGAGGCCTCGGAAGGTTCTAGCACGTGCATCAAGGCAGAAACAAGGCCAGGGCCAGTGTTTCCCAATGTGCCTTCTGCTGACAGTGTCACTTAGGGTGCTTAGGAAAAAGAGAGACTTCCAGGCCTCCCCTTGGGATTTTGATTCAGTAAGCCCAGGGGTCAAGGATTTTGTATTTTCAAGAAGTAACTCCCCTACCCACTATGAGTGATTCTTAGATGCAGGCAAGTTTGGGAAGCTCTGTGCTAGGGAAATAGACTCCAGAAAAGACTTTTGAAAAGGGCTACCTGAGTCCTTTTGATTCTTTCTCTGTCTTTTGCAGTGAGCGTCTCCAGCATTCAGGCTCTGGCTGAGTGTGGCTGGTCCAGCCCTGACCTTCCCAAAGCCAACCAACACCTAGGGTGCTAGACTTCCACCTGGACTCTCACGCTTTGCACCCCAAAAAGTATGCTATGATTCGGTAAGTGGATCAGTCCCTCCTCCCACTGTTTGGGATAGAAGTAGCAGAGAACAGCAATTCATCCAGCCACCCACCCACTATCCATCCACCTATCCACCCACCCATCCATCCACTCACCCATCCATCTACCCACCCATCCATCCACCTATTCATACATCTATCCACCATCCATCCATCTACCCACCTATCCATCCATCCCATCCACCCATCCATCCACCATCCATCCATCCATTTAATCATCCACCAAATATTTACCAAGGTTCTACTATATGCCAGTCCCTGCCCTAGGCATAGAGGATACCTTAGGGAAAAAAATCAAAATCCCTGCCTTTCTGGAGCTTATACGCACAGGCAGAGAGAAAGAATGTACACCAACTAAACAAGAACACAGTGCAGTGTTTTATAAGGTGATAAGTGCCACGAAGAAAACCACGCAAGTAAGAGGAAGAGGAAGAGGTAGGGCAGTGGGGATAGGAGAGTTGTGTGACGCTCCAGATGGCCTCACCGGGAAGTGACACTTAAGCCAAGGCTAGACTTCGGGCTAGAGAGGGAAAGCAGGTTTCAGGGAGGGGACAATGTGGAGTGCAAAGGCTCTGAGGCAGGAGTGTGCCTGGGATGTGGATGAAAAGCAAGGTGATGGGCGTGGCAGGAACAGCGTGAAAAAGGAAAAGAGGTGGTCGGGGAGCAAGGAGTATAAGACATCACGTGCCACCGTCGGGCTCTGACGTGAGTGAACTGGAGTGTTTCGGCAGAGGAGTCACATGGCAGGTTGGACTGGCTGCTCCGCCGGGATAGACCTTCGGAGGGTAAAGGAGGAAGTCGGGAGCCCCGGCTGGGGTTACTGAGACCCTGTAGGAGAGGCTGTGGGGGCTTGGGCGCTGGCGGCGGAGGTGGTGAGGAGCTGTGGCTTCTGGATGTACTTTGAGGACAGGGCCAACGGGATTCCCTGATGGAGGACGCCTCCAAGGCTTTGGGCTGAGCTATAACCTGCAGGGCTGACGTGAAGAGAACTGACAGCAAGTTGGGGTTCCTATGGTGTCCTCAGGCTTTCATACCCAAGGAGGGCCTTCCCTCGTTACAAGGTAATTAATAAAACACAAAATACACATTGGGGAATTCAAAGAAATGACAAATCTAAACACTTTAGGGACTTCTTTTTTGCATTTTAGATGCTCATGTAGAAATTTGAATCCGTGTTCTTATAAGCACTGATGGAAGACCTTCTACACACAGATTTTTGGTCACTAGATCCTTAATATTGAAATGTACATTTTAGAATTTAATAAAACACAGAAGTTTTTTCAGTGGTTAGGCCAGATTTCCCATCAATAGTGAAAAATATGTTATTATTGGAAAAGTACAATATTAAAACATATCAGGATAATTCAATCAAGACTGAAAAGTTAAGCTCAAATACTTTGGTATGGTATTTGAGGAATACCTTATTTGTTCACTGAATCTTTCACTTTGGGGTAACAGTTATAGGTAAAAATCTAAATGGCTCCTTTTTGAAAGGATATTGAAGCCAAGAGGAATTTCATGCTTTCTACTACTTTCCTCTAGAAAGAAAGGGAAAGAAAATCAAGAGAAACTCTTTTCTACCCCTGAAGAATACTCTTCCTTCTTGAAATTTTGGTCAAGGATAGGTGGGTGGCATTTTCAGAGGAGGTAAGCCCCTCCCTAGCCCCGTGGGATGGACAGTGATTGCCCATTTTCCATACATATTACACCAAAGTGGCCACTAGCTGTAAGGGGAGTCAGCTGGGGGAAGGCCCTGACGATGCTTGTCTTTCATGCTGAGAGAGAGAGGCACAGAGGGGAAGTTCCTCTGCCGTCCTGCTCATCTCCTCGCCCTTTGTCAAGCGGGGCCACGACTCCTAGGGCCGTGGCAGCCTCCTTGAAATGATGAAGGAAACCTCAGTCACAAGGTCAAGACCACAGTGGACAGCGAGATGCCACGTTCGTCGCTGAACTGCCTACTTGCAATCATTCCGTCAGTGAAATAATGAAAATCTTCACACAGTTTCTCAACCCTGGCTGTCTATTTAAATCACCTGGGGAGTAGTTTTTAAACTGGATTCCTGAGCGAGCTCCACCCTGGATCAATTAACTCAGAACTTGGGGGTGTGGTGGTGAGTGGAACCAGGCATCGTTATTAAAAAAAACCCTTCCCCCATTATTCTAACATGCGGCTGAGACTGAGCTCACGGGTTAAGCCATTGTTACTGGGTCTTCAGCTACTTGCAGCCTGACGCAGTCTTCCTGAGTACACTCAATCTACAAGTGTCTATAGGTGGACCTAACATTTTGGAGCACATATTTATATTTCATCAGACCTTCCCTGCCCCGGGGTTAGCAAATTTGACAAATGCTCCCTCCCTGCATTTTACAGCCAAGTGAGAGTTCAGCAAGTGGCCACTGCAGAGGCAGATTTATTGGGAAGTTAATGAAACTTAAGGGCCAGAGCCCTGCCTTGAATGGATTCTCCTTCCAAGCCACATGTTCCGGTGATGGCATGATTTTGTAAAATTTGCAAAAGATATTTTAGCCATAATCATTTAAAACATTGTTTCTCTCCACTCTGACTTTCCTTTCATCACAGATGGCAGATGGTGGGCCTCTTTTTGTATCCAGCAAAGGGGCGGTTGGGTTGCGATTTCACTAGTTTGGGTTTAATGGGATCCATTTATGCGGTTTACAGCTATGTCTGTTTATAGTCAAGGATTTGCTGGCTATGCTGGTATGGAGTGGCTTCCAGAAATACTTAGATGGCTCACTGGGATGACTCAACTGGCATCAACATAGCTGGCAGCACAGACTGGTCTTACTGCACCAGGCGACAGATGTGGACGGCAGAGGAGAACCAAGCGTGCACGTAAGGAGTCAGAAGCTTGACTGTCGGGAACTGTTCAGTCATCTGACATGCAAGATGGGAAGTTTCAGACCTCATCCACGCTTCGTGAAATGTAAGTGCCCTGTCAGAAACTTAATAATGCAGCCTATGAAATAATAAAACATGCTGTACATTTTTTTAGTGAGAATATGCAAAATAGATTTTATCCGAGTTCCTGTCTTTTAATGTCTTACTATTAGACACAAAATACTGACAGTGACAGAGAGTCATTCCAACAAGGACATCGATGACAGACTGGTTAGTGATTGCCAAGAATTGAGAGTAGTTAACACTAGTCATTTTACAAGAAAACTTCACATGCCCTGAAATCCCACAGCTCATACATGAAAGACACTTGACAGGCTTTCCCCAAATTTGACAACGTTGGAAAAATTTCTATGAGTTCCACTATAAAGTTATGGAGTTGAAAGAAACTTTTCCAAACTATCAATAATGCTCTCCTTCTTTCTCTTTCTGTCCACTTGGGCTCTCCTGCTCCATCCCAAGCCAACCTGGACAGTGAGTGTTGGGGATTGAGTCATGTCCCCACGAAAGGCAAGTCCAGGTCCCAACCCTGGTCCTGCGTGTTTGTAAAGAGGCGCTTTAGAGACGCTACAAGTTGAGGCGTGCCCACACCGAACGAGCGTGGGCCTTCAATAGAGCTGACGTTCTTTCGCGCAGAGGAACTGGCCATGGAAGGAGAAGCCACAGGAGAGGCAAGAAGCTGGAGGAGAAGGGAGATGCCACCATGGCATGGCACTGCATGTGACAGAGGGGCCGGGGACCAAGCACCAATGGCAGCCAGCCCCAGAACGCCACAGGCTTTGGGAAAAAGCATCACCATGTTGATGCCTCGATTTTGGACTTCCCTAACCTCAAAACCATGAGCCAATAAACTCCCATGGTTTAAGGCAACTCCCTGTGTGGCATTTGTCTTAGCAGCCTGGATATTAGTACACTGTCTTTCACTATCCTCCACAAACGATACCCTCACGGCAAGTCTTCCACGACTTAGTTTCCTGCAGACTTAACGGGGTTACAGGAGGGCTTGCATTGTCCCTCACCTGGCCTCTCACCACCTCTTTGCACCCCCTTCTAATTCTCTCCCTCTTTCTTCTTCCTCCTGAAGATCAAGTATACTGGCCGCCTTGCCTCATGGAGATCAATTCCACCCATGCCCAAAAACCACACCTTGCATGTGCAGCCACTTAGAATTCTTTAAAAAATTGAGTCATAACTCAATTTTTGAAATCTTAATTGTACAGCTCGATGAAGGTTTACACGGGACCAAAAGGATGAACATGTCCAGCCCTCCGGAAACGTCCCAGTCAGCCCCATCCCAGGTGACGGCCGTCCTGGCTTCTCCCCTCCTTGTAGACCTCCACGCCGATGGAACCACGCAGTCTGGTCTTTCTCGTGTCTTGGCTTCATTGGCTCCATATTGTGTCTGTGAGAGCCACTTGTGCTTCTGCCGAGTAGGGTTCCCTGGTACACGTGGCGTGTTTCCTTCCCCACTGACGGACACTTGGGGCGCTTCCAGCGTGGGGTGATTCTGAATGAAGCTGCTGTGAACATTCTTGTACCTCGCTTTTGATGAGCAGATGGCTACGTTCCTCTAGGAGTGGAATCGCTTGGTCTTGGATAGACAAAATATCTCGTCCCAAGCACTCTGAGAGGCTCCCCCTCCCTCCCTGCCAACAAACCCAGTCCCTTCCTGAGAGCCATTGTTGTAGCAGCTATTAATGTAATTACATTTCCCCACTCGTTACAGTAAAGTGACTGCCTCTCTAACTAATCCTGTGAGGAAGCTGTGAGGAAGCCAAGGGCTTGCCTTTGGGATGAAGCACGTTTTGACAAGGCTCGAAGAGACGGGGGTGTCTGGCTTTTATTGATGATGAGTTCAGCTCTCCGGAGAGCCGCAGAGGAAATAAAGTGACTCCTCTCAGAAATAATGCGATGTGCGCCTGGAAGTGCATTTATGTCTAGAAGGATTATGCACTTTGATATTTGAGAGCTCTAGATCAGCCGTTAAACACACATCTGGGACGCGGTGCCCTGAGAGAAACTGTACATGCTCAGAGAAGAGAGCTTGAGGAGAGGCTAGTCTGGCTGGCGCTGGAGACTCGTTCCCTCAGCCTTTCCCAGACAGCAAGAGAGCAGCTCGGCACAAGACCGTTTTCCTAGCTCAGTGTTTCTTAATCTTTCTGTGACAACAAAACAGCTTTTCCTAATTTCCAATCCAGTAGATAATAGATTAAAAACGCGCTTGCAGGGTGAGACGGTGCCGAATTGCGTAGGCTTTCTGATCGCTAGCTCTTAGCTTCTGTGCTTGCCCAGCTCCTGGGCCAGTGCCACTGCACACCAAACTGCAGGGCCGCTCGACACCGTCACTTCCTCCCTCAAGCTCTCTAAAAGTCTGTGCAGGGCACAGGGCAGGGCCTCTCCTGGGGACTTCCCCTGGTGTGCCCAGCCGTGCCCACCCAAGCCCGCCTTGCTGGGATGAGGGATAAAATCCCGCCTCTTGGGGATTGCGTGTGCCTTACTGCTTCTCTGCCCACCAGTTTCCCGGTGAAGTTTACCTCTGTCAGTGCGTGCCAGAGATGCGTCTGCTTTAAAGTTAGCTAGGCGAGACCCCTGGGCACCGAGCCCATTGAAGTCAACTTCCTCAAGTTATATCTGAGCTCCATATTCATAGCCACGTGGCATTCCAGAGGCAGTCAAAAACCTTTGGGTGGCTCCGTGACCTTGGGGGAATCGCGTCCCCTCAATGGCCTCAGTTTCTCCTCTGGCAGCGATAATCCTGCTTGCGTGTTCTGTCCCCTGGGCCTCTCCACCAGCAGTTCCTGGGGCACTGAGAGGACACGAGGAAGGAATAAACGCCCCCAGGAGCAGGGATACATGGACGGTGGGCTCTCCTGTTTTATTTAATTAGGGCAAATGACTTCTCGTGGTCACTCAAGCCTGCAAGCGTCTCTACTGCATCTAAGGGCTTTGGCTAATTAAGGAACAAACACACGCGCACACCGTCAGGGCGCTGGGTGAACGGCGTGGGAACAATTACATTATCCTATGTATGCGTCTGGCAGGAATTTACTCTACATTAGGGGTTGGATTAGCAGTCCTTGCATTAACAGGATTCTATTTTAAAACATTTTTCAAGAGCCAGAACAGACGGTTTTCACCCATCTCAGGAGCACAGAAGTTTTAAATGGACAAAGGGCTTCTCCCTCGTTATTAGCGACAGGCGGTTACAAAGCAGGGCCAAGCGCCGCACGGCCAGCCCTGTCCTCAGCGCCGATGGATCTGTCACGGAATGCCGAGAGCCGCGTCGGGAGAGGACGCCGCATGTCCAGTGATGCTGGACACCCGACGGCCTGCAGGCAGAGGGCAGCCCGGGGAAAGGCCGGCAGTCCCAGTGCCCGCTCGCTCCAAGAAGCCTTTCCAGGGACAGCACGTGGTGCTCAGGGACCCAGGGACCTGCCCACCAGTGGTCAGGGCTGAGGGGGTGGCACCTGCAGGACAAACGGACAGCTTGCCTCGAGGCTTCCGGCGCATCCGTGCTAACCGTGCCCAAGCGCTCATTCCCTTGACCGGGTTTCTGGTGTTCCCAGCCACTCACACCCTAGAGCGCTTTCTCCTCACCCGCCGTCTGCTGACGGATGCACCCCACGGGGCCCTGCTCAGATGAGCGCTGCGCCCCTCAGAGCCAAGCGCCTCGTGACCCCAGGGCCAGTCGGCGCCTGAGCCGCTGAGGCCACTTTCATGCTCGTGGCTGCAGCTCAACCGCCGGAGGCAGGCAGGCCTGGCCGCGGCACACAGCTGCCGCCATCGGGAGCTTCCCAGGAGCAAAGTTTTCCTCCTTACCCGTAGAACAGAACCTGGACCAACGAGGCAAATGACCGAGAAAACCGGCCGTTCAAGGCCGATGCGAACAATCCACGCTGCAGGAGCCCGCTAAATCCTGGGGCTTGGGTGACCCCTTCGCCTTTCTACCCCAGGGCTTCTGGGCAGGGTGGAAGCAGAAGGCCCCCCAAACACCACCCGGAACCAGGAACTGAGCACTGCGGATGACCGAGCCGCGGCCGCCTTGGGCTCAGGGCGGCCGCCTCCCGTCCGACTGCAGGGCCACTGGCCGGCTGGGAGGCGGGGCGGTGGCTGCCACCTTGTCCCGGACGCCCCGATCCCGCCTCCAGCCGCAGTGGCCGGGCTGGGAGCAGCTGCACACAGGCGCACCCTGCCAGCGCCCTGCCTCGGCTGCCTGAGCTCTTGCTCCCCGCGCCGGGCCTTCTCTTTGCCTGCTGCGTGGCCACGATGCCAGGAGGGTGACCAGCTGTCTGGGGCTGCCTGGGATGTGGGCCTTCAGGACTACAACTGGGACAAGCGCCCCCTTCCTCCCACAGGGGCCGGTGGCGGGGACGCTCCTTACTAAACATCCTGATCCCCGGAGTCCACCTCCCGGGAGCCCGACCTGCGGCCAGCGCTGCTCGGACGCTGGCACAGGGACTTAAGACAGAAGCCCTGTCCTCATGGGGCTCACACCCTCGGAAGGGAGAGCGCACTGACCAAAGAAACGGAGTTAGAGTCGGCGGCTGTCGGGGCTGGGGGGGCCTTTAGGGCCGTCGGGGAAGACTTTCGGGGAGGGCTGGGGGGGGCTTTAGGGCCGTCGGGGAAGGCTTTCTGGGGGGGTGCGGGGGCGCTGGGCTCTGAAGAAGAGTGAGGAAGCGCCCATCTTCAGGAAAGTGACTGCAGCCTGAAGAGGCAGGCCGACCCCGCGCGGGTCCCGCCGCGCACATCTAGCTGCTGACTGGAAATAAGGGCGTGTGGCTCGCCCGGTGGGTTTCTGCCCAGGGGAGCCAGCCGGGGAGTCCTGGAACCACCCGAGGTTGGGGACCGGTGGGCCATGGCGAGACCGTGGCGCTGATGGTTTTAAGCGCTCCTGAGGTGGGCCGGGGTGCAGCCTGAGCCCTCGTTCGTTTCCTCTGTGACACGCAGATGCCCGAGACGCTGAGGAGGAGACCTGAAAACGCCGTCTTTTCCGTGTGACTGAAGTGTCTGCACGCGTGAGCACGTATGTGGGCGGACGCGCAGGGCACGAGCGGCGTTCCAGTTCCCAAGGCATCTGCCTGAGGCTGGGGTCTGAAGACCCCTGTGGTGGGAAAAAGCAAACTCTCGTACACACAGAAAAGAAATCCTCTTAGAAATGTCCTCAGCACTACCAGGTATGAGGATCCAGCACGCTCAAAACACACCTAGTGAACTCTGAAAAACCAGGGACACGGACTCGCCAAGCGGTCCCGCGAGCTCCTGCTCAAACACGCCCGGCTCTAGGTCGCTGCGCCGTGGGAGGTGCACAGCGGCCCCAATACCGCGTTCTGATGATGAGGTTTCTACTCACAGCACAAGCCTTTGCTCCTGGAAACTTGAAATGAAACAACCAAAATTAAAGGCAAATATTTTCCTAATAATATTTCCGAACTTTTACAGGAGGACACACGTGAAACTTTTAGCAAGACTTCACTTGAATGATTTCAAATTTAGTCATCCCAAATTGTCGAAATCAAGCCTGTGAACAGTCACTGGGCAAAGCAATTTTCCTCTATTTACAATAGGGGTGATTCTAAATTTTATCCTACACGTCACTGTCATTTTTATTTGCAAAAAAGTAATTTAAAAAGCATTTTTAAAGGAAAGAAAAGCTGCTGCAATCAAAGCTATAGAGAAAATATTTCCTTCTGCAGCTACATGCACCAGGCACTCGTCTGTGCAACAGGAGGCGTTCAGGTGCCTTAAACCCTCAGGTCAAGCGGCCTCGTCACCCTGAGCCGACGGGGGTGGCAAGCACTCAGAGCACAGGCCGCACAGAAGCCGCCTGACCCCGTGTGACATGCCGCGTGGTGGCTTTCCAGTTCACGGTAAGCCTGACCCCGTGTGGCATGCCGCGTGGTGGCTTTCCACTTCACAGTAAGCCCAGGAGCTCCAGGGCGGCAGCCTGCCCAGTGCCGCTTGGGGAGTAACTGAAGGAGCCCGCTGTGCATGCAGCTGGCCAGCCTCCAGAGCCGCTGACATGTGGGGCCGAGTCCCCTGGCCCTTACGAGGCGAGGTCCCCGGGATGGCCGAGGCCACGGGGACCAGCAGGGGAAGGAGGAGTGGGCAGGGACAGCGGCCGGCCTTGGAGGAGACGGCCCTAGGCCTGAGGCTCAGCACTGCCGCTAGCTAGAGGAGGGCGCTGGCACCTGAGCAGAGGCCTACGGTGGCCTGCCAGGGGCCACGCCGGCGACTGCTTTGTTTCTTCCTGAGTACGGTTCGTCCCAGAGCCACGGCGCTGGCCCGTCTCCCGGGCTGGAGCCTTCACAGAGGCTGGCCACAGGGAGCGGTCCAAGCGTGTGCCCCAAACCCCGACCCCGGCAGGCCCAATCTAAGCTTCCCTGAGGTTCTGTTTCACACTAAAGTCCGTGGAGAGAGACTCCTTTGTCCTCTCCGGCAATGGGGATAAGTGGGTGAAATAATGGAACGGGTCGTGGCCACACTCCCTACCACGTGGGAAAGCCCTGTTAGAGGGGGGAGGAAATCACGTGAACAGAGAGGAAGAGCCGAGAGGGAAAAGCTGGGAAGAGCGGCCGAGCATCTGCGATTGAGGCCAGGCTCAGGGGATTCTGGAAGTGAACTTCAGCACCCCCCCCCGCAGCTTTAAAGAATATGGAATACGAACCCAGGAAGTCCTTCTTCTATGCCATTTGCAGCCCAGAGAGCTCAATGGCACAGGAGTGGTGATCAAGCCTTCCAAGCAGGCACAGGAAACAGCCTGAAGGGAGACCCTTCTCAGCTGCAGTTCCATGTTTCCAGGGAAACAAGCCCGGGCTCTAGGACGGACCCTGGAGGTGGCTCTTCAGGGGTGACAGAGGGACCATCTCAACTCCCCTGGCCCCACGCTGTGCCCGTAACTAGCAGAGCCCGGCTATGAGTGGGGCTTACTCGATCAAGTCCACTGTTTACAGGCCAATAAAGGGGGGACTTTACAAAACTCCCCGGGAGTGGCTGAGAGCCAGAAAATGGTGGGGGCAATTTTCACTGATACTCTACTTGACACTGATTTTTCATTTTTTGGAGTTTACATTTTGAAATGATCTTAGACTTACAGCAGAGTTGCAAAGATAGTACAGAGTGCCCAGGTATCCTTTACCTAGCCCCCCCAAAGGTTAAAGTCCTCCGTAACCAGAGCACAAAGACCAAACCAGGACATTGACCCTGAGGGCTGCTGTCAGCACCTGCAGGGCATGCACATGCTGCCCCTTCTGCTCTGAGCTCTAGCCCAGGGCACCCGGCGCTGTGAGCCACCCTGTCTCCTTGGGCCTCCCCCATCGGTGGCAGTCCTTCAGCCTCTCCCTGCCTTTCATGGCCTGGTCGTTTGGGGAGTACTGGCCATTTATTTTGGGGAAGAATGCCCTCCAGTGTGGACCTGACCGATGGTTCTCACGAGGAGGCTGATGGTATGGGCTGGCTTTCATAAAGGGGCTTTATTTGGGGTAAACCTGTACAGCTCCAAGGCCAGGAGAAGTCCAAATAAGAGGTGCTCTCTCACCAAAGTCAGCTGCCCACGGCAACGCGAGATGGCCGCCATCTCTGCCCAGGCTCTCCTTCCTGCAGCGGTGGGCACACCTGGCACAGGGCCTGGCTCTTACCAGGCCTTCTCTCTCTCTCTCTCTGGACCTCAGGTCTTTGAGCCTTTCAGGGGCTTCTCTCTTTGCAGCCTCAGCTGTGGGCTAAACCTCTCTCGTGTGGCAGGGTCAAATATGGCGGCTTCCTTTTCCTGTGCCTGGCCCTCTCTCTGTGTTTGTTTCCGTCAGACCCAGCAAGGGGGTGGAAACGCAACCTGAGTCACACCTCACTGACAGTCCAGCCAAAATCCCTAAAGCCATCTTATCAAGTAATCTCATCAAAGGACCCTCAACCGAATTTAATGCAAGGCGTATCACAACCACAGGAATAGACTAGTTCAAAAACACAATCTTCCTCTTTTTGGGATTCCTAAAATAATTTCAAACTGCCACAGTATGCATTTTTGGGAAGAGTACCACAGGGGTGCTATCCCTTTTCAGTTTACCGTAAAAGGGGGTGCATTGGTTCTGCTTTTGAAACCCTATTTGAACAATCTAAAGCTTCCGCTTACGACTTCAAAACGCAAAGCGGCTCTCATCACCCCGTCATCACCAGCACCGCTGAGGGCCCGTCGTGTGCCAGCTGCTGGGTGCACGGATGACTTCACTGTCACCAACTCACCAGTTCCCATGGCAACTGAGAGCTGCTGGTGCCAAGGAGGAGTGCGTGTGTGCTGCACATGTGTGCACATCTCTTAGTGAGTGTGCGTGGTGCACATGCGTGTTGGATGGCACGGATGGGTGCTCAATTGATACCACGTGCAGCTGTGATTTCCAAGGTGCACGGCCTGGGCACCTTGTAGATGGAATGGCCACCGGACACCAAGGCGGACGCCAGCCACAGCCTGCCCGCTCAGCCGCCCCGGGTGCTCCTGTGGAAGCTCAGCCCTGGTCACAGGGAGAGCCCAAAGGAGCCAGGACGGCGGAGGGCAAAGGAACCTCATGTCCCCAACAGATTCCACTTGCTGTTGGTGGATAACAACCAAGAAAAGCCCTTTTTGAGTCTCATCTGTTGGGGAACTGATGCTCGGTCAGTGTTGCTTGCTTGATGGACTCACACACCTGTATCAGTACATTGGAAAGTCTGCAGAGAACGCACTGTCAAGCCAGCCCTGGCCTTTCCCTTGTTCATCAGGACATTACTCATCTACAATGAAATTCAACACTTTTAGCACACAGCTTCAGAGCTTTTGATGATTATATACATGTGCGGCTGCTACCACAGTCAATACATGAACTGCCCTACAAGCTTCCTCATGCACCTTTGCACTCACTTTCAGCCCCTTCCCCTGCCCAGACAGCTACTGATTTGATGATTCCTGTCACCATGGTTTCCTGTTTTCTAGACTGTCATACAAATGGAAGGCTACAGTACATAGTCTTTTTGTGTTTGACTTCTTTCATGTGATTTGACATTTTTGAGATTCATCCATACTGTTGCATTTACCAATAATTTGTTCCTTCTGATAGCTCTGGTGGCTTTGGGTTGAGAACCTCAGAAAAACAAGTTCTTATTCTTAACCCATCCCCGTGGGCGTGAACCCACTGTCAAGGGGCCTTTTGATGAGGTCACGTCTAGCTAAGGTGTGGCCCAGCTGAACTGGGGGTTCTCGATCCTATTACTAGAGGCATTATAGAGAAGGCCACAGAGAGAGAAGCCACGGGGAGCAGCCAGGAGCTGGAGGCCAATGGAGCCAGGAAAAGGAGAGGACACTGCCACGTGTACTGCCGTGTGACGGAAAAGCCAAGGACACGGGTCACTCACCACCAGCCCCAGAAGGCCAGTCTTCAGGGAGGAAGCATGTCCTGGGTGCCCCCTCGATTTTTCAACACTGTGAGCCAATAAATTTCTGTGTTTAAGCCAATTCACTGTATGGCATTTGTTTTAGCAGCTTGGAAATGAAACAATAGCTGAGAAACCGTCCTTTGTACACATGTACCACAACTTGCTTATCCTTTTGCCAGTTATTAGGCATTTGGATTGTTCCCAGGTTTTGGCTATTAGGAATACTATGACAAGCCCCGGATTTTGACTTGATTTTTAGCACTATATGCCACGTGGATGATCTTGCAGATCTTTTGAAAAACATAGAAATAGAGAAGGGGGAAATTGCTTTAAACAAGTTCATCGTTGCTATTGCTAAAAATAACACAGCCTAAGCTTTTATGGTCCTCCTTGGGCTCAATTCATCCTGATTAGACGGGAAATCATTCATTCAGCCAACAAATGTCTATTGAACACTTTTTATGTCAAACAATGCTCTAGGATTGGAGACACAATTGTGAATTAGAGAGACAAGGCCTTCATTTTTTCAGAGATTACAATCTAAAATAGGATATGGGGGAGGAGGTACACGAAATGAAAGAATAAACAGCAAGATTATTTCTGTTACTATATAGACGATGGGGAAATTAAAGCTGTGCAACACGATGGTGGGGGTTTCTTGGACTGGGTGATCAGGAAGGCATCGTGGACTGCCGTTTAGTGAACTGCATTGGCAAAGGAACATCTTACACTAAATCAGAACAAATGACTGCAAAACAGGCTCCTATGGGCTGCGTCCCAAAGACCTCAGAACAGGAGCATTTCGATGGACAAGACAAGGCTGTTAAACAATTCGCCAGAAGCCCTCAGCTGGGCCTCTCCTAAGTGGACAAAGTGTGACTACAAAAAAAGGCATGTTCAGCTGGTCACAGATCTGTGTGGCCCCCTTGCAAGCAGCACCCAAGGCTTCCGGGCCAGGCCTGGGGGCACCGCCCATGCGGCGGCACCTGTGGCTCCCTCCTCAGCAGGTCGCAGCCGGGCTCTCCAGGACAGGTGAGTGGAACCATGTCCCCCAAGCAGTGGCAACAAGAAGCGACAATGAGCACATTTACATTCACGCGGTTAGAGGCCTCCTTTTCAGGTGTGCAGTGAACCTTTTTCATAAAATTTCAATTTTAATCATTTTTAAGTGTACAATTCAGTGGCCTCAATTACACCACCACCACCACTCAGGCCCCACAACTTTGTCATCACCCCAAACAAAGGCTCTGCACCCACTGAGCAGCAGCCTCCCAGGCCCAGCCCGGGCAGCCCCCAGTCTGCTGTCTGTCTCTGTGGATGTGCTCGGTCTAGGTACTTCGTGTAGGTGAAAGCATGCACGATTTGTCCTTTGGTGCCTGGCTGCTTTCACGCAGGTAGCCTCCGAGGCTCAGGCACGCTGTCGATGTATCAGGCCTCATTCCCTCCCACATCTGGGTGGCGTTCTCTCTGTGGACAGGCCACTCTCTCTCATTCACTCGCCTGCTGACGGACACGTGGGCTGGCGACACCTCTTGGCTCAGACGAATGCTGCTGCCAGGAACACGGATGCACGACGACGTGTGATCCCTGTATTCTGTAGGAGCAGGGTTGGCCTGTCGTGTGGTGATCCCAGGCTTAACCTTCTAGGAGCTGCCACACTGTTTCCCTGCGTTTGGAAAGCAGCTGCACCGTTTCCATTTCCCCCAGCAACGTGGGAGGGCTGAGCGCTCCATTACGACAAGTTTTAGTGGGGCCTAGAGATACGTTTGGTACCCAGGGAATCGAACCCTGGACCTCCTGTATGGTGCATGGGAGCCCAATTGCTTGAGCCACATCCACTTCCCAAAACAAAATATTCGCAAGAACACGGAGACGCAGGCAACCGCTTTCCCACCTGGAAGGCCGTCTGATAAAGGAATTTACTGGCATTCGATTCGCACCTGACTTTGCAGCTTCCTAGCGATTATGCTATTTGTGCTCGTTTCATGCTACGAGCACACCTTCAGAGGGTGACCGTGTAGTCTTGTTTTTTTTACCTTTAAGCACAGGACTAGTTTTGTATAAAAAGCATTCCTTGGCTCTTGCTGTAATTGGTCTATTAGAGAGGTACTCTGTTCAGAAATGTTGCAAAACTTTTTATGGCTTTACGTCAGCCCAAGAAAACACAATTTCCAAGGAGTCGTCGTCACGCTTCTTAGCTGCCCTTTTCTTTTCCATGCCGGGTGATGCACCCGCCCGGACGCTCACATTTACGCTTGAGCTTCGTCCACTATCAGTGTTAGCTGCACTGCTCTAGGTATAACGTTGATCTTGCTATTTTAATCACTTATTTTATACTTCAGTTACCCTGTGCTGAACCACTGACCTATTTCCATGAATTAGGAATATAACTCAGTGCAATAGAAACCATAGATATTGCAGACTTAACAAATGTAAATCACACACACAAATCATATAAAATACCTTAGCTGATAAAAATTCTACCCTGAGACCTGTTAGCTGAAATAACCCCTGGCCAGCTGGTCTTCCTAAGTGCTACACAACTTGAACACGATAATGATTATTAAGAGCATGATGTGGTTTCTCTTACGGTCATAATCTTACATTCCAAACTCATGATACACATTCATTGCTTCTTCCTCTGCAGCTGTGAAAGCCCTTGATGGAGTCACAGATTTCTGGAGACCACTAGTAGTCCAGAGGTCACGTTTTGAGGTATCATCTGTTTGGGAATGGGGGGCTAGCGAAATGGGGGTTAAAGCTACAACATGGCATGCTGGTGGACCTGCAGCTGTTTGGCTGGAGAAACAGTATTTGACGGAGGCATGGGGACACAATGGCACCGAGACGAAAGCAGTGGCCGAATCGAGAAGGGGCTTGAGATCAGGACAGTGGCTCCTTGGACTAGCATTCTGGAGAGAGAGTACCGGGTGGAGCGCGGTTTGAAGTGTGAAACTGGAGGTTTCAGGTTTCAGTCGAAGCTCCACTGAGATGCTGGTGGCCTGGCTTGGGAGAGCAGATAAAGGTGGAGAGAGGAGAGGTGCTTGAAGCTATAGAAGCAGGTGGCATGGAGCAGGCTTAACTACTGACTGGGTGTCTGCACGTACCGTGAGGCAAAGCGAAGAAGAGGAGGGATCAAAAATGACTCCTTGTTTCTGGGATAGAAGAAAGCGACAGCCCTTGGTGACTGAGTGAATGCAAGGGATGGAGGAGAGCCAGGGGGCCTATGGGGGTCCTGGCATGTTACAGTGTGGCGGACTGAGAGCACGGGGGTGGCACTTAAAGAAAATTCAGGCCTGGTATTGAAGGAGGTGATGGGTGTGGGTTTTAGTCGAATGGATTTGAGATGTGACTGGATCCTACAGGCAGAAAAACCCAACTGGCTTTTGGTTAGAAACATGGACATTTAGTAGAAGTAGAATTGGGGGAAATTTTGGTTTATTCCTCTTAGAAACAAGAATGGAAGCTGCAGGAATGGATGGGCTGAGAGCCTATAGAGAGAACAAGGCTGAGGCTAGACCTGTGGTTGTCCACCTTGGGGGAAGGATGGATGGGGAGGAGTCAGCCAAGGCAGAAGAACAGCCAGAGAGGTGGGCAGGCACCCAGGGACGCTGGGCAGGTGGGCAGACGCACAGGAGGAGTTTCTATTTTACCACCAACACTCGGAGGCTGAGAGGGGACCGGCAGCTGGGGCAGCTGGAGTGAGGATCGCTAAGGCAGGGCGAGGACAAGAGCTCATGAGATGGCGTGGACAGGGAGGGGCTGGGGGAGGGACCCAGGGCCGAGCTGCTGGGCAGAGGGGGTGTGCTCTGGGCGGCTGGGGGCACGTGCTGCTGTGGAGGGGCTGCGAGCACCGCAGAGGTGTCCCTGACGGCACGACGGGCCGGCGTGCCTCGTGGATCTGCAAGGCGTGAAGCCGTCTCTGCCGTCAGCACCCCAGCTCTCCTCTGGGGACCCACCTTGTCTGTCACGGTCATTGAGGCCACACCTGGCTCCAGGTGGGGCTGTGTGGCTCAGACCTGGACAACTGGGACATCACATCCCCCTGCCAGAGGAGCCGTTTCAGGGACGGAGCCACTGAGCGGCTCTCGACAGCTCTTCTCTCCCACTCCCCTTGGAGCTGCAGAGAGCTGCCCTGGCACCGTGAAGGGAGAGCCTGCGGGAGGACGAGGCTGCCCCCGAGGAGGAGCAGAGGAGGGCACCAGTCCTGCTGCCACAGCTGTGCCCGAAGCCTGTTCCGGGGCTTTCCCCCTCCTTTCACTTTCCCTCTCAGTTCAGGTTAGGCATCTGGTCATTTGCCACCGTCTCGCGGAATTCTTCCCAGAGCATACTGTGTATTTGGTAAATGGGTGAAGGCCTAAACGAACAAAGCGCACCTCTCCGCTGGGTCTCTGCCCGCCGTGTCCACAAAGTACAGGTGGAAACACTGGGAAGAGCAGAGGAAGGCCGTCGCTGTGCCCTGCTCCTGGGCGGTTCCTGAGGAGAGCCTGGGTACCTCCCTGGACCTCTGGGCATTCTCTTCTGCTTAATTTAACACTGAAAACAAGGCGGCTGAGGAGAAGCCTTCAACAGCACTGAACGCCATTTTAAACTCTTAGGGTAGCGGCCCTAAAGCCTGCGCATACTGAAACCCAGCGCTTTCTGGCACACTAAGATTGCTGAATTATTGCAAGGAACCACTGAAAAGGGCTGGGTAAGAATTTATAACCTATTCCCTTCATCCAGCACCCAGAAGGCAAGTCCTCAGCTCTAAGCCAGTGTTTTCTGTATTTCCGGCCCTTCTGGCATCTCTTACACGACTGGTAACAGCTCCAGGTGAGGTCGCAATCCCACTCTGGCCTTTCAATTTGCAGCAAAACAGAACTGCCCATAACTTGCAAGGCGTCACGGAGAAGTGCCAGGCTCTCGTATTTCCACCTGGCTCCTTCGGACAATTACACGTTTTTTTCTATTTGTTTTTAACAGCCTCAGCTCTGACAAGATTTTTAAGAGGAAGCAAATGCTTCCAGCAGATTCAGGGAAGAAATGTCCCTGTTCCATATACTCCTTTTTGTTGTTTCCTTCTAAACTCTGGGATCACAACTTCTCTTTGCCTTATAATCCAGGCTGGCTCGCACCTGGGGGCACTGGCCACACGCGTGCCTGGCCTCAGCCCTTCCCAGCTACTACTTGGGACATCACATCTCCTTCTTAGCAAGTGGCTAAGCATCTTCCTGCACGGCAGCTCGCTTTTCTTTCCGCAGGCAACGGGACTCAGAACTTCTGCTCCCTTCTTGAAGCTCCGGGGTGGATGAGGCAGGAAACAATCCGAATACCCATCACCATTAAGCAAATTATGGTGCAGCCATACAAGGGAATGCCGTGGAGCTATCACAGAAGGAAGAGGCAGTTTTAAGTTTGCTAGTAGGGAGCCGTCTCCAAGGTGGAGGATTGAATGAAAATGCCAGGGCAGGACACTAGCGGTACCAGAGATGGGCGGTGGATAGCCGCGGATGTCTAAATGTTACTGGAAGGAAACTGGGAGGCTTTCCCCTGGTGCAGGAGCCAGGGCGCCCCATCGATGGCTGTCTGCCTGGAGGGCAGGGAAGGCAGAGCTCCGGGTCTGGCCGGGGCGCCTGGTCCGCAGGTGGCCTCTCGGCTTGCCAGAGCCCTGCTGGAGCCACAGCACTTCCTTCCGTGTCCCCGTTTTTGAAGTGAACATAGAGGAGCCGGCGGCGGCGTTTCCTTCCCACAGTTGTGAGGGTGAAACGCACCTCTCTGGTTTACGTGGAGTGCTACGGGGGTCTCGATTGTGACGTCATTCCTTGTCGGAATGCTTCACTCTGGACACACAAAGCCTTTTGTGGATTGGAAAAAACTTGTTCAGATGCGAGGAAGGTGCGAGAGGGAGACATTTCATGCCCAGACCCACTGGGTGGAGGACAGGAGCGGGGGGCGGCCCCCTGGGCTCTCACCTCTGCTTCCGGCAGAGCCACGGCGAGGGCAGAGAGGAGCACAGACCGCACAGGGAGAGAAGGCTGCGCCTCTGAAGGGACGGACGACCAGGGTCCAGCGGCAGCACGCTGACTAGCCAGGGGCTTCCCCGCTCGGAGCGCAGGATCAAGGCGGACGCTGGAACTTAGCGGAGGTGCTGGCGCCTCCGCCTACCTGCCATGCAAGGCCCTTCCTCTCCTGGCCCTCGGGTGCCTGGGAAGTGCCAAGAGCCGCGCGAGCCTCGGGCCCGTCCGCCTCGCGGGCACTTCCTCGGGACCTGCCATGCTCTGGACACGTCTGCGTCGCCCCTGAGTGAACGCGCTCCCTCCAGGAGGCCGCGAGCCACAGCACGTGCCCGTGCCCGCCCGCTGGGCATGGGGAGGGCTTGCTGGGCAGCAGGACCGGCCACCCGCACCTGCAGCAGGGGCAGCTCTGCAGAGGAGGCAGCCCTGTGCTCTCCCGAGGGCCCCCCGCCGCAGGGGTCCCACTTCAGCCCCTCCCCACCCTTTCTTCTAAGTCCCTTCTCTACTCCTCCTCGCAAATGTGACTCCAATGTCAAAATTACTATTCCTCTTCTCCTGCAGGGTGTCAGGGCCCCCGCTTCATTTTTAGGCTCCCCTTCACGCCATGCTCCGTCATGGTGGTTAAAGACGGCGGAGGAGGGAGACGGCGCAGGACTGGGGTACCGGGTGACGCCCTGTACCCAAAGTTCGCTCAAGGTGCTTCCACACAGTTGCCTAGGCCCCTGGCTGCCAGGGCTTTCCATCTCCCTGGGTCTCTCTGCTAGGCAGAGTTGAACTGAAGAGCCCTGGAATATTTTCCCAAACAATGCCGGCCTCTCCTGGGTCTAGGAGAGGTAGCCACAAGCTCCCTTGAGGTTGACCCACTTTCCCATGTGAGAATCTCGTAATTCTGAAAATCTATGTTAGCAAGCACCTGTTGTCCTGAGGGAAGCGGGTCATGGAAACTTCTGTGGGCTTCTAAAGCACAGTCCTCCCTACACCGCTTTGTTGCTGGTGAGGAGGAGGAGTTTTAAAACCATGTGAGGGAACCGAAGGACCAAAAGAGGGGGTTCCAGCAGGAGCACAAGACAGGCCTGTGCCAGTGGCGCAGGGAGCACAGCCGCCCCCAGTTTTGCTGGGGAGCACGTGGCTCCAACTGTGGCAAAATGCCAGGCTCCGGGGAGCAGGGGCTGGAAATGCGCATGTGAGGTGGGCATTGACGCTGGCGCCCATGATGACGCATCGTGTCGCTCGTCACGGGCCTGGGCTAGCCAGGCCATCGCCCAGCGCGACCCAAGTGGCCGCTGACTGCGCAGGACCAGCCTCCAGCGACGCCAAGTAGCTGCACTGAGCGTGGCGCAGGGGGCAGAGCTCACGGCGCCCTCCATGGCTTCCATTGCAAGCTCTCTGTGCCCCCACCGCCCTCACCTGTACCACAACAGCCCTGAGTCTTCTTGACAGTCCAGGGAGTAGGTGGGCATTGGTGGGAAGATTCTAGACATCCCAAGACGTAATCGTATCTGCATCTCAGATCATGAAGCATTTCATGAGATAACAATGCTAAAGCAGCTGCAGCAGTTATTGAAAACAGCATTTTTCTTTCCTCTACCTACATTCAAATAACAACTACTAGGAATGGAATGAGCTTCGGGACTGGGATTTTCTTTTCTCACCCCTCCAGAATAATTCTCTACTCTGCCATCTCCCTCTCCCAGGAATCCAACCTCTGTGCAGGGCACCACTGGATGGTTTCCGCCAGCTTGCCCTGGGCGTGGCTAATGGCAGCCACCTCCTAGGAGGAGAGGAAGGCAAGGGGCTGCTTTGGCAGTGGGAGTGCCCCCCGCCCCTCTGTCCAGGCCATAGCTCCCACCTGGGTGGTCTCTTACTGCTGTATCTTCGTCTGGGTTCCAGGGCCGGCTCCCTCCCGCTGCCCCTTCTGGCCAATGGGTGCTAGTGGTTTCCACTCTTGCTAGGCCTGGGTGCGTCACCAGCCCTGCCCACCCCTCTGGAACGCCCCTTCTTTCAACTCCAGCTGCCTCGGGGGGTTCCTGGCAATACGGTACAGGGGTACTTGGCTCCTGGGTTCTCCCAGCTCCACCTTCTTTCCCCCTTCATCCTCTTCTCCTCAAGTGGACTCGAGTCTGCAGAGCAGAGAAGCACCAGAGGCCCCAGGTGGACGGCCACGGGTGCCCTCTAACGCGCATGGCCCTCCGTGGCCGAGCCTGGGAACCTGCACGCTGTGGTCCTCGCTCTGTCTCTGCAAGGTGCCCCGGGGGACACTTGATTTACAGGCCACATCTTCAGAACCCCACGTGCACAGCACAGCCTGGGGGCCTGGCTGCTGGGGGGGGTCGGGTCAGCAGTCAGCTGGCGGCAAGGCTGAAGGCGGCTGCTCCAGCCCGGGTCCGAGCCAGGCGTGGCGTGGCTCAGACGGGCTCCTCCCTGCAGCGAGCTGCCGTGAAAACGGCGGGGGACGCGGGGCGGGCTGGGCTCGCAGGTGTTGTGGCCGGAGCGCTGGCAGCTTCTTATGAGGCTGATCACCACCAGAAATTCCACGTGGTTTTGACCCAAGAGTGATGGAAACTAACGTCCACAAGAAGACTTACACAAGAGTGTTCTTCCTGCCACTGAAAACGGAAAACGCCTCAGGAGTCGTGCAGTCACCCTGTGGAAAGCTGCTTGGTGACGGAACTCCTGACTCACGGAATGGCGTGAGTGGATCAGGGACACTAGCAGAGCAGCGGTTGCCTCTGGGGGGGCAGGGCTTGGCTGGGAAGGGAGACGGGGCCCGCTGCAGGGCACAGGTGCACGTCTCAGAGCTCCTCGGGGCTGTCCAGATGTGCACCTCACTCCACGCAGACGGCACCTGGAGCCTGAGCTGAAAACAAACACTCAACTCCAGCTCATGGCGACAGGCGGACGTCTTTGGGGTGAAGGGGACTGAAGTCTGAAACTTGCTTTGAAATACAGAACCAAAGGTGGCTCGATGGTTAGAGGGATGGATGGGTAGATAGAGGGAGACAGAGCAAGTACAGTAAAATATTAATTCCAACAGAGGAGACCTGCTCCTGCGTGGCTCTTCAAGCCTGGATACTCTCCTGTGCCCTTCCAACCAACTTGTTTAGTTAAAAATAAGTATGTGGCCTTGGGCAGGGCAGTGGCACACATTTGTTCTTTTTTTTCCCTAAGAAACAGACATGCTTTGGCATGTGAAAAATAAAGCATTCCAGAGAGCTTGAATCCTTCAGGCTAGATGTATTCTAGGCCACCGGCTCCTTGGGCAAGGAGAGGAACAATTAAATGACTAAAGTCACATTTGCAAGGCCACAGGCAGAGGCAGGCACTGCCGTGAAATGCATAATTTATCACCTGATCCTCTTAAGAAGAATCTCCTGATGGAGTCCTGGAAACTTGACACCAGCTGTATTAGTCAGCCAAAGGGATACTAATGGGAAATACCAAAAGTGGGTTGGTCTTTATAAAGGGAATTTATTTGGGGTAGAAGTCCACAGATACCAGCCCATAAAGCGTTAAGTTTCTTCTCTCACCACAGTCCATTGTCACGTGTTAGAGCAAGACAGCTGCCGGCGTTTGCCAGGGTTCAGGCTTCTGGGGTTCCTCTCTTCCCGGGGCTGCGTTTCTCTCCGGGCTTAGTTCCTGTTTCCTCCACAAGGTCAGCTGTAGGTGATCAGGCGAACGGCTCACTTCTCCTGGGGCCTTTTCTCCAACATCAAAACTCCAACATCAAAACTGCTTCTCAAAAACTGCTCCCTCTGTCCTTGGCCTTGCCTTTTATATTCGATTCCCCACCCACCAAGGGGTGGGGCTCAACGCCCTAATCCTAACCTAATCATGCCCAGATGAACAGATCAGTTTACAAGCATGATTCAATTATATTTTTGGAATTCATAATTACATCAAACTGCCACACCAGCTAAAACCAGTATCTGAAGCTGAAGCCTTTACAGACACGCTGTTGACCGGCGTGACTCCGAGGCTGACGCTGGCTGGGTGGGTGCCAGGCCTGAGCTAGCACGTTTATGCGTCGTGTTACCTTAACTCTCCCAGCCGCCATCACCGCCACTGCACGGGGATAAAACTGAGGCTTGGCGAGCTTGTGCCCGTTGTCCAGTTACAGAACAATGATTCGGGAGCTGGGACTCGACACGTGAGCGTCATCATTTTTAAATCAGGCGCACCGCAAAAGAAATGCCTACCGGAGTGAGGCAGGTGGAAACAGGTGACGTGGCTTGGTGTGCACGCGCGCACCTGAGGAGGCCTGCCAGCTCCCGCGGACGGGCCCAGTGCCGGGCAGACGGGGTCGGGAGCCTCTGCTCTGTCTAGAGGGCAGCGCTTTCCGCTCCAGCTCACGTCTGAACACGGGGACGTGGGCTGGGGGTCGCAGCCTCTGCAACTGCTCAGGGGAAGGCCAAATCCAGATTCGTGCCTGAACTAAGTATTTAAACGTTGGCAACGGATTCCACGTTAAAACACAACGTGCACCAACGCCACGTGAGTGCTGAAGCACAGAAACAGCAAAACGTGTTTCCAAGCAAGGCCCGCCTCCCTCGGGGTGACTGTGGGCTGCCCGGCCGCCCCTGGACTCCGTGGGCTTGCTCAGCACCCTAGGCCCCCGGCAGCGGCCCTGTGGCAGAAGCGCAGCGCCACCCGTGCCCGGAGGCTCAGCTGCCTGGACGAGGCGGGCAGACGGCACTGAGCGCATCGCGCAGGCCCAGGGGCGGCTGCTTCCTGGCCGCCAGGCAGGCGGCTCCGCACGCGGCCCCGGGCGTCGGGTCCAGCCTCTGGTGCCAGGCGGTCCGCGTGGGACCTGCTGGAGGGCTGCTTTCACACCTGCCCCGTGAGGGCAGAGCGACCCCGGGCGTGGCCCGCGACAGGGCTCCGGCAGCCCTCGGGCCAGCACACCTCTCCCCAGCACGACAGGCGGTCACGGGACCCTTGCCTGCTCTTGCCGCCTCTGGCTTCGCACTTCTCTCCTCGACTGCCTAATCCTGAACACACACTGTGCGCCACTATGGAACTCGCCATAGTGCGCCTTGCACAACAGCAGACCTACTGCCTTCTCCCGGACGTAGATCTCTACGATTGAGACGGTCTCACTTTGAATTCACCCGGCAATCTGTCAAATTGGGAGCCTGCCCAAGTCCTGGGTTCAGTGTTTCTAAGGCCTGGGAGCTCCTGGAAGCACAGAGGCTCCCTTTACCTGGGATACGAAAGAAGACTGCCCCTGGCCGTTTCACAGGCAGTGGCCACTCAGCGAACCTTCCAGAAGGATGCTCTCCAAACTAACTCTTTTCCTCTGGCCTTCTCTTAGCAATTTTCAAATCAAGCCTTCTGCAAAAGGTACAAATTACAGCCATATTCACAGATGAATGACAAGTTCAGAGTTGTTAGAAGTATGAGTCACGATGATTCTTAGAAAATGCATTCTCTTTTGAAAAAGTGGAGATGATGGTTAGTCCTTGGAAAAATCACAGCTTTCTCTAAAAGTTAGAACAGAGGTTCCTTACCACAAAGGAGAATCCCTGCCACAGGGGACGGTTTCACTGAGTCTTGACTTGGGCTCCCCATTCCAGCTCTGTCCTTTATCTCCTCTGAATAGCAGCCTTACTGGAATATAATTTCTGTATCGTAAACCCACCCTGTTAAAGCAGATATTTAAGTGTGTTTTACTTTCTTCACAGAGTTGTACAATATCACCTCTATCTAATTTCCCAACGTTTTCCTCGCCCTCAAAAGAAACCCTGTGCCAGGAGCAGTCCCTCCCCGCTCCCCTCCCCCAGCCCCTGGCAACCCCTAATCTACTTTCTGTCTCGACAGATGTTCCTATGAAAGGAACCGTACAGTATGTGAGTTTTTGAGTCTGGCTTCTCTCACTTCGTGCTTCCAGGTCCCCCCGTGCGGCGGCATGAATCTACGCTCCACCCTTTTTACGGCTGAGTTTGACGCTGCACGGACCCCAGAACGACACGCTCTTAACTATCATTCCCGCGGGTGAGCCCGTTGCAAGTGGGACCTTTTGGGAGGCTGGTTCGGTGAGGGTGTGGCCACCTCATTTGGGAGTCCTCTATAAACGGAACGAATCCAGAGAGAGAGAAAGAAAGGCACAGACGCAAGAAGCTGAAAGCAACAAAACTGGAAGAGAAGGGAGGCCGCAGACGCTGCCGCGTGCCGTGCCACGTGGCAGAGGGCCCAGGGTCACTGGCAGCTGGTCTTTGGGAAGAAAGCATCGCCTTCGTGATGCCTTGACTTGGACATTTTCTCTGCTTCAAAACTGTGGGCATATAGATTCCCAGGGCTCAAGCCAAACCATTTCATGGTGTTTGCCTTAGCAGCCCACGAAACGAAAACCCCGGCGGGCTGATACAGGCCACATTTTGATTATTCATTCATCAATTGATGGACATTTGGACTGTTCCTAATTGTTGGCTATTATGAATGATACTTCCACGAACATTCACCAACAGGCTTTTGTGTAGGAGTATGTTTTCCTTTCTCTTGGTTATATACACCCAGGAGTAGAATTTCTGGGTTATATGGTAATTCTATGTTAAACATGTTGAGGAATTGCCACACTGTTTTCAAAGGTGCTGTACCATTTACGTCCCTACTAGCAATGGACGAGGGTTCCAACGCCTGCAAATTCTTACCATCACTCGTTACTTTCTGTCTTTTTAATTTCAGCCATTAGGACGGATGTGACGTGGTATCCCATTGTGCTTCTGAATTGTATTTTCCTAATGATTAACGATGTTGAGCATCTTTTCACGTGCTTATTGGCCACTTGTAGATCTTCTCTGAAGAAATGTTTATTAAAATCATTGGCTTTTTGAAAAATTTTTTTCATTAAAAAATTCTTTTTTCCAAAGACCCCCACTTTAGCCCATTTTTAAAAACTGGGTTGTCTTTTTTAAATTGTTGAGTTGTCAGAGTTCTTTGTATGTTCTAGATACAACTCCCTTACCAGACACAGGATTTTCAAATGCATTTCCTCCTCTGCAGTGGGCTGCCTTCGTTCTATTGGCAGTGCCCTTTGAAGCACATTTTTAATTTTAATGAATCCAATTTATCTTTTCCTTTTCTTGTTTGTGCTTTTCGTGTCGTATCTAAGAAACCTAATCGAAAATCATCAAGTTCTGCTCCTATATTTTCTTCTAAGAGTTTTATGGCTTTAACTCTTACATTTAGGGCCTCGATTCACTTGGAGCTGGTTTTTGAATAAGGTGTGAGCTCTGGGTATAGCTTCATTCCTCCGCAGGTGGGTACCTGGTTTTCTCAGCACCACTGATTGGGAAGACTCACCTTTCCCCATTGAGCTCCCTTGGCACTCCTGTCAAAAAACCAACCGACCCTCAATGTAAGGGTTTATTCCTGGACTCTGAATTCTAGTCCACCGAAGCCATCCTGTGCCATTTGCACGCTGCGCTGATTGCCGTAACTTTGTGGTACGTTTTGGAATTGGGCAGTGTGAGTCCTTCAACTTTGTTCTTATGTTCAGACCGCTTGTGCTATTCTGGGTCCCTAACATTTAGCTTGTCAATTTCTGCTGAAAAAGCCATTGTGGATTTTGATACAGAGTGCCTTAAATCTGTAGATCAACTTTCAATTTTTATTGCTGTCGAAAAAAGTCTTCCAATTCATGACATGGCATCTCCTTCCTTTTAAAAAAGCATATCCTTCACATACAGATTTCAAGCTAATTTCTCATTTTCTGGAAGGGTTAAAATAATTAGCAGTCTAAAGGGGAAGGTTTTTTTCAAATAGGACAGCCTTGGAAAATGTTTTTGGATCTATCCCAATAAAATGCCATGGGTTGAATCCACAGAGTGACTTCAAAATTTTTTTTACTTTTTAAAGGAGGTATCGGGGACAGACCCCGGGGCCTCGTACATGGGAAACAGGTGCTCAGCCACTGAGCTCCACCTGCCCCACCAGAGCGAGACTTTTTAAACGCAACTTTGGATAGATAAGGTCGCGGAGCCGTCAACCACTGTTAAGTCCAAATTCTTTTTTTCCTCTTTATTGCCCCATGCTGATCTTTTTTTTTTTTTTTTTTAATTAAATTTTATTTTTTTTAACAGATACTTAGATTACATAAATGTTACACAAAAATTATAGGGATTCCCCTATGCCCCACCTCCCACCCCTCCCACAGCCTCCCACATAAACATCCTTCATCAGTGTGGCTCATCGTCTGCAATGGACACGCACATCCTGGGGCTTTGCCACTGAGCATGGACCACAGTTCACACTGTAGTCTACACTCTCTCTCCACACAGCTCTCCAACATCCTTTTTACACCAGATAGAGCCACAGATATCTTGGTTTGGAGTGGCATGGCAGCCATGTGCCCAAACTTTTGCTGATGTTTGCTGATAGGTTAGATTAGAGATTTGGGTTATAGGAAAGAAGCAAAAGTGTAGCCTTTTTAGCTTGGTCCAACGGGCCGGAAAGCTGTATTTCGACATGTTTATATAATTCGTTCCCTTCATTGTTTTAAAGCCGTTGGTTCCACTCTGTTCAATATTCATGAAAATTACTGTGACCATTCCTCCCCTGGTCGAGCCTGGACATGACCTAGCCATCTGAACTGCAGTGACTTATTTGATCTGAAAGGCTAGAACTGCTTGAGGTAGGTTTAGGAAGGCGAAGTCAGTGATTTACACACATCTGCTAACTGACGGCGTCAAACCATAGAGCTGTGGGCCGAGGAGGGGAGCCGATGCTGGATGCACGCAGGACGTTCAGCGAGGTCGATGTAAATATGTGGTCATGGATGCAGTTGATGTGGCACATCATTATAAGTCACACTGCTGATTTGAGAATGTGGCTGTGGCTGAAAGGGGGAGTCTAGGGAGGCTGATGTTAACTCAAAGAAGCTAGAGGATGCTCTAGGGACTGTATGACATAGTGATTTTGATGGTAGACGAGGATTTGTGGTTAATAATATAAATACAAAAATGTTCCCGTACTACAAGGTGTTAAGATTGTGGCATGGGAAAAATACAACTAATGTAACTTACAGACTAGAGTTAACACTGATATTGGAATTGTACACTTTAATGGGTGAATTCTCCGTTGTGATTTACCTCTCAATAAGGCTGATACGTGTGTGTATATCTGTGTATACATCCATACCCACGTGACTATAAAATGTGCATCCAGCCATTGCAAATGACCTCCAGTTGAGAGCCACTGACCTAACAAAGCCTCTCTCAAAGCTGTCCTGCGACTCCCATCGCCATCAAACAAAATCTGGGGAGATTGATTTACTTCCTGAAACCAGCTAGCTAGTGACTGAGAGAGGGACTCGAACCCTGGCATTTGAGCCCTACTTTCTGTCTTTTTAGTCCTTTATCTTGTAAATTTCCCTTGACTGAAATCATGCTATTTTTCACTCAAATAGCCTTTCCTTAGAGCAGTTGTTTTAAACTTTAATATGCAATCAAATCATCTGAAGAGGTTGTTAAAATATAGATTGCCCCATCCCCAGAGTTTTTGATTCAGTGGGTCTGGGCTGGGGCCTGTGAATTTGTATTTCTGTCAAGTTTCCAGGTGATACTGATACCACTGGCCTGGGGATTTCACCACTGGGAGTATGCTCATCCTACCCTTTTTTTACGGACTCGGAGTCTCAAACTCAAATGCCTACCGTGGCCAGGCAAAAACCACAACTAAGAGACACGTGGTATGAAGATGTTGTGGCTGGAGCTGAGGCAGCCATCATGTGATTTGAGTATAGAGCCAGGAGGGTGCTGGGAAGCCAGCCAGAATTCCTGACATCTCGAAGCTGCTGGAGTGGCCTCGTCTAGAACCAGCCACCTCTGGGCTTGTGGTCACGCAGAGTGGACTATAAATCATACTATTAACCACCTTTAGCCTGGTGGTCTGGCATTCTCATCTGGCAACATCCTGTACGATGGACTCCCCTCCTGGAGTGTAAACAGAATGAGAGCAGTGCCTCATCTGTGCTGTGGCCTTCCTATTTCCATCATCTGGACGTGGGTCTGACTTGGGGCCCTCAAGAAGCACTTACTGAGTGAACAAATGAATTTACCGCCACACTGCATCCCAAGCTTCAGTCATCTCGTATACTAATTTCACGGGTTTTTTCCCCATATAGCTGAACACTGCTTCTACTTACACTATTAAAGTATTTTTTTACAAAAACATCCGTTTTGATGTATTACTCCTACTTCCTAATATAGTAATTTAAATATACAAACATTGAGTTTCAACACACCCACCTACAGTCCTCACACCCACCATGGAGACAGGCATGTCACATCTCGGGGTGCCCTACTGCACCACAAAAGGCACTTAATTGGCTCTCACGGGGGACCAGAGCTTTTTCGTGAAGAATCCTGAGTCCCCAAACCCCTTTCCCATTTAGAGCTGCTGCTTCCAGGTCAGGGGTGAGGCAAAGAGGAGGAGCTGTTCCCACTATGCTCTGACCGCACGCGAGCTCTGAATAAACCCAGTGAAGAGCTCGGAGGCTGGCCGCTGAGCTTCTCCCAGCAGTAACCGGTTCACCACCAGACTTGGGGAGAGGGTTGCAGTGTAGGGAACAAGCACATGCTCCCCCAAAGGATGTGGTGTTACACAGATTAATAAGCCTGGGCTCATCCCAAGGTCTCCAAAACAGACTGTGGTTTGGTGGTGGTTTTTTTTTTTAAACCTACTTTAGGGATGAAGGACATGACACTGTGTGCCCCAGATGTTTTTCTTAGATTTTACCTAAAAATTGTAAAATAGAATGTTCTCAAATGATACACTGTCTCTCAGACAAGCCTTTATCTAGCTGGCTCTTTTTGTCCAAAGCCTGGCTTTTTCTGACCAAAGATTTCCAGCCCGAGGGCCTCTTCATGCCCTGAATGGATGATCTTTTTAACACCTGCCGTTTCTGACTCTCCCATTGCATTAAACCAATCTTCCTTTGTGATTTATATTTATGCCAATGCTCAATTCTATTAGCTTCTCCTCCCTCATTCTCAATTTCCTCTCCGATTCTTTTTTGCTTGATAATATGATTTTTGTAGGTAAGTTATAAGCTGTCGCTTCACATTTATGAACCAAGACATAAATGCACATGATTATTTTTATGAATGTCCATAATGACTAATGAATTGATTGAATCTCTAGCAAACACACTTTAACTTATGCCTAATGGATTCCCTCCGCCCCCAACCACTCAGCTTTTTAACAATCTGCAAGTCCGGAAGAGCTGATGACAATTTGAAATAGTTTTTTCAGGGTTTTCTAAATTTCTGAAGAAATGCAAGGCCATCTCCAAGTTGCTTGGATTTCAGAGTAATTTCAATTTGTGGTTCAAGAGAAGAGGGAAGTACACATCTATTTTAGTGAAAGCTGGACTGGAAATGGACTTAGCCTGGGTATTCGCATCGGCATCCAAAGTAAACAAGGAGGCCATGGGGAATCACGAGCCCTGCTTTCTCAAAAGAGAAGTGCCGAGGCGTGGGCAGACCCCGACTCGATGCCACGACCTATGTTCTGGTGCCACTGCTCGGTTGCCCAGGTCATTTAACGTCATCTGCCTTGGTTTTCTTTCCTGCCTTACAAGTCTTGCTCTTGTTGTTTTTAATGAGGAACACATATAAGGCGGCTGTTCAGAAATGGGCAGAGTGCCATATAAACGACGCCCAGGAAGGCAAAGCCACCTGGCCCTGCTGCTGCAGCTAGCTAGTACCTTAGCTTTCAGAAGGAATGACTGGCTCGACCAGGAACTTCCAGGTTTTCCAGGGTTGGATATCACACAGGGCAAGGGGCATTGGGCAAAATATTGTACATGGCTGACGCGACCCTGGCAGGCACTGGGACCTCACCTGGGCTCTGGGGACGCTGGCTCGGTAACTTCCCTGCCAGCAGGGGCTCAGTCACAGTTCCTTGGGTTGAGCATCAGATCCGAGAAGTGGCTGACGTTCAGGCACCACGTTGCGGGGAATCGGACGCCTCACAGCCCAGAGGCGAGTGGGGAGGGCCCTGGCCGGGAACAGCAGCCTCTGGTTGCCTGGCTCCTAGCGGGTGGGCAGGGCCAGAAAGCACCTGCACTATCTGACCATTTCTCTCCCTCTCTTTATTTTCCCTTTGAAGCTCACGTACGGAATTGAATTTCCACGACAGAGTCACATGCAACAGAACTGTACTATCCTGCTAGGAAGAGAAGCAAGGGTTTGGGTAGAGGAACAGAGAGAAGTGCCACCGTGGCTCTAGAGCCCTCTTGAGTGCTTCCTGGAATCTCAGGAAATTCTCCACCCCTTGGCCCAGGCCCTGGAGGAAGGGTGGGCCTCTGTGGGAGTAGCCGGAATATCGGGAAGCAACCATTCCTTCTCTGCTCCAGAGAGGGGACACCAGGCCTTCTGTGATTTGCAATGTCCGCTCACTTTATTTTGATGGCTCTCTACCACGCCACACCGCGGAGAATGCAGTCCTTTTACTCACAGTGAATTAAAACCCAGTTCACAGCTTTTGTCCTAGCCTCCGAGAGAACGTGGAGCAGCTTCCTGTTGGTAACTGGCTTGTTGAAGGGCAGCGGACACCGGCCGGCTGGTTCTGCCCATCACGCAGGCCTGGGCTCCTGATTAGCTTTTGAGAAGCTACCTTTTCCTCGGTGTGTGTTTTGGACACTGCCCAGCCACTGCTGTTAAGAAGGGCAGTGCCAGGCACTGAAGTGGGTTTAGCCTGAGAACAAAAGCTGCACTTTGGGAAATGCTCCGTCAAACCCTAGGGAAGGGGAAATGCAAATATGGCCAAGGACAGTCCTCAATTGTCCTGCCTGCACGCTGTGGCCCAGCCCTTTTCTTTGACATGATGCGAGGTTTGGGAATTTCTCGCCAGCAGAGGCTCTCACAGTCCTGAAAAGTACCATGTCAGCAAATCCAACTGGCAAGCTCAAGGTCTCGGGAAATAGGAATTACTGGGACAAAAGGAAAAAAGACATTAAATGCTCAGAATGGAATCTCATCTTACTTGTGGGCTGGGTTCTAAAGTCAAAGCGTTCATCGTGAAATTATTTAGGGAGCCCAATGAGTACCTGATGGCAGCCCCACGTGGGTGACGTCTTTCAAAGGAGCAGAACAAAAACATCTGCTTTCATGGGGCATGCATTTTGGCGAGGGTAGGCAGACCATAGATGATCAATGTAATCCATAAGTAAATTCCGTGGTCTCTTAGAAAATGCTAAATGGCATGGGAGAAAAATGAGACCTGGTAGGGGCCTGAGCGTGCTGGAGGAGCACGAGCAGTTTGCAGCATAGGGTGAGCGGCGCAGGCCTCGTTGAGAAGGAGCTGCCTCCTGAAAACGCCCTTAAATCATCCTTACACGCACAGCTGCGTGCGCGGTGGGCCGCACAGAGGCCACGGATTCTCTCCAGCCCTGTGCATACCCACTGGCGACACGGCCCTGCCGCTCTCCCCTCTGGAAACACAGGCTGTGTCTCCAGCCCGTGGACCTGGCTGCAGCCGTGGGGCTTGCCCTGACCAATGCTACAAGGTTGCACTGGCCATGGTAATGCAGCCAGGCTGGGAACCCTGGGGCCGCCACGTCGGCAGCCTGAGCTGGCCTGCTTGATGACAGAAGAGGCCACCGCCCAGGGCTGACCTGGAGCCCAGTGCTCAGTGTGGCGGAGACCATCGCAGTCCACGCTGCCCTTGGTGAGCTGCCAGGCGGCCACGGATGCAGAAACAGCATCCCGGAGGACTGTTCCCAGCAGGACAGCCCATCGACCCCCAGAATTGGGGTGGGCCAAGTGTGGTCCCCAAAGGAAAATGGAAAAGCTGTTAGCAAAACAGTGGAAAGGATGAAGGGCAAGCAAGAGGCGTGACTGTCCGACGTCTTGCTCCAACGATGGAAGCCTGGAGAAACTCTAAGCCTGAGGCCCGATTTGGCAGGTAGGAGGGAAGGAGTGCGAGCAGTGGTCTCCCCAGAGACAGCTGTTTCTGAGAGGCGAAGGCGCTGGCTGCACAAGGTGCCGTGGAATGGCAGAGAGGAGCTGCCTGCGCCTCCCTGGTTTGGGACCAAGACACAGGGGCTGCCTGATGACCTCCTCTGTGGGAGACGTGGACGCCGGAGATTCTCCCCAGCTGCCTCAGAGCAGAACACCAGTGCTGCTTGGCTCTCCACCAGCCTCCTACCAGGGCCTCCCCAGCAACTCAGATTTGGCACAAACAAGCCGACAGTGACACTCGCGAGTTCTCACGGACTCTTCTCCTTTGCAGTGCTCACGGAGGAACCTGCTTAATTTTTAAACTCAAGAAACATGAGGTTGGGCCTGCTGAAGCCCGGGCAGCCTTTCGTGCTGTCACCAGCTTCAAGTAAATGACGTCTGGGAGGTCAGGGCGGCTTCCATAAATGGGGGGATCGGGGCTGCTGGATACTCGCCGCCTGCTGGGATTTCCGCCACTCTCTCGGGACCGGCAAGCACAAGTCAAGGAGAGTCACATTCACCCTCAGCAGCCCCAGCAGGGAGGAGGCGGCCGTCTGCACCTGACTTTTGCTCTTCCCACTTCAGCGACTGTCCCCGGGCAGCTAGAGCCAGTCACACGGTGTCAACGGCCAGCCCACGTGGTTGCTGCTCCAAGCTGTTCCTGCCCAGTTCTCCAACTGTCTGCGGAGGATTCTGGAAGCCAGCTCAAGTTCCTCCTCCTCTACTTCCAAAATCAGATCAGCCTTCAGATCCTGTACACGTCATCTCCCTGAGGCCTCTGAACCAACCCTCTTCTCCATCACTGCTCCTGTGATGCACACAACTCCTCGAGCCTCTGGCTGCACCACGCGTGCTAATTTCCCATTGGTCACAGCTGGTCACTTGGTCAAGGCTGAAGCCCACGTGGGGAGGGCAGAACAGAGGCGCACGCCAGCAGGCCGGGTTACGGAGAACCGTCGTGGCTCGGGGGATGCGGCAGCAGCGGGTGGGCACTGTCGCCAGGCTGCCCTGTGCAAGGAGGGCCTCCTCGCCTGCTGTTATCTGCTCCCCCGTGAGCAAAGCTCTTGGCCAAAGGCCATTTCCACTCTTGGCTTTCACTGCTGTCCCCTCTGTGAGCTCGTGACACACTCTCACCCATCTCCACAGCACGGGGAGCCCATAGATGCGGAGCTCCTAGAAGGGACCTTCTAGCTGTTTTCAGGTCTGAGCTTGCACACTGATGTCTGCCAAATTTGGCTCACGGAATTTGTTTTGGTCTTTTAATATGTATTTGTTGCCACCTTTTAAAAGACGAGAAAATTAAGGATCTGGCTGTCTGGTGCCCAGTCTTGGGGGCAGTTCCTGGAGCTGGCGGTGGCCGCCCCCGTGGGTGGGCCTGTAAGCACTGTTTCAAGAGGAACCCCGCCGCTCGCTCTGCTTTAGTAGATAGAATCTCTCTGTGACCATGTTTTTACCACCGGACAGAAAACCTAAGACAGGCTGGAGAACAGCGCCTTCCTCGCCCCCCAGAGCCTGCTCCGTGACCTGCTAGTCCTCTGCCACCACGGAGTCTGCAGTCCCCGCGGAGCGGGGCAGGGTCCACGGAGTGCGCCTCTCCTGACCGCAGGCCTTCGCCCTCAGCATTCTTTGCGTCTTCCAAGTCACCAACACTGAACCCGAGATGGGTCGCGTTTCCAGAGGGCCTGCCAGTCTGTGCACTTAGAGAGAGGGCTGAGTTTCCACAGCGACTCCCAGCCTCAGGCTGTCCGCTGTGGGGACAGTTTAGGAGCACAAGAGGACAGCGCCTGCTGGAGAGCTTTGCTTGCTCCAGGCCTCACTGGCGACGGCCTTGCCGGGCATATTTCATGGGGCTCCACGGCCTGCTTGGGCCAAAGCAAGGGGCTGGGCGATGGTTTTAGGGAGGGGCCGGCATGCTCTGCTGCTCCCACGCGGGAGCCAGACTCGGCGTGGCCTCGGGCCCAGTCCCCGCTAAGACGCGGCTTGTGATCCTGGGCTCGAGCTGTTTCCGTTACCGGCTCCTGCCTCTCTGGCCCAGCTCCAGCCTTGATCCAGGATCTTCTCTGGGCTGCACCTGAACCAGACCTGAAGGTTAGGACCCCCTGGCCGCCCCCAGGGAGGGATCCAGGCGCGCCTCTGCTCCGCCCGCTCCGCCCAAGGAAGGAGGAGGCCCGGAGGACTGAACAGGCCGAGGTGGGCTCCCGGGGCTCTTAGGCCTGCCGTGTCATTGCCAAGAGCAACCAGAAAAAGAATCATGTTTTCAATTCGAAAGAACTTTTGAAGATGAAACAAATGAGCAAAAACTGGTGAAGGCAAGTGAAGACTTGTGCAGCTCCTGATTAATTTGTTCACAGAGAAATCCTGCGTTCTCCTCCAGTTCTTTCCAAAGCTCTCAACGGCTGATAATACATTCTAAATGGCTTCCCCAAACGGGTGGGTTTCCGCTTCCCCCGGGAATTTAAAGGACGTGCATTCATCTCTCCCTACCACGGAATGCAGGCAGCTCTGCCCTGCAGCACGGTGCACGCAGAGCTTCCGAAGCGACCCAGGGGGACCTGGGCCGCCTCTGCTCTAAGGAAGTCACTTTACTGACACACCCTGCAAACCCTGCAAACGGAATCCTCAGGACACTAATGCCTCGGACCTGCCGGGGGATGTGCTCCGGGGTCAGAACAGACCCCTGACCTCTTGAACCCTGATAGCGGACAGCGGAAAGGCGCGAAACCCGCGGAATGCCAGGCACTGGTGCTGGATCAGGGAGCCGCCGCCACGTGGCTTTGATCTGCTGGTCTGCTGAGAGGGCAGGAGCCTCCGGATTTTAAAGTCCAGGCGGGTAAAGGCTCCCTGGGCGCCCCTGCGGGGCCGGCGCTCTGACTCCCGCCACTCCCGGGTGCCCAGCTCCTCGCTGCGGCACAGCGGGCCCCGGCCTCCGGCCTGCACCACCCAGGCAGCCTGCGTCTGCGCCGCGGCCCCTCTCCTCCCGTCTCCTGGCTCAGCAAGGCTTCCGCTTCTTGTGACGGGTGGCCTCGCCTGGGCCTGAACATGGGCACGGGGCAAGCTCTCTGTGCCTCGCTGTCCTCATGTGTGACCTGCCCTGCAGGGACGTCCTCAAGACGAAATGAGCTCGCACCCGTGAGCCTTTAGAACCGCCACGCCAGAGCTGGCCTTGGCACCGTCACCTGCTGAACCATGCCAGCGCTTGCAATGCCACACCAAAAATGACGACCTAAGTCTTCAGAATTGATTCTGTATTACACTAACGTTTTATGAGTGTTGGGGATTCACAAGACTAAAAACTCACACTGAACACTTAGTGCATCTTAGACACGATGCTTTTATGGAGTATAAGATCAGTACACAGTGTGTCACGTAGCATAAATACTGGACAACGCCCGCCTAAGGTAAATGACTAGCTGCCGCGGCTCGCAGGCTCCAGGCCCCTCCGTGCCGAGAGCTCTCTCCGTTCCTCTCCTGCCTGGACCCAGCTCACCGCGAGCCCCAGGCCCCTTGCAGGCCACGTGACCGTGCTCCAGCCCACGCACCGCAGCACAAGTGCACGGCCTTCGGGCCCGGCCACCGAACGCGGGGCACAAGCGTCCTCTGTCTGCCTCCACCGCTGGGCTAGAGGAGCCCTAGGGGACGGCGGAGTCCCTGATGGAAAGAGTGACCTTCACTGGCACGGATTAGCGACGTGGACTCTTCCACAAGAGAAATTCTTATGTGTTCAGCCACCGGAACCTGGGGTTTGCGCGTTAGACCAGGAGAAGGGGAGATGGGAGAACGTCCAGTAGTTGCGAGAGCTTGGGGGTAAAGTGACGCTTAGAGGGTCAGGGATGTGGTGACAGTGCTGCTACTGGGGGGTGGATGCAAGGCAATTCTGAAATACGACTTGGCAGTTACTTAAAAAGGGCACGGTCATAACCGTGTGTTCCCGCCCTTACACCAGGGGTGCTGAGATAATTTTATTCTGTATTTGGGCCCAGCCGTGCCAAGGGGATGCTTTCCTCTGTTCTGCTGTGTGGTCACCGGGGCAGGGGCTTTTGCTCACTTTCTGGGGAGTGACCACTCATCCATGGGGCCGGAACTCCATGTTCTGCTTTTCCTGGGGAGCCCTGCTTCCAGCAATCAACAAGTGTCCCTGAAAAGGCATGCGGGCACTTACTGTCAAAGCAGCACTCTCTCCACTTTAACGGACAGAGCCGCACGTCAGAGCAGCGCTCCTGGTCCCCGGGTGTAGCCATCAGCATCTGCACCCTCCCAGGTAGCACCTTGCTCATCGGCTTGCACTGCCCCTTACAGCGGCTTTACGGGAACTGCTTTTTAAACTTAGCCTGGTCCCAAGGAGGACGTCTGTGAAATCACAGTTGGCTCTACCAGTCCAATGTCAATCTAGCCACCTTAAACTAAACATACACCTACTGTATAGCAATTGTTCTCCCCTTCGAGAATGAGTGTGTGTAAGGTCCCTGTGGCGTTTGACGTTATTTATGAGTTCCAAAAAGAGGTATTGACTATGTTTGTAAACCGGTCTGCTCCTCTGGGCATGAGACCCCTTGACTGATTTAAATTCAAAGGCTTTAAATTGACGTGATTAAATCAAGATTAGGGCTTTGGTTCGACCACGTCATTAGGGTGTGCAGGGTTGAGTCCGCGCCCCCTTGGTCGGCGGTATAGTCGGACATCAATCAAGGAGACACGCAGAAGTAGGTACACAGAGAAGACACGCGAGAAAAGAGAGTGAGCGCCACAGGCGCAGGAGAGGCCCCGGGAAGAGCGCTGAGCCGTTCGTCTGATAGTTTATAGCTGACCTTGAGGAAAGAAGAGAGCAGCTGAGCCCAGAAAGAAGTGAGCCCTGGGAAGAGACGAGCCCTCTGCCACCCTACAGCTGAGATGGGAAGAAGCTGGGCCCGTGGAGCCTTCAGAGGGAAGAGGAAGGCTGAGCCCTCGCAGACGTCGCCCGCCATCTTGCTTAAACACGTGGCAACAGAGTTTGGTAAGGAAGTTAACCTTGAGTTGAGCTCTTTAGGGCCTTGTAAAGGGTTATTACCCCCAAATACCCTTAATAAAAACCGACAGGCTTCTGGTACTTTTCATCAGCCCCTTTGCCGACTAATATAATACCTGAGGAAACACTGCATTCAAGTACCTGGGGCTTGATGTTTCCTTAAACCCACACAGCTCTGTCTACTAACCCTGAGGACTTCCGAAACCACATTCTTTCTAGGTCTTACCTGGGGGTAACTTTTCCTCAGGAAACCGCATCAACTTGCAGCTTACTATTTAATGAGACACGACTTCAGGATCGTTGAACTACAGAAAACTCATCAAGCCTTGTCGCTTGGACTCTCTTTGTTCAGGAAGTTCTCCTGTTGGGGATGGAATCGCGTCCTCCATAGAGACGGGTCCCAGTCCGGTGGGTGTGACCCGTTTGTAAATAGGCCCCTGAGGTAGTATTGAGGCCAGTCTGAGCTGGGGAGGGCCTCAGTTCTTATGGCTGGCATCCTTCCTAGCAGAGGAGATTTGGGCGCAGTCAGTCAGTAGGTGCCAGAAGTCAGAAGGAGTCGGCGAGCGAGGCAGAGGAGCACGCCAAGGAAACCCAAGGACTGCAGCGACCTGGCACCAGAAGCTGCAACTCTGGGAGAAAGCATGGCCTGTTGAGACCTTGATTTTGGACTTCTAGCCTCCAAGACTGTGAGACAGTAAGCTCCTGTGGTGGTATTTGTCACAGCAGTCCTGGCAAACTAAGACACTCCCCAAATGCCAGCTGCAGGTCAAGCAGGTCCTCCTTGGCCACGTGTGGGACGCACACACGTCATGCTTTGGCCACACAAAACTGATTTACACCTGCAACCGCTAGTAGTGATTCCTTTTATTCACAAAAGTGGCTCAGAGTGAAAAATATATTAAATTACATTCCACCTGGAAGCAGCAAATGGGCTGTGCAGATCACTTCATGCCCTCACCATCTGAAACCTCACACGACTGTACTGTTGAGCGTTTTTATCTACACATCACAGCAAATCTGTTCTTATTGTGAATTTCAGTATTTTGGTGCATGGAACCACTTTCTCAAAATCTGCCCAAGCTAGGAGACTGGGAGGCATCCCTGAATTTTTCTGTACCATCACCCACCTTTCCCAGTACAGCTCACTGTCAATAAATACGAATGTAATTTCCTTGTTATGGCCTCCTCTGTCCAATCCCTGCCACCATTTTGGTTCACACCTCAGCAGCTCTCGGCTGGAACTATTAAAAGAGCCTCTTCCCCATGCTGCAGCCAGACGGGTCTCCCTGCGACCCAGATCGGGCTGCGCCCCTCACCTGCTGGCCCCCCACCGTGGGATAAAAGCCCCACGTCCTGGCCTGGTGCTGTGGGCTGATGGCAAACCCGGCCGCGATTCTCCACCCTGCCCTGCGCCCGTGCTCTCTGCAACCTTCCTTACAGCGCCTCCCATCAAGAGGCGAAGTCTGCTTTGCAGCCCTCAAGTCTGGGCGCTGCGACATCCCTTCACCGGGAGAAGTGAGCCAGTTCTGAGAGGTGGCCCCAGAAGACTTTCGACGCCTTTCTCGCTCTCTTGGAACCAGGCCTATGAGGATGCCTGGACGGGCCTGGTGCTACCTGTCCCCGAGCCGCCATCCATGAGTGCTGCATCTCAGGTCAGCCCCTGCGCTTCTCCAGCTGACTGCGGGCACAGGCGTCAAGAGCTGACACCAGCCGAGCCCCCGGCAGGCCTGCCAGCCAGCTGCGAGCCTCCTGTACGGCACCCCTACAAGGTGTGATGGTTTGCTGCACAGAGCGTGTTATCCGTCGGCATAGCTACACGTGGGCAGCACGGCCTCTAGCGTCACGATCTCTGAAGCCCAGCGTGACAACCAGGGTGACCTGGCCCCCCGGGCACAGGTGGCCGTGTCTGGAAGCATTGCTGTGTTTTCACAAGCGGGATGGCGCCACTGGCACCGGTGGCCAGGGGCCAGGGATGCCGCTAAGCCTCTTAGAATGCACAGGACAGCCCCCCACCCCCCAGCCAAGACTTACCCAGGCCCCAGTGCCAGGAGACACCCTGCTCTGGCCTCAGCTCTTGTGCTGCCCCAGCCTCGACGACTGTCCCATGCTCCAGACACCACAGAGCACAAGAGACCCCCACGCGCCATTCTCACTCATCCTGCCGCCCCGAGCGAGCCCCTCTGCCTGCGAAGTCCTGCTCGTCCCCCCGTCCTTGCACACGACAACGCTGATGCCCTCCCCTCCAGGAAGTCCTCCTGTACTTCTGCCCTCCTCTTCTCCTCTGGACACGACGTGCACTTTCCTGCGACAGCGGCGCCTTGCGGTGCAGTGGCCTCTCTGCTTCCAGCGCTGGGCTGCTCAGGCTTACCAAGGCACGTGTGTGGAGTGCCGGAAAGGAGAACCAAAACCCAGCCAAGTATGCAGAAACTGTAACCAGGAGGACGGACAAGGCCGTGTTCGTACTGAACACTGATAAGCTCTAGTGAGGTAGGACGTACGGAATTCTCCACTTCCTTTCTATGGCATTTCCAGTTAAGTTCATCTTGTTGACTCAGAAATTAACCGACGTTTCTATGCTCACTCTTGTGTTCAGCGAGGAGCCGAGGCGGTTAGGAACGTGTGGGATCCTGTTTTCATGGACTTGCTGGGCTCGCCCGCCGTCCGGCGTGGCCTGCAGAGTGGTTCTATGACGACAGAACCGACCCGACCCACCCTGTGCGGGCCAGAAAGGAGCAGGGCTGGTGAGGGAAGAGGGGGCTCTACTGGGGGAAGTCAGTGCTCCTGAAAAGGACTGTCCTCTGCACCCGCGTCCCCTTGAGGGAGGTGACGAGGTCCCCAAGACGGTCCCTCCGTCAGCCATTAGGGGATCGGCCACAACTTGTAGAGGTGCCAAAGCGTCCCCACCCCCCACCCTGCAGGACCAGAAACGCACCCAATGCTTCTCGGAGGAAGCCAGTGAGTAGGGTGGTCTGCAGTGGAGACGGGCAATGCCACCGCCCAGTCTCCAGCTGTTCGGGGGCAGGGAAGACGGTCCCTGCTCAAGCTTCAGAATTGGGGCTGAGAGATTAGCTGCCGCGTTCTCACGAGACACCCACACATGGAGGACCTGGCATGCATCAGGCACCCGCGTGTTGCCTCTGACCTTCCGCTCTCCGCTCTTGTCGCCTCAACACCAGGAAGTTCTCCAGGGGAACTAGCATCCAAAGCTCAAGAGAAGGACGTGTGGCCTGAAGAGCAACGTCCCCCCCAACGTGTCCACGCCCCAAGCCTGGAACCCGGCGACCTATTCGGTCACACGGTGAAGGGGACTCACGGTGCAGATGGCCTCGAGGTTGCTGAGCAGCAGTCCTGCACTTGGGGGGCGTAGCCTGGGTACTTCAACTGGGCCAAACGGAAGTGACCACGAGGTCTTTGCAGGTGGGAGGAGGAGGCAGGAGGAGAGTTGGAGGGATTCGTGGCCACAGAACAACGGTCAGAGAGAAGCAAATCTGTGGCTTTGAAGACGGCGGGAGGGGCAACGAGCTGAGGAAGGCAGGTGGGCTCTGCACGCTGGAGAAGACGAGGAAACGGCTCCTCTAGAAGGAAGCAGCCCTGCCGACACCCTGGTTTAGCCGGGGAGACCTGTGTTGGACTCGGAAGTTGTGGCCACCTTTCACAGCGGCAGCAGGGGGCTGATGCAGACCTCACGGAGTCCACGGCAGCCCAGCCCAGCTGGCTGCTGTCAACAGAGCGGCCAGAGATCCTCCCAGCTGCTCGGCTCGCTCGCTCCTCGGCCACAAGCCTCCTGCACAACAAGAGGCAAAGCCCTGCACCTGACCCGCGAGGCCTGACCTGAGCTGGTTCTCTCACTGTCACCCCAACCTCAGCCCCCAAGCCCGTCTCTCACGCCTCTGCAGTGAGCTGGTCTTGGGGTTCCTCAAACACAACGGGCATTTCCCACCTCGGGGCCTTGCATCTTGCTTTCTCTCCTACCTGGAATACTTTCCCCTGCCCTCCCTTATCCTCCTTGGATCTGTATGCAAAAGTCACAGTTTTGGTGAAGTCTTCCTGGGTCACCCTACCTAAACTGTCAGCTTTCATGCCTTATGTGACATGTTATATCGTATATAATATGCATAAAACTTTACAGATGTATATTTTTATACGTATTACCTATTTTCCTCTAACTGGAAGCTCTGTGAAAGCAGGGGCTTTGTATTCTTCACTGCTGAATCAATCCTGAGCTTCCAGAATAATCCTTTGTGTGCATTAGGCTCTCGATAAACATTTGTTGAATGAGTTTACACTTAAGACTCTTCAGTAAATCAGGTACGAACATTTTAGTTTGGCTTTAATTTTAAATTACATGCGGGAGTCTTAGTAACCTCTTTTGAACTGCGGGTCCCTGAAGTCTCGGTCTGACCCCATATAAAAAATGCATTTCTACGTACAGTGGAGGCTGAAATGCTTTACGCCTGGTCTTAACCAGTAACCCGAATACTGTCCTTGGCTGGGATTCTTACTACTCCTTTCCTGGAATAGACCCCTGTGCCTCCCACCTGACTGGCCGTCTTAGGAGATGTTACTCAGAGCCCGGAGGGTAAAGGCAGTCCCTGTCTGGCCCTGGGGGCGCCCTGACTCCTCCTGACCGGCAGTGAGAACTCCACCTTCACTGGCTCCCTTGGAAGGGCCTGAAGCTGGTTTTCCACTGTGGTCACCAATGCTCGCTCCCTCCTGGTACCTTCTCTCTCTCCTCGGATCAACAGCCTTGCCCTCAGGGAAAGATGATGGAAGCGCTCTCTAACCCACCCTAAAATGGAAACCCAGACTCTGTGGCGAGCTCTTGTAAGAGAGAAGCTGTCAGGGCTAGACCCTGAACAACCAATCACGAGAAACCCCCTTCTGGACAAGTACCACCTCTGATTTGGGGTGCACATGTACATTTTGCCATCCTATTTTCTCCCCCGTTGGTTTTAACTCTGTAATGTCAGAGGGCAAGGGCGTGCTTCTGGTTGGGTACTAATTATCTACCTCTCTCTTCACTAGTGACACTTTCTGATATAAATTGGGGTTTAATCAAAGAGGTACATTACACACTCAGACATTTTAAATGTGATGTGTGAGCTGGAAGCTGAATGACACATTTTAGCCCAATGGAGGGTAGATTCCTAAATCATCATGCAAAACCCTAACATTCCAACCTTGAGATTCAAAAGAAAAATACAACAGCTTTATGCCAATTACATGTGTCTTGTGCATGACACACAGCATTTAATTGCTTGAGTGTTTAGCTAGAAGTTTCAAAATGAGTTAAAGGCATATATCTCATGCCTCGATGCACCTGTTATCAGCATGTTTCCCCCTTCACATAATTACCCTTTTTATACTAATAGAACTATGGCTAAAATCAACAATTTCCATCTCAGAAATGGTAGAGAATTAGGGAGGCTCACTCTTAGAGGTCCTGGTAGACACTGTACCTGCAATTTGGGCCGCTGCCACCAGGTGGTGCCCACTGGGCAATCCCTGGCCCTCGGTGAAGCTCTTGCTGAAGGTGTGTCTTGCTGATGTCTCGGAGTATTTAGCAAACAATACATCCAGAATATAACTTAACTGAAGAAGTCCATTAAACACAAAGTATGTGTGTTAACAAAATTAATTTAACTGGAAATACCATAGAAAGGAAATGGAGGATTGATAAACTTCATTTGTCACTAAATGTTTATCAATGTTTAATACAAATATGGACTTATTTTGTCATTCATTCATTCAACAAATAAGTATTTATTGAGCAACTGTTATGTATCAGGCATTCCATTCAGGCTGGGACTATAGAGTCAAGTAAGATGAGTCCCAAGGCGTGAATTTGTCCAAATCCATCATTTAGCTCCAAATATAAGGAAGTGAGGACAGCCATGTTCCAAGCAAAGTTCACTCACATCTTGCCTAAGAACTGAGGTCTAAGGCTTGGGGAGATCCACCCGTGATGACAACTGCTTTTGAATCTCTCTTCAACGGGAGATCCTCTGGCCATGGTTAGTCTTTGAACTCTGAAGCCTGACCCATGTCATTCTGATGTTTAGGGTTTCAGAAATAACAGTTTACAATTCGCACTACGCAGTGTCTGCTAAAGCAGGACTTGCCCACGGCTTCCTGTTCCCATTTAGGCTGCCCCAAATTCCTAATTAGCCATCAGACTTCTTCCTGCATGCTGGAAACAGAAAACGTGGAGAAGCGTCCGGCTCGACGCTTTCTCCCTGGGCTCCTCTCCGCTTCCTGCCTTTACGTCCAGGAGGCTCGCTTTGCGGGTGGCTCGTCTCTCCACGCTTTGACCCTTTTCTGAACAGATAGAGCCATCTCAATACAATTGTAAACATTAACCATCAGTTTGGCTCTGAAACGCCTACATATTTTTCCTTGGATCTACAGGGACCTAGCTCACCATCTTTAGAAACTTTTTACTTTTTTTATATCAAAGTTCAGGGAAAACCCACTGTGCAATAAGTACACAGGTGCTTCCTCACCCAAACAAGGAGAATGTGGTTCTGTTTTTTTTTTTTTTTTTTATCCTATTGAAGAGAAGAATTTCTCCCTGGTAATCAGAATCATGTGCGTGACAACCAAGAGAGAAGGCCCTCTTCTCTCTCTCTCTCACTTGGCAGCTGCTTAGATAAGATGCTTTCCACCAACAAAGACGGACAGAGAGCCTGCTGGGCACCAGGCATTGTTCCAGGCACTGAGGCATCAGCAGTGGTCAAAGCCAAGTCCTTTCCTCACAGGAAAAGATAATGAACAAATAAACAAGAAGAAAATATAGTAAGGCCATGGTGATACGCATTAAGCTGACAAATAAAGCAGAGGAGGGGGGATGGGGCACACAAGAAGCAGGGTTTGCTGTTTAGATGCAGACACTGGAGGCAAGACCTGAAGGGAGTGAGGGAGGGAGGCCTGTGTGCAACTGATAGCAGCGAAAACAGCACGTCTGAAGGTCCTGAGGCAGAGGGAAGCCTGGGAGGGTCCAAGAATCACCCAGAGGCTGGAGGGAGAGCCATGGGAGACGAGGTGGAGCAGTGAGGGGACATGGCCAAAGACTGGATGGGCCTTACAGGCCATTGCAAGGAATTTAGCTCTTACTTTGAGTGAGATGAGAAGGCAAGAGAGGATCCAACTGGAGAAGTCGAATGATCTGACCTACATTTTTAAGCATCATTTTGACTGCTAGGGCAAGAAGAGTTTTTGGGATGGGGAAAGATCGAAAGCAGAGCACCAGAGAGGAGGCTCGTAGAAAGTTCATTTCCTCTCCAACCCTGACCGCACTTATCTAGTTATAGAAAGTTAAACCGGGAAAGGATCTGCACAAATATTCTGGAAAATAGGAATATAGATAAATGAATATTCTGATATAAAATCAATTTAGAAGTGATTAAAGTGACTCAATTTTATAACACAACACAGAATCAACATTTGCCATAACATTGCTATCATCCCCATTTTACAGATGAAGAAACTGAGGCACAAAGCATTTAACTATCTAGCCATAGTTCTCCTTGTTTGTAAATATCAGAGCCAGGATTGAAAGACAGGCAATGTGATGCAGGAGCCCAAACTTTCAAGCAACATTTTATACGTTTCTCACTCAGCAAGTATCAGGAGGGTGTAGTGGTGGCAGTTCCCTTTAGAGGGGGCAAGTGTTTGCTGCAGTCACCACCACTCCCTATTGTCTTAAGGCACTTAAGTTATCTTGTGGCTCCTGTGTTCTTCTGGGGTTATGATCCCTGGTCTAAATGTTCTCAAACTTTTCTATGTAAATTCTACCTAAGTAGGGGTAGCATGGGGAGGTTATGTAGTTTCTTTTTCTAGGTCTAAGAGGACAAAGAGCCTTCATCTCTCATTGCCATGATTGACAGTGTTGAGGACTGTCAGGCCAGTCTCTGAGTTCAACAGAAACATATGCCGATTTGACTAGTGATGTCTGCCATGGGCGCGGCACTGGCATGGGGTGTGAGCTCTAGGCTAACTCAGGCTATAAGGCAAGGTTGGTTTCCTTCGCTGACCCATTTACCCTAGTTTTCCAAGAATCCCCATTGTCCTAGGAGGCAGACTGTCTGCTTGTTCTGATTTTACCTTTCAATGAGGAAACTGATCTAAGAACAAAAATGTCAGGGATTAATATACATCATCTCTCCCAGAGGTATAATCACTTTAAGAAAGGGTGGCAGAGAGGGGTTAATGCTTAACCCTTTGGCATGAAGTCTTGCTGGAAGGAGGGCAAGCCTCATTTTTTAGTGGGGAGTAGGGTCTCAGCACTCATCACTACCATGCAAGTGATCGCCCACGGAGGAAAGGCCTGGCGTTCTCAAGCAGGGTCGGCAAGCTTCTGCCAGGAAGGGCTGGATAGGAAATATTTTCAGCTTTCTGGGCCACATGGACTTACTGCAATTACTCAAGTCTGTCACTGCAGTGACAAAGCAGCCGCAGACAGTATGCAGGTGAACTGGCCGTGTTCCAGTAAGAGTGAAATGGGAAATTCATATGCTCTCACGAGAGCTAGAGGCAATGGAGACTGAGTGGGCATGCCGCAGCCACGGTTTCCAACCCCCACTCTAGAAGATGTGCGACGGGGCGGGAACGGAACTCAGCACCGAGATGCGGAAGGGGGACCGGGAGCCTTGGCCTCTGACGGTATGTCAGCACGTTCTGTGCCTCAGTTTTCTAATCTGAGTAACAGGGATGAGACAATGCCCAGTAGGCTTACAGGAGTAAGCTGACCTGTTGTGTGAAAGCGCCCGGTAAGTGTTAAAGCATTACAGTTCCTTCCATTATTGTCGAGCTCAGCCACCTCCCTGCCTTTAACACGTATCAGTCCGGTGGCCCTGAACAATTCCAAAGTTGTGAATTAGATTTTAGAAAGTGATAGGAGAAGGTAGAGGAAGACACCTGCCATCTGAAAGGTGGTACTGAGGATGAGGTAGAGAAATACTGTTTTCTCTAAATGGAAACATTTATTCCCAATCAAGCAATGAAGAATGCTGACATTAGCAAGTCAATTCCTGGGCATCCAAACAGAATGCTCTGACAAAAAAAAATAGACGCATGTGCAAAGTTTATGCCACTGAGCTCAGGGGATCCACGAGGTTCTCCACCCACGTCCAGAAGAAAGTCCACGCTGTTCCTTGGCTGCAGATCCCATTCCAGTAGGTGAGATTTACCTTGACCACGACCACCCAGTGGCCACAAGACGGACCGAGGAAGGAGTGTGTGGGGAGGCCAGACTGAGCCTTATGCTGCCAAGCAGAAGGGCCCAAGGGCCACCCGCCCGCTGAGTAGAGTGCCTCTCCTGTATCGGCGCAGCCAAGGCATGTTGCTCCCACCAGGACGGCGGCGTGCCGAGCGGTCAGTAGGCTTTCCACGCGCTCCTCCCGGCGGTGGCGCAGGCACAGCCGGGAGAGGTGGCGGCAGGCCTCGGCGAGAAAGCTCCGCTCCTTCCCTGGATGCTTGAGCCATTTGGCTCCGCTCTTGGGGTGGGGATGGAAATTCGATCAGGAATAAAGGATCAGCAGACTGAGGAATAAAAGGGGAACTAATCAGGACTCCTCCTCCTGGCAGCTCCCTGTGGTTGTTCAGCTGATGGGAAATCAGCACAATTTCTGGAAGAAAATAGAGGAGTGTGCAGGGACAAGCCTGTGAAGCCGAGCCACACGGCTGGGGCCCCCACGCTGAGGCCCTCCACCAGGGCCTCCTCCCTCTGCTGCTCTCCTCTTTCTCCCAGTTGCTGACTCAGCTTGCTCAGCGGACCTCCTCCATCCAGGAAATGACACTCCTTCCCCTCACGGTGCTCCTTACTCTCACAGGAAAATTCTCGGCTTTGATGAGCTTCAGGAGTGTATGTCAAGCTTTATCTGGCCCAATTTCCAACTGGTATGCAGCCCTGATGGAAAGGCGGGCAGACCCTGCTTGGAGATACTCTAAGACGATGTCAGCAGGCGGCGTGGATGGTGGAATAGCCGCGACGAGGGAGGGACTGAAGCTTATCAGTGGCACATTTCTGAGCTATCAGGTAGATATTGATCTATTTAGGATTCATTAATGAACACTCGAAGCCGTAAGTAGCAAAAACCAACCCAGGCAACCTTTCAGGAGTTGTACTTGGGCCCCAGCCGTGTTCTGTCCGATGTGTGAAGGTAAGGTAGGGCAGCTCTCTCCCGAGGCTACTTTGTGGGCTCTCGAAAGGCCCCCAGCTCCAAAGCTCTCTCACTCCGACGACGCTGCAGCAGATGTATGTTGCATTTGCAACAGGGAAGCCGTTAACTTTTCCTGTGTAGCATCATACAAGTCTGCCCTGGGGAGTGTCCCCTCTTCCTTTTTCTGTTCATGATGCTTTGAAGGTAATCAGTGTGTTTTTGTCCCTGGCTACAGTGCCTGGTTCAAGGATATGGAGAAAATCGAAATAGCCCATCAGTGCACTTCCTAGTACCCACACAGGAACGGCCTAGAAGACACATTCTTTTCTGCTGGAATTGAGCCGGTTCTGAGGCACCCATCTGGCAACATGTGTGAGAGTGAATCTCACACAGAAGCAAGTGTGTACAGCTGGGGGGGGAGAGAGGCGGTTCTGCTGATACCTTTTGAGGTTCCGGATAAAACCCCCTTAGGCTAGCTACAACTCTGGGCTTTTCAGTTATGTCAGACAACTTTTTTTTTGTTTTTAAACTTAAGCTGGTATGAAGAGGATTTTTATGTTATTTTCAATCCCAAGAATCAAAATAGATATTACTGCCAACATCTGAAATGCTTCCACTGGGGACCCAATGCCTCCTTAAAAAATCCAAGCCTCCTTGGGAGGCATGATAACCCGCCTCTCGCATAATTCACAATTCGGCGCCAAGGAGCTTTCCAGTGGATTTCTTGAGAGCAGGCGCTCCTGGCTGAGGGACAACGCGTGAGCGTACGGGTCCTGGGCTGTGGAAGGAGAAGGCACATGAAAATAACAAGACTGGGGTCAGAAGGCAGACCTGGCGGGCTCAGGGGACCGCCAGGGGCCTGCGCAGGTGGTGGCGATGCCGCCAATCGCCCCTTGGCCCCTCCCTCAAGGGCCTCCAGTGACATCAAGGCATTACCACGCCAGGTGACTCTGTCGCCGCCTGTGACTCGTGGAGCAGCGCAGAGACAGCTGTGGCTGAAAGCCGGCAGAGCGCCTCTCCGTTTCCCCGGGTCCTCCGTGTCCTCCGTGTTGCTAGCCCCGAGGCCGTGCGAGCCAGGCTGGCCTCTCGAAGGCATAAATCCAAGGTGGGAGTTCTTGGCCTGGCATCAGAAACCCAGCCCAAATCGCTCGAGAGGCAGGCGTGGCGTGGCGTGGCGCGCTGCAAGCCGGGGGGCTGCGGGGGCTGCGGGCTCTCGGGCGGGTCATGGGGCGCCGTGCTCGGCCTGTTCTCACCTCCGTGTTGGCTTCGCTCCCTGGTGGGCTCCTCTCCCAAGGTGAGGCCAAGGGCCCACTAGGGACAGAGAGCACGCCTGTTGCCGGAGGCAGCCGGGCTCAAGGCCGCATCTCTGGCTCTGACTGGACAGCCCGACTGTCCCTCAAGCAGTGACTGTGGCCGCAGGGGTGCGGTACTTTGGTGGCTGGCCCAAGCGCATGGCCACGCCTGGAGGCTGGAGCGCAGCTGTGACCGTCTAAACTGTGTGGGCTTTAGTGCAGAGACACAGAGAGACTTTTAAAGAGAGAGCCAGGTGCCATCACCAGAGGACGGGCAAGGGAAAGCCGAAACGGCAGCGCACAGTGCCCACCATCAGTGCTCGGTAAAAGCTGAGCAGCCCAGAAGAAACTCCAAACTGATGACCAGCCAGTCACCACGCGAGGAGGAGGACAAGACAACATGCTATAATCCATAAAGGGACTTCCCAGAGCATAAAACCACACACAAAATGTTGCAAACATGGAGCTATAAGACTTTAAGTATCAGGCCTCCCGGGGTGTGTTCGTGGTCTCCGTGCCCTTCCCTTCTGGAGGGGCACCTTGGAAGTCTCCCCAGTGCCTGTCCCGGGGCACTCGATAAACCCCAGCTGGATTGAACTGCCTATTAATTCAGGGCTAAGACACAGCAGCTGGGGCAGAATCATCGCGGAAAGCTTCATGGAGGAAGCGTGGCTTCAGATGGGTCTTGAAAAGCAGGGGCAGCTTGCAGAGGACCAGAGAAGGCTGGGCCAATGCACTGCTTAAAACTTTTCACTGGCCGTGCTTCTACCCGCAGGGGCAGAGTCAGTCCCTCACCTGGCATTCCCAGCTCCGAGGCACCTGGCCTCGGCTCGCCTCTCTGAGGACACCTCTTCAAATTGGGGCTGTAACCTTCGATGGGCAGACTGGGCTTCGGTCTCATCTCTTAAACGGCGATCGTACCCATTGTCGAGACTGGTTCGGGTAGCGTAGGTGAGGCGCTGCCATCGTGCCTGCCGCCTGGGAATGCTCCATGAGATGAAGCTTTTTGCCCTTATTATTATTGACAATAAAATTGGCGTATTCAAGCCAGGTTGGACTACTAGTCGTTCTCCAAACGCTTTCTCGGTCTCGGCATTGCTCACTGTCTTAGCGTGGAGCTCTTCGAAAGCAGAGCTTGAGACGAGAATGAGGTGCAGAGAGGGAGGCGGTCCTTGGAAGCAGGCACCAGGAAGAGGAAGACGGGGGAAGGCATGGAGGAAAAGGCACTAAGAGCAGCTGTGGCCCTGGCTCCCCGAGCCCCTGGAGCTCAACCCTGCCGGGCAGCTTCTGAAGACTGCTGAGTGTGGATGGGGTCATCCGCGGCTCTAACCACTCCTCTGTTGGCTGAGGGTTGCCCCTGGGAGCACTGAATCCCTGGAGGGGCGAAAAAAGTCTCCAGCTTTGGAAATCTCCCCAACGCAGATGAGCGGAGGGGCTTGGGAGGCACCAGAGGTGGGGCACGGCCAGCAGCAGGCCCAGGGACTGGCCACTTCAACTGCGATCCCACGTGGGCCAAGGAGACGTGGACCCCGGGCACGACCCGCGTGTCCGCTCTGTCCTTCTGGGTCTGGTTCGTCTCGCTGTGCAACGCGTGTTCTTTCTTCACGTTTCGGCTTCAGTCTTTCAGAGCGCCCTTTCGTGATCAGCTACATGTTTCCTTTACCGTGTCTCCTGCGCATTCATTCACTCCACGGCACTTACTGAGCTCCTGTTACATGCCTGGCTTTGTGGGACGGGATGCAGGGCCAGCCGTGACGAGGTGACGGGAACAGCAGTGCCCTCTCTGAGCTCACAGTCCAGCGAGGGCAGCCCACCAGGGCAGGCACCAAATTGAAAGTATTTAGTATACTGAAAAGCAACAAACGGCAGGAGAAAAATTACGCAGGGAGGGGGACAGGCAGCGCTGTGGGCATGTGGGAGAACGGCACAGGCACGGCTCAGGAAGACCTTACGGGAAGATGAAGTGAGGCAGACATCCGAGAAGAAGGCTGGCAGCAGAGGGGGCGGTGCGGGGGTCTGTCCTTTCAGAGAGGCTGGGGGCGGGTTACAGGAGCCAGGGCCGCACGAGAAGGCTGCAGCGGCCCTGGCTCGGACTTGGCGTGTGCTTGTGCAATGGGCTGACGTGTTCTCCCCCAGCCCTGTGGGGCGGCTCATCGGGAGACAGGATCATCCAAGGGCCTCTTTAGAGGCCCCAGGAGTCAGGAGGGGCCCTCAGAGCAGGGGCAGCTGAGACCCTAGGCTGCGGGACGGAGGCAGAGGCCGACTGCTGGCACGCCGCCACCGGAACGAGCCCGACTTCGGAGAAAGCACGGCAGCTCGACACCTGGCCTTCGGGCTGCCAGCCTCCAGAACCGTGAGACGACGCCTCGTGATGTCCCAGCCCCCGAGGCTGCGGCGTTCGGTGCAGCAGCCTGGCTGACGAAGGCCTTTCCTTTGAGAGAGACGAGGGGCCAGCGGACGGCTGTCAACAAGGGAGGGGCTCGGCCAGGCACCTTCTGATGGCTGCTGCCTTGAAGACAGAGCACAGGGAAGGAGGTGGGGGCAAGGGTGGGTGCCGGGAATCCAGCGAGGAGCCTCCCGCGCTGCTCCATGGGGGGTGACGGTGGCACGGGCTGGGGTGGTGGCAGAGGAGACGGGGAAGCGCTGGACTCTGGATATATTTTGAAGGCACTGCCAACAGCATTTGCTCAGACTGGACGTGAGGGGAGAGAGGCATCAAGGAAGACCAATGCGCTGGCCGCAGCAAGCCGGAAGGGTGGCGCCGTCACGCGTGGAAGTGGGGAAGGCTCTGGAGTCTGGGCTGGCGGCCTGCGGAGCGGCTCTCGCTGCCTGGGCTTCCCACCTCCCTGCCTCCGCTCTGAGCTCTTCAAGGCAGGACCGGGGCGCCTGCCCCGGGAGGCTGGGGCACCCTGCAGGCTGCGGCTGGACCCGGCCCCGCTTGGGGCACTTCAGAGCACAGAGGCCAAAGCCAGGCGGGTGGCACAGGCTGGAAGCCCGCGGGCCAGCTGTTCCCGGGGAGGTGAGGGCAGGAGGGGGACTGCGGCCGCGAACCCCCTCCCACGCCCGGGCCGCTGGCCCCGGGGCTCCCACACGGAGGGGCGGCTGCAGCCTGACCAGCCGCTCTCCTCCGAGGCCTGGAAGCGTGTCTCGGGGTTCCTGGCCGAGGGAAACTCGGGGTCCCTGGGCCCAAGGCGTCTCCCGGCCCACCTTTGTTTTGAGTCATTTTTGTGTTCAACTTAGACAGAGAAAGAAGAGCCAGCAGAGTGCAAGGCGGGGACGGGAGCTCTGCACCCAGCTCCCCAGCTCCCAGCGCCCTTCGTGGGCAGGGAAGGGGGGCGGGCAGAGACCCCGGCCCTTGCTCCCCCGGCCACCGAGCAGGGGGTAACTGAGCTCTGTGCCGCGGGCTCTCCCCGAGCACTAGAAAGCCGCGGGCAGGGCTGCTCGCGCATCCCGGGGGTCCCTTCCCGCCCCAGCCTGGCAGCGGGGACGTGCCTCTGTCGCCGCGGTGGCCCCCGAATCACAGGGCCGCCTGCCCACCGGACTCCCGGCGAACAGCGTCACAGCCAGCGTCACGGAGCTGCCTCGCCCCCGCTCTCCCTCCAGGCGGGGACAATGGCCTGATTTGAGCAGCAGGGCCAGCGGAACGGGGGGAGGCGCCGCCTGGGGCCCCGACGGCGCGGGACTGCCGGCGGTTCCCGCAGCGCCAGGGCGGCGCCCACTTGCCTTAATCACGTCTTCGTCGGATGACCTGCACTCCACGGACTCCAGCAGACCCGCCACCGCGCCGTCCTCCTCCACGGAGACCACCTTCACGGGGACCGCCACCGTCTTGCCGGTGAGGATGGCCGTGTTCAGGACCTCCGCCTCCTGGGGGAGCAAGGACACGCTCCGTCACTCCCTTCCTCAGCCCCGCACGCGGCCGGGCCCCTGGAGGCGCGGGAGGGCGAGCCCGCCGTCGTCGGGAGCTGCTCGGCGGCACCGCGCACAGCTCGCCCCGCTCACGCCGGCCGCACACTGGCCTCTTGGCCGTCAGGGCATCGCCAGGGGCGCTGCGACCCCGCCCATTTCAGGAAAGAGGAACCGAGGCACAGAGGGGCGGCGGGTCTGCGCCGGCCCGGGCTGGTTCACGCGGGGGCAGGAGCGGGGCTTCCCTGCCTCCAGGCCCATTGCCAGCTCGGCCCTGGCCTCTGCCCGCCGGAACGCTACCACGGGCCCTTTGCACGCCTCCACTGCCCGTGCCCCACACGTGCACACGTGCCCCAGCACGCCTTGCTCCTGGACACTGCCCCCCTAGCGCAGACCCGGCCACGGGCCCCCCCGTGCCTTGCTGGCAGACCCAGGAGGGTCTTCACGCAGCCAGCCCGCGCCACGGCCCTCGGCCACCGCGCCCACCGCGCGCAGCACATGCCGGCCCGCAGGCGCCTCGGCCGAGGGACGCCGGGGCAGCTGAGCGGAGGCCGCCCTGCTCGGCGGGCCTCGCGCGCGGCGTTCCCTCGGGCTCGGGGCACCCACGCCTGCCCTCGGCCCTGCGGGGTGTTCCGGCTTCCGCAGCCGGGCTCGGCGGTCGCGGGAGCCCACCTTCCGGACCCGCGGCCCTCGGCTAGGCACTCGGCCCCACCCCCGCAGGTGTGCGGCCTGGAAGCTCGGTGGGCGGCGGGGACGCTGCAGCCGCGCCCCTGGGGACCACCTGGTGCGAAGGCCCTGCCGGGCAGCGCCCCTGAGCCTTGCCGGAGCGGGCTCCCCGCAGGCCCGCCTTGCGGAGCGAAGGCGCCAGGCGCAGGGTCTGCGGGGAAACTCACCAGCTCCGGACGCGGAGGGCCCCGTGCAGAGCGTGCCGAGCTCCTCCCGCCCGGAGCGGCCGTTTCCCCCGCGACCCGGGCTGGCTTTGCCTGCCAGAGCGGGGTGACGGGGGAGGGCCGGGGCGCCCCGACGCCTGGCCTTTGACGGGGCCAGCAGGGCTAGCACCCAGCGCTGCGGGGGAAACCGTGGGGGAGGGGCCCCGCTGGGAGGAGCGCGTGGGGGAGGGGCCCCGCTGGGAGGAGCGCGTGGGGGAGGGGCCCCGCTGGGAGGAGGGCGTGGGGAGGGGCCCAGCTGGGAGGAGGGCCTGGGGGAGGGGCCCAGCTGGGAGGAGGGCCTGGGGGAGGGGCCCCGCTGGGAGGAGGGCGTGGGGGAGGGGCCCAGCTGGGAGGAGGGCCTGGGGGGAGGGCCCCGCTGGGAGGAGGGCGTGGGGAGGGGCCCCGCTGGCCCCACCAGGGAATCCGTTTGGGTAGGGGGGTGGGCGCCCGCCGAGCATCACCGAGAGACCCCACTTCCCACAACACGCCCCCGAAGAGCCCCGGGAGTCGTAGGCCACGACGTTCCTTCAAGTGCAGCTGGCCCCCTGCCCCCCGCGTCCCTGGGTGGTCTTAGGAACAGGCTGTGCGGAATCGGGAGGTTTAGAGCCACCACCAGGGTGTGGGTGGGAGCTGGGAGCTGGGAGCTGGGAGCTGGGGAGGGAGGCCCCGAGAGCCCTGCTGGTTTCATTTTCCTGTGAGATTTAAAATGGGGTGAGCCGCATGCCGGCAGCAGCAGAAGCTTATCAGCCCAAACTTACACACCCCTTTCCTTAGGGTAACTTCCCGTTTCTTAGTAAGATCCTAGTTTTCCCGCATAGCTCGAGGTTCATCTTAGCGCGCCCTCATTTGGTTTTGCCTTTGGATATGACACTTTTCCCCCCATTATTTTAATTCTACAAGACAAGACTCCTGTTTGCTCTGTTCCCGAACCCCAAAGACCCTGCCTTAAACTGTGTATGCCGAGGCCTCCAAATGCCCCACTGCCCACACGACATACTTTGTCATTTTTGCTCTGTGGATGTTATTTTGGGCAAGAACATTGTAGAAAACGTACGAAGGGGCGAACTCAGAATCTGTTCCTCCGGGCAGCTGGTTCCCACTAAGGGCAGGGGTCAGGAGGCGTGGAGCAACTCTCCTTCCGTCACCTCCTGCCCCCCACTGCTGCTCGCAAAGGCGGGAAACAGGCCGCCGAGCGGTGCTGGCGCTTCTGACGCCAGTTTCAGGGACCACGTTTTTGCACGTCGGGTGGAAACCTAAGGAATTCTTGCCCAAGAAGGAAAAAGGGTCTTGAAGGCATTTCCACCTTCAGGTTCTCAGACTGGGAAAAGACCCCAAGAAAGACCGATGGCAGCTGTGAGCCCACATGCCCGGGGAGTCTCCTCCTCCTCAAATGGAGGGCGCCATCCTGCCAGCCTGGACGGCGCCGGGGCGAGGGTGTGGGCTCCCAGGCTGGGGGGCTCCCTGTCTGCTCTGAGAAGCTCCAGGTGTTTTGTTTGATTTATTTGTTTGTTTGTTTAATTTTTGGCCATCAGGAATCTTCTTCTGTGCCTGGCTTGGCTTCTTCCAAGGGGTGAGAGGTATATGGCTGGACACACGTCTTCGGATTGGAAGAGGACAGGGGGACTTGCGGTCAGCGAGGAAGCAGCTGCATGGCTGTCCTTGTGTTGAGAGGTGCCCTGGCTCTCGGTGCCGCTCCAGCCCAGGAGGCTCAGCCGCCTCGCTGCATGGGGGGCACCCTGCTCACACCCCCAGAGCCTAGGAAAGAAGGGCGCGCGGTCTCCCGAGAAAGCAGCGCTTCACCCTTCCACGTGGCCTCTCCGCACACCCTTCTGCTACCTGGCACACTGTGTGCCCTGGGGAGGCATGCCCGGGGATCCGACGACGCCAGGGCACGCCCTCAGGCCCTCGAGCGGCCAGGAGGAGGTAGGAAGGCAGAGGAGGAGCTGGCTGTGCCCCTGGGAAAGGCGACAGCCACGTGGAGAGCCGGGACAGACACAGCTCTGCATCTAACGTGCCGCCTACTGAAGGGGGAAATAACTGCTCCCGTTTTTCTGGAGAAATCATGGCTCCTGTCTTAGTTTGTGTCTCCCTGGGAACAGATCCTGGGACAAGAATTCGAGGGTAATTTATTGGGAAGTGCAGGCAACTTGGGTCAGGGAATGGGGAAAAGAAGCAGGGAAGGGGAGGCCGCCGGCAAAGCGTGCAGTTGAGCCAGGGCCACGGTGGGCGCCGGGAGCTTAATCTTCAGGGGTGGCCCCGCGTGGGGAAGCAGTCCATATCCTCTCCTGAGGTGTAGGGATATATAGAAGCTATTCCATGTGTTTTCCTGCAGGGAAATGGTACGAAGTACACCTAAGCATTAACCCTCCTGGAGGGCTGGGGGGCCGGGCACTGGTGCCCCAGCTCCTGAGAGCCCACGGTGGGGCTGCCCTGGGATCCGAGGCTTCCGGGACGTGGGCCACCGCCTGCGCACGCAGAGGCTTCCCGCACGCAGAGCTGCGGCTCCAGCTTCGGACAAAGGCCCTGGCGGTGGCGGCAGCCGGGACTCAAGTGAGGGAAGGGGCGCCGCAGTGTGGCTACTCCAGACTGCGAAACCGTTTGTCGTGTGCACAGGGCTGGAACCAGAACAGAGTTGGGGTTCCCCACCCCCCGCCCATACTGGATCCCTATTTTCTGCCTCCAGCATCAACCCAGCTGTCCTTTCATGCCCAGTTCAAAACCGAGAAGAGGAAAATAATGGAGAGGGGAAAACATTGCCTTGGGGGAACCTCTGCAGCACTTCCAGAGTCTGATCACGTGTCAGAGACAGCTTCCTGCTGTCCCCATGTCTTCTTCCTTACTAACAAAACTCCCGTTTCGCTTCCAGCTGTAACACGCCCCTCTAAGAGGCCTACACTTCATGGCTGCCCTGGATACGTTGGCGTAATTCTGGTCCATCACATAGAAGTGGAGGTGACTTGTAGGGCTTCCAGAAAGGTTTGCTTAAAAAGGGAGATTCTGCAGGGGGCAGATGGAGCTCACTGGCTGAGCACTTGCTTCTCACGTATGAGGTCCTGGGTTCAGCCCCTGGTACCTCCTAAAAAGCAAACAAACAAACAGAACAGAAAAGGCAGGTTCTGAAAGCGGTTTTGCCTTTCCCCTTCTCCCTGCTCGGTTTGCACAGGTCACGGCGGATGTGGGGCTGCATCCTGCAGATGCTAACAGCCACGTGGTTTCAGGCTTGTGGCTAGGGCAGGGGCTCTCGGCTGCCTGGGTGCTCCCCCGTGTGCCTGATGAATACACAAATGTGAATGGTGAAGGAGCCGAGGAGAAGCGGCTGGCAAGCCAGCTGCAGCCTCACCTTGGGAGAGGAGGCTCAGGTCTTGCCCGTTTGAACCGCTGTTTCTTGGGCTCTGTTGCAGCTAAAGGCAATCCTAACCCTTGCATGGAAGGGAGAATTCCTCATCATTTCCCATTGGTCTTAGGCTGAAATGAGGACGTGAGACAAAAAGGTTGTTTCCAACCTTACCAGCCCCTTTCGAGATGACTTGTCCCCCCCCCTTTTTTTTTAATTATTAGAGAAATTGTATGTTTACAGAAAAATCATGCAGGCAGTGTAGAGTTCCCACACATACCCCTCTCATGTGCAGTCTTCCCTATCACTAACACTGCATTAGTGGAGAACTTTTGTTGCAATTGATGAAACCATATTATTAAAATTATACTATTAACTATAGTCCCTATTTTACACTAGCATTCACTGTCTTCTGTTCTTGGGGTTTTTTTTTTACATTTACTCTTGTTAACATTTATACAACCTAAAACTTCCCATTTTAACCACTTTCAAATACACAATTCGGTGATGTCATGCACACTCGCGATGCCCGGCTGCCGTCGGCAGCAGGGTGGAAAGCCCACATCTGGGCACTGCCGCGTCTCAGAAGCCCAGCAGCACAAAGCGGAATTGCCTGGAGTGTCCCGTGATGGGTCAGTGTCACAGAGGTGAGTGTGGCCTTGTCTGCCGCTGCCCACCTCAGGGGAGGGCAGATGGGGTGTGATGGGGACCCTGGAGATGTCGAGTCTAGAAACAGACTGAGCCGTTAATAAACTTGCTCTGTGGCATGGGGCAAAATTTCCCATGATAAAGTATCAGACAAGCATTTTACTTACTTTTTTTTGTAAGAAAATATTTGCATATCATATGTCTGATAAATTGTGTCCAGAATATATAAAGAATTCTTATAACTCAATAATATTAAGAATCCAATTAGAAAATGAGAAATATCTGAGTAGATAAAAGTGGTACAAAAGCTGCTCAACATTATTAGTCGTTAGAGAAATGCAAGAAACCACCGCTAGGATGATTATAATTAAAAACACAGATAATGCCAAGGGTTGGCAAACACATGGAGAAACGAACCCTCATACATTGCTGGTGGGAATGTAAAGTAGTACAGCCACTTTGGAAAATACCCTGTCAGTTTCTTTAAAGTTTAAACACAAACTTACCATACAACCCAGCAATACCACTCCTCAGAATTTACTCAAGAGCAATGAAAACATGTGTACACAAAGACACATGTAGGAATGTTCATAATAGTTCCAAAGTGGAAACAACCCAAGAGTTCATCAACTGATGAATGGATCAACAAATGTGTTACATCCATACAACAAAAAAGCAATAAAAAGAAATGAACTGGGGAGTGGATGTGGCTCAAGCAGTTGAGTGCCCCCTTCCCACATGGGAGGTCCAGGGTTCGGTTCCTGGTGCCTCCTAAGGAAAAAACAAACAATGAGCAGACAACGAGCAAAAACCAACAAGCAGACAATGAGCAAAGGAAAAACCTATGAGCAAATAGATGAGGGAGCCATGGGGTGGGGGGGATGTACATTAAAAAAAGAAATTAAAAAACAAATGGCCTACTGATATATGCTATAGCATGGATGAACCTCACAAATTATGCTAAATAAAAGAAGCTAGATTCAAAAGTCAACATATTTTATCCCATTTATACAAAGTATTCAGAATAGGCAAATTTATAGACAGAAAACAGGTGGCTGTCTAAATCTTGGCATGGGAATGGGGATTAGCTACAAAAGGGAACGAGGGAACTTTTTGGGGTAACAAAATGTTCTCAAAGGGATGGTGGTGATGGTTACACAATGCTACAAACTTTCTAAAAATCATTGAATTGTGTTCTTACAAAAGGTGCATTTTGGGTATGAAAAATCTACCTCAATAAATCAGTTAAAATCTGCAAGTTCCAGGGACACAACTGCAGGGATTCTCATTCAGTGGATGTGGGGCGGTGCCCAGGAGATCTGCCTGTCTAACAAGCACTCCAAGGAGTGCCCACTGTTCAGAAGAGGAACACGCCTTAGGCCCATGGTAAAGTAGCAGCGATTTTACTTGCTTTTTGAAAGAGGAGCGCTCCTGGGTGTTCCCATTTGCATGGAGACAGCTGGCAGCGGCACACGAACTGAAGCAGTGGCTTCTGGGCGTCAGGCTCCTTCCCGCGTGTGCTCGTCATCTGGCAGCGATGGCAAGCGCACGTTCAAATGCTCCACTGGATGAAGGCCACGTGGTGGCCGCGTGGTGGCCACCATCATCAAGGTGGACGGAGGCTCGGCTTCGGTAGGACTGACGCCGTCTGGGGAGCTGACCTCCGGAGCACAGGCGACGTCCGCCTACAATTTACAACATTCTAACGCTCTTCCTGTATGGCTAATATATGTTTTCTAGAATAGGTACTCCATTTCTCACCCTATTTACCCGTTCTTCAAAAAATCTTGGAGACGATATTTAGCTTTAAGAAACACTGTGAAAGTCAGGGATCTGAGCGGCAGGCAGCAGAACTCAGTCAGCTAACTTATGCAGGAAAGGATTGACCAGAGAGTGTAGCACAGCTCTCACGGCTGACAAGTTAAGGGGCCGTCCAGCCAGAGACCACAACGTGGGAGCTGCCGCCCAGGCCCCCTGGCTCTGGTCCTGCACTGCCCCTGCCAGGGACGCCGCGTACACTTGCTCTCAGGTAAAGCAGGTATTTGGAATTTGCAGAGGGAAGACGATATTTATCCAGTGGGGAGTCACCCACGGGTGCTGAGGATACCTTCTGAGCACCTGCCAGGGACAGGTTCCCCACTCCATATAGTGACACTTTCCACTCCGGCATTTTCCTGAGGCTGAAGCACACAAAGGCTTATTCTGCCAAGTCTATCAGTTCTATCAAATTAAAATTTCATAATATTGGCATTGTTTACCCTTCTAATCTCTACCCCATCTCCCAATGACTCAAAGGAATGGTCTCTTAGATTTTTTTCCCCATAACAAACTAAATTCTAGGAGATCAAATGTCAAAGGGATACAATAGGAGAGAAATTAGGTTTTATGGCAAAATAAATTTACTGCTTAAAGACAGAGGCCCAGATCAGCTATGAAAATGGCTTTCTTTTCCCTCCTGTCATAAGTCAGTGTACAAGGGGTGATATTTAAGCTGTGTAAAAGGTGAGTGGCACGGGTGCTGACCCATCAGCAGGGATGCCTGGCCAGTCAGCTGGACTCTGGCGTGAGCTGTGCAGGTGCCTCCAGCCTGTGGCAGAGAAGAGGAGGCTCAGCAAGCCAGCCATTTGCTTCTCCACATTTCCCAGGTTCCTCGCAGATAGGCAGAGCCAAATGAGTAATTCTAGCCATTGAAATGTGAGGGGCATGTGGTTTGTTACTTCTGGGCTGCCTCAGTAAAGCATCCACGCTCAATTATCAATTTTCTTTCATCATCTGCCACGGCTACTGAGGAAGCTGCACATTCCAGAGAGGTGAGCTACAGGAGAGTGGAGCACCCATCAGCCTGGTTGCCCGGGTGGCTGTGTGGAAGGGAGCTTCCTACGGACCCAGGTAGGGCAGGTAGCAGGGATAGTAAATATACTTTTCATGCCTTAAGGCAATGAGATTTTTGGAGCTACTTGTTACTGCAATATAACTTATTCTGTCCTGACTGATACAAAGAAACACTTTCCACCTTTAGCTTCAAGAACCAACAAAATTATTCAGTGAATTTTGGGCTATCTCCTAAGCTAAACTAGATTGCTCAGACTTGAAAACTCAAAATTTCCCCAGGGGCTGGTGGCCGGCCCGTTGTCACCTGCAGGAGTGCCCTGGTTTCTGCTGTACAGAGTGTGGTACGGAGAACCAACATCCCTCTGCAGCAGTGCTCTCCCTGAATGTGTTTTCTTAATTGTGGTTAATTTCTTAAATCTTTTCATTTCCCAACAACGATCAATACCCTAATAAACAGAATAATTGTTATTATACTTATCATCATCCTGTCCTTGTCTTATGCTTATTTGGCCAAGCTCTGTTATTCCAGCTCTCACCCCTTCCCCATTCCAAATAAATAGCAAACACTGCAAGGATGATGGGGATGTGAGTTTTTCATTTATACCACATTAAAGAGGAGCCATTAGGTGGCCACAGAAATACCATCTCTCATCAGCAATAATGCCGCATTGCTGTAAATAACCCGTGCCTGCTTCTAACAAGTGGCGAGCATCAGGCACTTTGGCACCTGCATCGCAACCAAATTTATAAACCGCTCTGCTTCTTCAGTCCATCAGCCCTGGGTTTGATGGCTGTAGCATGGTATGGAGAATGGCTGCACTTCAGCAGCCACATCAGGTAAAAGAAGATTCTCCATTCACGGGGAAGCAGGAGGATGTTCTGTGGCTGGGCCCGCATTGGGCCGGCTCCTGCCTTCTGCTGAGGATTTCTCAGCCTCGCCGTTCCTGGCATTTGGGGAGGGGCTGTGCTTTGCTCTGGGCTGCGGGGTTGAGCAGCATGCGCGGGCCGTCTACGCCTGGATGCCAGCAGCGCCCACCTCCAGGTGCGACAGGCAACAAGGTGTGCAGACCGTGCCAGAGGCCCCTCCCCCAGCTGGGACGGTGCAGGGGGCCGAGGGGTGGGCTACGGTTCCAGGCCCTGAGGCTCAGCACATTCTGCTCATCCCAGAGTTACTGACTGTCTTTCTCTTCCTCACCCCCTTTGCACCTTGGCTTTATCATAACCTTAATCGTTGTTAAGCTTGCCATGGACCTCTCCCTTTACCTGGGAATCTTCCCATTGGAACCTTCTTTCCTTCTGTTTGAACTGATCTAGTCCCTGGCCTATTGCCTAGAAATAATTTGTATATTTTTCTTTATTAGATGTAGAGTGTGTTTTAATAAAATATACATACCCAAAACTGGGAGCTTTAAAAAATGCAGAGGGATTTAGGAAATTCCTGGCTCTCTTCATGCTAGCAGCAGTGATGCACTCTGCTGTGTACAGGGCTTGCGGAACAAACCGGCTTCACCTAATAGAAAGTACCGTTGAAAATGGAGTGTAAATATGTTTTAAAATCACACTTTATTGCTCCATTGGGGCCTGCTATTAAAAAAATATACCAAGACAGTGAGCTCCAGGCCCAACTCGAATGCTCAGTCGCTCTTCATCTCCCGGAGTGGAAACCATCGGCGTGCACACTGGCTTGAGCGTGTTGCTGAGTCTGTGAAGCACACACGGCTGCAGCAGAGCCTGCAAGCTGAGTGCTTTGACAGCCTGCTCTGAGCCCCAGTCCCTAAGCCTGCTCGCCCCGTGACCAGGCCAGCTTGTTGACTGAACTGGACCCCGTTTCCTCATCTGAAAAGCGGGGCCTGGGAAAGTCTCCATGCCTCTGGGTTGGTGTGAGGCTTGCAAGAGCGCAAGGCACTCTAAGGTGTGCCTGGCCTGTGAAAAGCCAAAGTAGATGCTATCTGCTGACCTCACGGCCCTCTCCTATTTTCAAACCTCTTCTAGCCACAACTAGTGTCCTGGGAGCAGGAGAAGAGAAGGAGGGCCCGGCTTGAAGGACCTGAAGCCTGGCTTGGCAGAGTGGTGAAGTGACCGCGGCCAAGCTTCCTCAGGTGACCCGCCACCTTGCTGAGTGCCCAGGCAGGAGCCAGGCCTCATTCAGGCCCTGCTTTGCTACTTCCTAGTCGCCTCTGAGTTCCGCAAGCTACATAAAGGCTCTGCCCGACGTTTTTCTCATCTTGGAAAACAGGGTTCCAAATTGTCTCTGCCACGGAGAGTTCTTAAGAGACTTGCATGAGCTAATGTTTGCACAGAGTTAAGGCAGTTCTTGGCAATATTCACTTCAACAAACATTCGTTATTATTAGTATCATCATACATGCAATGACTTATATGAACTCAATACATTGTTGGCAAAAGGAAAAAGCAGTGGAGAAAGGGAGGGGAGGAAGGAGGGATAGAGGGAAGTGGGGAGGGAAGGCTGGAGGCAGAGAGCAAGGGAAGAGGTGGGAGACCCGGCCTGCCCTGCCACGGCCGAGCACAGGCCCGTCTTGGAGAGGGGCCCGGGGGGGCGGCCAGGGGGGCGGCACGGCGCTCCTCAGCCGCTCAGCCCTCACGCCTCTCACCCGTCGCCGGGGACTGACGGCACCTGTGGCATTAACGGCACATCTTTCCCACACACAGGATCCCTAGACACAGCCAGCCTCTTCACTTGGGGCTCAATCAAGGAACAGAGATCTGTTTCGAAGCTGACGGAGAAAAGGGCGATTTCGAGTCTCATAACCTGCATCTTGCAGGTGGTCTGGGGGGTTTCCAGGGCGAGAGTGGCTACTGGCTCTCGCTCAGTGCGTTCGTGTGGGTCCTGAGCTCCGCAGGAAGGGGCTCTGTGGCCACGTGCCTGCAGCCCCTCGCTCAGTGCGGGTTGCATGGTCAGCTCGCAGTACAAACTGGTCGGGTGTCAAATGAAACCACGAGTTCTTGGCTGTCTGACAGGCAGCCCCTCTGGTTCAGTCTTCGTGCAAATGCACATCAGCTCTATCTGTGGGCAATGAGCTTGGCCCGCCTCTACTCTCGAGCCTGTATCTGGCTTCTACCTTCCGGCTCCAGGCGAGGACTCACAAGGCACCACAAGGTATAGCACAAGTCTCTACAGTCTGCCCTGGCCTGCAGCGGCCCCACAGCCGGGCCAGGATGAATGACCTGGGAAACTGGTTTCATAACCTCATTCCCGCCCCCCAGCCAGGTATCGGAACCCTGGTGATCCAGGAGTCTCACCTGATTAAAGGCAGCTAACTGTAGCCTGGTAGGAATGTGCACTCAGATTTTCACAATTCTTGATCTCTCAAGAAATCTGAGAGTCAATATTTCTATGTGAAATCTCCTGATTTTCCGAGAAGCACGGTGCAGCCTGGATAAACCGCACTCCCGGGTTGCACTACCTGTGGCTCCATTAGGCCACTTCTGTTCTAGGAGCTGAGAATCACCTCTAACAGAGAGGCCCCTTTGGGATAAAGGGGGGACTCTGAACTCTTGCCTAGTTGCCACTACTCACCAGTGAGATGAGTGTTTCCCAGGACCCCATTCATTTGTTGGGGTCACCTCACAGCCTGCTGGCTGCTTTTATCCTGGTCATCTGAAGAAATCTCCTGGCATCACAAAAGCTCTTCTGAGCTTTGTGTAACTAATTTCAAGTCTTATTTAGCATCAAGTTTCGGAATTAAGAAGCTAAGTGCCAGCTGTTTAATTAACTCTTCAGCTGCTGAGACAGCATTACTGAAGCCCCCTCAAGGGGGAACGTCTAACTTTGGAGAGAGCCTTAAACCACATCACCGCCACTGCGTAAAATTACTAAGCTGCTAAACCGCTCGACCAGGCGTTCTGGACATCCTAAAGGATGTGGTCAAGTATGGATTTTATTTAGTACATTAACCGTTACAGTAAATGTCAGATGTTAAGAACAAGAACTCTTTGGGATCCGCTAAGAAAACATGTCCTGCATAGAAAAGAATGGCGTCCAGGGGAAGCTTCTCCAGAAGCCCTTCACTGAGCCTGGGAATCCCGTGTTTAGTTGTGTTGTGCTGAGAGAGGGGTTTGGGTGGACCTTAGCTGGCCACATAACAGGCAGCATATCCTCCTTCTGATGAACGAGACAAAGGCCTCCTAATGAGTTTAAGACTCTAAGCCAATTTTACCCCTAAGATTCTTGCTTCAAAAGTGGGATTTCCAAGGCAGAGGAAATCACAAGATTTGCCTGATTCTAAACGTGAGGCCAAGGTAGGCTGGGCAGGCCAGACCCCAGCACTGGAGAAAGGGTGCAAAATGATGGATTCATGTGTATATGTATATTTAAAATCTTCGGTGGGGTGATATTGGGCTGGCAACATTGCATGGGGTGGAGAGAATGTCAAGGAGCGCACAGGGGGAAAGAGAGGCTAAAAGAACATGTTCTGCGTTCTTGGGAACTCTCCCCTTGGCCTACGGGTTTTAGGACTGGGACCCACGTTTCCTTCTGCACTGGGCTCCGGGGGATGTTTCCAGTAGGCAGAGGAGGGGGTGAGCTAGCCACGGCCCTTTGTGGGCTGAAGATCTCATCTCCTTCCTCAAGGCTCAGAGCTCTAACGCCTTCCACTTTGAAAAACTCAGTTCTTCCGGTGCTGTCGAATCAGAGTTTGGAAATGGGATTCTCTGGACTGAACCCAGCCCACAGATGATTAACCCTTTTTAAACTGAAGACAACATATGAAAATTGAAAGACATACAAAAATCTGGCTTCAAGTCCAGGGCTTCACCGGGCGGGGAGGGTGCTGGCTGTTCCAGCAGAAAAGACACGTGTCCTGGCTCCCTTTCACCGCCGCCCGCTTCTCCTTTAGCGCCCTGCCTGGCGCAGGCGGCCCTGCTCCGGGGCTCCCGGGTCAGTGCTGGCAGCCCTGGGAAATTCAGCAGGGCCAGGACGTACACGGTGCCAGAGCTTCACTGCTAAAGCTAAAGTCCAACATAAAGGACAGAAGGGCAAGTGCTCAGCGTTACTTAGACTTTTTTTTTTGAGCAAGCAACTCTCTGTGTCAGAAATACTCAGCCAGTGATTCATTGCCCTCCCTGATAAGAAAAGTCTGACAATACGACAACGATGCTGTTAAGTATACAAAACATTTATCAGAGGCCGACAGCCACGGCTGGTGATGAGGGCTCTTAGAAGAAACTCAGACTTCCCTTTTAGCCTCCAAACAGCAATCCCGGGAAAACGCGGCAGGAATATTTAGTTTATGTCTGCTGATAGAGTCCTTTTGATATCACAAAGCATTTGCTCTTCGAAGCTGGGGGAGCCTTGCCTTTAGCCTTTAATTAAAACACGCTGCCTGCCCTTTTATATATCACTACAGAAAAATGCATGTCAAATTGTCAAAGGCAACAGCGTTTTCTGTAGGTTGGGAGAAGTCTATCCGTTTTCCAGTACATGAAACTAAGGAATTAATTCAATTGGTATGGAAAGGACATGCAAAATTAGTAAACATCAAAGGACTGCTCCCAGACTTCATTTGACTAAAAGGGCAGACTCCAAAGTGGGCCCTATTTATTGAGAACCTCAGCACTCCAGAGGGACTGCACAAGCTGCAGGGATTCCAGAGACTTACCGAGGGGTCTGGAGCCAAGTCTTGATCATCTGTGCTAAGGAGGAGGCAGGGTTTGGCTAATCTCAAATAGCATGCAGTCCAAAAGTCATTTGCAATTTGGCCCTGGGAGCCGTTATGCACTTTTTCCTTCTTTCCGCAGACAACTTCTTAATTATGTTTTTCTGAGGCTAATGCAAAAATGAATTTGTGTGTCTTGAGCCCACAATAACTGGGAAGAGGGAGGGCGTGGTTGAGATTATCCTGGGAGTTTGAACTGGCCGTAGTTATCCACGCCTACACTTGGACTCCATAACCCACTGACCAACCAGGGCCTGCTTTTCAGGTCCCTCCTGTCCCTTCTGTGGCAGGAGCACCCCCTGCCCGGGCACTAGCTTCCTCTGCCCCCCCGACCACGGGTCTGTGGGCCTGTGCGTCACAGGCTTGGTGCCGGCAGCAGATGGGAGCCACAGTGGCTTAGAAAAATGAAAATTAGAGGCCTCTTTCAAACTGAAGTTCTGTGGTCAAGCTCCTGGACGCCGATCTTATCCTAAACTGTCTGAAATGAAAGAGAAATTTCTGCTGCAGCAAAGCAGTTCTGTTTCCGGGAGTTCGTGGGGCACGTGGGGCAGGTACGGCCGGCGGGTGCCTGACCTGACCTTGCCACATTACTACGTTCCCGAGGAAGACCACAGCCAAGGAGGCGATCTCCTCCAGCCCAGGCCACCTGTGCCCTGATGATTTCCAAACTCGTCTTGAGCCCTGACCTCTGCCTTGAGCTCCAGACTCGTGTGCTCTGCTGCCTGCTGGGCACCTCCACTTCAGGTCACGGCAGGAGCCTCGCCATGCTTCCTCAGGCCTGCTCCTCCTGCAGCACTGCCCGGCCAGTGTCCGGTCCCACCTCAGGGGCTGCCCTCTGTGTGCCTCTCGTGCTCCCCAGTCTGAGCCATCAGATACCCGTTAGCCTCTCTTCACCCTCCCCTCTCTCCACCCCCACGGTGGTCTCCTTAAATCAAGGGAGTCAGGGTAACTGAAAAAGCCTTTGAGCCCCCAGCTTGTTCATTCACTACAGCATTGTCACTCTCAGAAATCACATTTCATTGTCTCTGAATTCACTGCCTGCCTGACCATGTGAGGCAGGAAGCCTCAGGAGGCAGGGCTCGCCAAGCACTCCTTCCATCAGTGCTGAAGTCCCTCTCACTCACCTTCCACCTTCACCAGGTAACGTGCATCACGCCACATTCTCTCTGGTATTTCGTTCCACATCGAAAGCTCATATATCATTGGTGGGTCCTCATAGGTGTCCCAGACCTCCACATTCACGGGCTAGAACTGGGCAATCTCACCACGACTCACAAGGCTAGAGGTGAAATGCGAAGCGCACGTTCAAAGTGGCCGAGTTCCCTCAGGCGGTGCGGGTGCAGGGCACGAGCGTCAAGGGCAGCTGCTCCCTGGGCTGGGGCCTCCGAGCCGTCGTCGCCTTGGCTCTCCAGCTCTGTCTATTATTTAGTTACGCTGGACGTTGGCAGGAGAGCTACAGCCGATGAGCGGCCAAGAAGGCATCTGTTGCCCATGAGTTTAGCTGGTCAGAGCGTGGTGCTAATGAGCCCAGGGTTACGGGCTCGATCCCCCTCTGGGCCACAGGTTTGCTGAAAACCAGCAGGCTGCGACCGCTATCCTACCTCTGCAAGAGCTTAGTTATTACAGGAGAAAACAGAGACGTAGGTGCCGAGCCATCTCGCCTTCCCAGGTCCCTCGGGCCCTTGAGCTCGGCTCCAGGGGAGTGGTTGTGGGTCAAGGCCACAGAGTACATTCAGGAGCTCTGACCAAACACCCAAGCCTGGGACCCTCCTCAGAAGAAACGCCGGGCGGCGGGGCCCAGGCTTCAGCAGTCTCCATCTCCACAGGGGCTCCTGCCGTGACCTGAAGTGGAGGTGCCCAGCAGGCAGCAGAGCACACGAGTCTGGACACCAGAAGTGTCTGTCCTCCCACGCTCCTCAGCCCCACTCACACGCTCACAAACACATCCCCCACAGGCCCGGCCCAGGACACTGAGGCACGCAGGCCGGCCACCCGCTGGGTAAGGCGCGTCGAAGGCAGCGGTGGCGCCGCATGGCGAACGCCCGGCGCGGAGCTGGCGCAGGACGCCCCGGGCCCGCGTGGACTTGCAGGCCTGAATGCCAAGGGGGCGGCTGCCGGCTCCAAGCCTTAGCCCCCGGCCCCAGCTGCAGGGCCACCGGCTAGGTGGGCTTCTCTGACCGCTGAGATCTGTCACCCCCCAGGCCTCCAGCTCACAACTACCCCCCACTCACTTCCCAGCACAAACGCCTCCTTTTTAGACTCAGCCCTTAAGATTGGGAATTACCTGGCTGTTCTATTCATGTTTCCTTATTCTAAAAAACAGAGTTTTTCAGAGCCACTTAGGTTCACGAGGGAAAGAATGGCTAGTCCCAGGAGAGCCCCTCCACCCACCCAGCCCGCGTCTCCTCTGACCTGGGGGCACACCTGTGCTGGACGCAGGAACCACGCCGAGGCCTGTTAGTGCCTGCAGCCCTAGCCCACAGCGGGGGCGCTCCTTGCACTGTCCAGTCCTGTGGGATCGACAAGTGTGTCGGGTTGCGTGGCCCCATCTCAGCACCCCGCAGACCGGTCTCCCTGCCCTAAAACGCCCTGGGCTCCCCCGCTTCCTCCCACTGCCCTCCCTCATCACTTGCTGCCTCTGTAGTCTTGCCGTTTCCCAAATGCCATGGAGTTGGAACCCCCCAGTGTGGAGACTTTGCGGACAACAGGCGAAAACTGAAGGCTCCTTCTGGTTTTTCTTTATGGCATGAGAGCCCCTTTCCCTCTATCACAGACTCACTTTGCACCGTGCTTTTGGCTACTTTTAGAACTCTGTCTTCTCCTCTGGAATTCCAGACCCCTGAGGGGGGGCCGTTTTGGGTCTCGCTGGCTGTTCTGATTCCATCCATTTGTGTGGGGCTGGCTCACCCGCGCATTCAGCAGGTCTTAAGCGAATGAAATAAACGCCACCACCTTTCTTAGGAAAAGGCCTTCTTTCTCTGGGCTTTTCCTATTTTTGCACCTAACCTCAAAAACTGTAATTTCTCTGTTTAAAGTTATATCCTATTGTTGCAACTTTGATCCTACCTCATTACTGGGTGAGTTTTTGGTGAGGGCAGGATTCATTCTAGGCAGCAGGCTTCCTAGTAAAGTCTGGGAAAGTCTGTCAATGTGACCTGGGGACAGAGACGGAAACCAGACACCGATATTAGTATTACTGTTGACGTGCTTGGTCTCTGTGCTTTAGCAGCTCTATGGGATCAAATGAAACCATGAAGTTTACTTTTTTTTTTTTTTTTTTTAGGAGGTACCGGGGACTGAACTTGAGACCTAGTATATGAGAAGCAGGCACTCAACGACTGAGCGACGCCCGCTCCCCAGAAGTATACATTTCTAAAATCATGATCTGGTCAAATTTTGGAGCGGATGTTCCAAGCAAAATAGAAAGAGAGAAAATGACATTGAATGTAAAAGGATATCATGACTTTTAAACCAATCTTTTAAAGAGGGCTCTCAGGGTGATTCCACTTTCCTGACCCAGGAGTTGGACACATGCATTAACACAGGTTTTGAAATGCAAATGTTTCTAGACCTGTGCAAAATATGATTTTAGGAGTTTGGTCGCTTAGAAGAATTCATAAAAGTGATTTCAGAAAAAGTAATAATGCTTAAGAAATACACCTACACAGCTTCTCTAATGCAGCTCAGAAGGCTGCTAAGAAATTAGAGAATGGAAATGAAAATAAGGGAAAAGGCAAGTAGAGAGTGCTGCTGGTCATTGACAGATCTAGGGAGGTCTGGAAATGCGGAGTGTGAGGTGCTGCTTGGAAGAGCCAGGCCGGCTCTTTCGATGGCATTCTCAGCAGGGCAGGCTCGGCAGCAACTGCTAACCAGCCGTTCTTTCCAGACTGGTTTCAAGAGAATTTATGTTAATGCCTACTCTGTGCTCAAGAAAATAAATTTGGGCTTGACTCTAGCTTTCAAAGCATGTGCTCTGAAAAGTCTGCATTCTCCATAATCTCATTTATAAAGATCTGAAGGCTTGTTCTCACCTGCCCCCAAAACAAAACCAATGTATTTTTCCTGCTTCTTTTCCAAAATGAAGCTCATTTCATGAAATTTCCCATTTTGTCTAAATCCCTTTAAAATACTGTAGGCACAGAGAATCATAAATCCATAAAGAATGCCCAGTAGCAGTGATTTATATACATTAATTGAATAGGTTTTTAATAACGGATAGAAATATAAGTACTATTATTGCGGATGAATATAATGATTTTTATTCACAAAGGCAATCTTTGAGGGTGAAGTCCATTATCTGAAAAGTATTTTGATAAGGCTAAATCTATATAGAAAGGCTATGCGTCTCATATGCAATTGTTAAACTCCATTAAACATGCTTAATAATTACTTGGCCAAAGGAGCTCATTAGATGTACAGTAAATGGGTATTTAAGCCGTTTTGGAAATGCTTCATTAACAGTAACATGGTGCTTTTTACTGTGTAACTTTAATAAAAACTCTAGGCAAATTGAAATGTGAGTGTATTGTGATTTCACTCTCTTTAAAAACAGAGCATTGCCACATTAAGTATTTTATAACTGCTTTATTTAGGCATAATTTGCATGCAATAAAATCTATCCATTTAAATGTACAGTTCAGCGAGTTTAAGGAAATTTATACAATTGGGAAATCATCACCACAATCCAGTTTTAAAACAATTCTATTGCTCCCAAAATTTCATCATTGAAGTCAGTCCTCACTCCAAATTCCTGCTCCAGGTTTTTTGTCACTAAAATTCTGCATTTTCTAGAAATTTCACATATGTGGAATCACACACTTTGTAGTTTTTCGTGGCTGGTTGCTTTTGCTTAGTCCAGTGTTTCTGAGGCTGACCTGTGAGCTTGTGAGTATCAGTAGTTCATCCTTTTTTATCACTGAGTAGTATTCTAGCACATGGATGTATCACAATTTGTTTAGATCCATTCACTAGTTGATAGACATTTGGGTTGTGTCTTATTTTGGCTAAAATGTATAATGTGCATTTGAATATTCACAACTAAGTCTTTGTGGGGACATATGTTTTCATTACTTTTGGAGGGTGGAATTCCTGTGTCATATGGAAATACAGGTTTAACTTTTAAAATCTGCAACTGTTTTCCAACATGGCTGTACCAGCTACAGTCCTACCAGTAAAGCATGAAGGTTCCAGTGTTGCCACATCCTTTCCAACACTTGATATTACCAGTCTTTTAAATCTTAGTTTTTTAGTGGGTGTGGAGTGAGAGCTCATTCTGAGTTTAATGTGCATTTCCCTAATGACTAATGTTGCTGAACACCTTTATATGCTTATTTGCCATTTCTATATCTTCTTTCATGAAGTTTTTATTCAAATAGTGTGGCTGTTTTTTTTTTTTTAATCCAAGCTCACAAACATTTCCTCTTATATTCTTTTCAAGAAGTTTTATAGGTTGAGTGCTTACATTTATATTTATGCTCCATTTTGAATTAATTTTTTTGCATGCATGGTATGAGGTAAGGGTTGAGTATCTTTTTTGGGGGTGGGGCATAAGAATATCCATTAGTTCTAGAATAATTTGTTGAAAATAATTTCTTTCTCCATGAAATTACATCATCTCCTTTGTTAAACAAAGACAATTGGCCCTGTATGTTAGATCTGTTTCTGTTGTCTTCATTCTGTTCCATTGATCTCTAAGTCTGCCCTGATGTCAATATACACTCTCCGTATAACTGACCTTTATAGTTGTAGGTCTTGAATTCAGGTAGCTTGAGTCCTCCAAGTTTTTCTTTAAAAAATTTTAAAAAAATATTCTAGGTTCTTTGAATTTTCACATACATTTTAGAACCAGCTTATCAATTTCTACAGAAAGTTCTTCTTGGAGTTTGATAGGGATTGTGATGAATCTATGGATGACTCTGGGAAGAATTGTAATCTTAACCATCCTGAGTCTTCCAATTCATGGAAATGGTGGATCTCTCTATTTAGGTCTTCTTTAATTTCTCTTAGAAATGATTCACAGTTTTCAGTGTATGGGTTTTGTATATCTTTTATAAATTTATTCCTAAGCGTATTTATATCTTGATGCTACTGTGAAGGAAATTTTTAAAATTTCATTTTTGGATTGTTTGTTGATGGTATATAGAAATACAACTGCTCTTTATATGACAGTATCATATGCTGCATTCCTGCTGAATTCACTTGGTTCTAGTAGCCTTTTAGTAGATAAATGAGGATTTTCTACTTACAAGATCATGGTGCCTTGAATATGGATGGTTTTACTTCCTTTGTTTTCCAGTCTGTATGGAAACACTTTACATGTGTTTATGTACCACCCATATATCTGTATGACTTTTCCTGATTTATTTTTCTTGTTTTATAAGAGCACTGGCCAGGACCTCCAGCATAATCTTGGAGGAAAATGGTGGGAATGAAGATCTTTGCCTCATTCACAACCCTAGAGCAAAAACACTCAGTATTTCACCATTAAGTATGATGTAAGCTATATATTTTTTTGTGATGCTCTCCGTTAAGTCAAGGAAGTTCCATTCTATGTTGGCTTCAATAAGCAGTTTTTAGCAGAAATGGGTGTTAGATTTGTCAGATGCCTTTTTTCTATTTGGAAAATTCTGTGGGTTTATGATATTAATAGATACAGTCAATTAATTGACTTCTTGGATGTTAAAAATATCTTGCATTCCTAGAAAAAAAATGTTATCTGGTCCTGGTCTATTATCCTTTGTATATATTGCTGGATAAAATTTGCTAATATTTTGGTAAGAATTTTTGCATCTCTGCTCAGGAGGGATATTGGTCTGCAATTTTCTTTCTTTTGATGCTCGGAGTAATGCTGGCCTTTTGAAATAAACTGTGACAATTTTCCCCCCTCCTCTATTTTCTGAAAGAGATTGTATAGGATTGGTCATTTTTCATTTTTATTTTATTAAACCAATGGAACCATCACTACAGTCAAGCTAATGAACATATCTGTCAACCTCAAAATTTTTCTTGTGATCCTTGGCAATCTTCACCTACTGCCCCTCTTGGTACCATCCCTCTTCCCAGCCTCCCATACATTCCAAGGCAATCACTGAGCTGCCATATAGATGAGATTACATCTTCTAGATTTTAAATACATGGAATCACTTAGTATGCACTCTTTTTTGACTGGCATCTTTCGCTTGACATTAAAATTCTGAGACTCCCCCATGCTGCTGTGCATGTCTGTGAGCCGTCCTCTTTACTGCTGAGTAGTGTCCCATCGTGTGGATGTGCCACAATTTGTCTACTTCTCCACCTCTGCTGATGGGCATTTAGGCTATTACGAATAAAGCTTCTATAAACATACTTGTAGTCTATGTATAAAAATATACTTTCATTTTTTCTGAAGTAAAAACATATGGAAGGAATGGCTAGATCACATGGTAGCTGTTTAAGTGTTTAACTTTTTAAGAAACTGTCAAATTTTTTTCAAAGGGCCACATCATTTTATATTCTCACCAGCAATTTATAAGTTCCTCTACAGCCTTTCTAACACTTAATATAGTCAGTCTTACATTATAGCCATTCTGATAGGAATTTTTAAATTTGCATTTCTCTAATGGGTAATGATGCTGAATAACTTTACATGTGTTTATTTACCACCCATATATCTTCTTTGGGGAAGTGACTGCTGATATCTCTTCTTCCCTATTTTTTTTTTTTTTAATTAATCTGGGTTCTTTGTTTTCTTATTATTGAGTTTTGAGAATTCTTTATATATTCTGGATACAAGTCCTTTATCATATTATATATCATATATATGATGTGTAGACATTTTCTGCCAGTGGCTGTCTTTTCATTTTCTTAACTGTATTTAAAAAAGCAGAAATTCTTAATTTTGGTGATGTCCAAGTGATCAATTTTTTTTTCTTTTTTGAATCATGCTGTGGTGCTGTATATAAGAAATCATTGCCTAACCCAAGTCACAAAGGTTTTCTCCTATGATTTCTTCTACAAGTTTCATAATTTTAGGTTTTACATTTAGGTCTATGAATCATTTTGAGTTAATTTTTGTGTATGCTATAAATTTCCTGTTAAGCTCTGTTGTAGCTGCATCCTCTAAATTCTGACATATTGTATTTTTTAACCTTCATTCTGTTCAAGATATTTTCTAATTTCCTTTTTTAGTTTCCTCTATGACCCATTGGTTATTTAATTTATTCTTTGATCTCCTCAAGTTTGGGGGGATTTCCCAGATTTCCTCTGTTACTTATTTCTAGTTTAATTCCAACGTCATTAAGAATATATTTTGTAGGACTGGAATCCTTTCATGTGTACTGAGACTTGTTTCATGGTCTAGCATGTTGTTTATTTGGTGAATGTTCCAGGTGCACCTGGAAAGATGTACATTCTGCTGCGGTTCGATGGAGCGTTTCTAACACATCAGGTCACGATGGTCAATGGACTAGCTAACACTTTTAGCAGGCCAAGGGAGGGGTTTTGCCCTTCCATTCCAAATGAGTTTGCCACTCAGGCCGGTAAAGGTGAGGCTCTCACCATCAGTGCTGGGAGGGGGTTAGGAAGGCAGCAGCCAAGAAGGTCAAAGACTATTGTCCTTCTTATTTAAGGAACAGAAGATTCTCACGTGTCAAATTCCCAGGCGATGACTAAATTTGGTTGTTTTCCAACTATTTCCATGGGAATAGTAGTTGCTGTGAATTTTGTTTGTTTTATAATTATGTGCTGCAAGTAAAATCTTCTCACACCATCCTTACCCAGAAATCTTGATCCTTTTATGGGATTCTCTCATTGAAAAGGCCTGACTACAACTATCTCCAATTCCAGGCACTAGAAAGGGTGAATTCCAAACGAAGTGGTATTATTTATTTTGTTGCATAATACACAGTTGGGGGTGAGGGTGCATGGCTAGTTGATTCAGCAGGGTGACATCTCTGAGAACCCAGGTGCCTTTTATCCTTCCCCGTGCTGTTGTTGTTTTCCATTATAAGGCCCCTCTTGTCTCAATGTGGCTGCTGCAGCTCCTGACAGATATCTTTACAGAACCATCTTTCCTCCCTTGAATCTGCCCTTTGTTCAAATTATTGCAAATTATTTCACAGTGCTAGCTAGCACATGCCTCACCTTTGTGTAGGTTAGAGAAGATGCCCCTTCTGAGCAGACACAATCTGCATGGAGCCATCACTGTTTGGTGAGCAAAGAGAATCTTTATATGTATTAGAGAAAGAGACCTCCTCTGCCCGGAGGATGAGGCCTCCTGCCATGGCTACCTCTTGTCCTGCACCACCATGTTGGATTGCTCTGAACCCTTTCCAGAAATCCTCAGAACCCTTCCTCAGGCCATATTAGTCAGAAGAAGGTCACATGCCCAGTCCCAAATCTATCATTTGCCAGTTGCGAAGGGATGTTTCATGATTGATTTAGACCACTGGTTCTCAAGCTTGGTGGCTCACTGTAATCATCAAGGGAGACTGAAGCAAATGTCAATGCATGCACCTCGCCCAGGGCCACGTGGATAAGACTTTCAGATCCTGGGGACGGGTCCCAAGTGCTGGTGTTTTTAGGGATTCCCAGGTGATTCTTAGGTGCAGCCAGCACTGAGAAGCACTGGGTCTCATGTGTCTGCACACTGGAATCACCTGGGGAGCCCCGAAGCACCTGCACCTTACATTCTAGCTATGCAGATTCCGATTTAACTAGTTTGGGGCAGGTAGCCTGGGCATTGGGATTTTTCAAAGCTCCTCAGGTGATTGTAACTAAGTTTGAGAATACCTGGTTTAGAACAATTGTGATTTTAGTCTCCTGGGTCTGGACCCAGATTTCCTGAACATATTCCCTCCAAATATCTGAACAAAATTGGTCTTCTTTCATCAAGGAAAAGGGGAGAAATGGCTGTGATGTCTTTCCCTCGGCTCAAACAGATGGACCACCATTTTCTGCCATTAGAAATAAAGGTTGATGTGGCTGAGAATACAATGGTGGGAGTGTTCTTTCAGCATCTATGGCAGGGGAGGGTCACTGGTGCAGGGTGTCGGTGGTGGGGGGCTGTGTGAAGAAGGGTGCACCTAGGGCATGCTTCTGTGGAATATGAATGTGTTCATGTTGTCACAGGGAGTGATCCCAGTGGGTGAAGACCCACACAATAACCAAGAAAATATTAAACTCCCATCCTGGGAGTCCTGCTGCATTTCTCAGATAGAGAGGCAAGAATCTCTAGAGTACATAGGCAGTACCTAATAAAAGAAAACAGACCGATATGCCAAGTCTTCGACACTAATGCTTGTACTTCTGAACTTTATTCATATAAAATTGAAACTTAGCCTAATAATAACTATTGCCTAAGAGTTACCATATGAAAACCTCCTTGTTACTCAAATGTGGTCTCTCTCTAAGCCAAACTCAGCAAATAAACTCATTACCTTCCCCTGGTGTGGGACATGACTCCCAGGGATGAGCCTCCCTGTCACCAAGGAATTAATACCAAATGCCAACCGGTGATGCATTTGGAAAAAGACCTTGACCAAAAGGGGGAATCATTAAATACAAAACAGCTTTTATGACTGAGAGATTTCAAAGTGAGTCCGAAGGTCATTCCAGGGTTATGCTTATGCACGTCTCAGGCGAATTTCACTGACTGCCACAGTAAACAGTGCCTCAAGCAAGGAGGCTCCCAAGGGCTCTAGAAACATCTAGACACTATAGGCAGGGTAGACAACCCCATGAAACCAGCATCCTATCCCTGGGTCTTATCCTGGAATATATGATAAATTTATTTCCCCAATGTAACAGAATTAGACTTTTTTTTTCTTTTTCTTTTCTTCCCCCCCCCCCCTTTTTTTTTTTTTTTTGAGGTAATGAGGCCGGGGAATGAACCCAGGACCTCATATGTGGGAAGCTGACACTCAACCACTGAGCCACATTGGCTCCCCTGAGTTGTTTTTTCATTTGTTTTGCTTGTTGTTTATTTGTTTTTAGGAGGCACCAGGGACCGAACCTAGGACCTCCCATGTGGGAAGCAGGTGCTCAACCACTTGAGCCACATCTGCTCCCAGAGAGATTCTTTTAAAATTTCCCTACACATGGTTCTACTACCCCTTTTTATTTGAGCCTATAATTAGCACTTTACCCATTAAAATATGTCTCAGACACTTAAATCTTCAGTCTGTTCATATGTCGGTTGAACCTTGTATCTCAGCAGAATTGCAGCCAACTCCTACCCTCCAGTTCATTGGACTTGCCCAGGACAACTAACAAAATGATGATGATGGACAACCCCCATCCCCAAAAACAAAGAGTAACTGCACCTGCAAGCAAAACAGTTCCTTCCACCTGCCCCATAAGATCTAAGCCCCCCATCAATCTGAAGCAGAGTGGGCATCACCATCCCCTAATCCTCAAGATTGCGGAATGAACAAACATAATGAGGAAATTCAAGCATGGACAAAGTAGACTTATTATTATTAGCTTAGTAATGGAAGAACTTGTAACACTGACATAAAGATTGTGGTTACCACTAGGGGGAGGGAAGAATAGGTGGACCAAAGGGCTTTTTTAGGGCACTGGAATTATTCTGCATGATATTGCAATGACGGATACATGCCATTATACATTTTGGCAAAACCTATAAAACTGTATGGTGCAAAGTGTAAAGCATAATGTAAACTATAGACCTTGGTTAGTAGCAATGCTTCAATATTTGTTCATCAGTTATTAACAAATATACTACACTAATATAATTGTTATTAATAGGGGAAAATGTGGGAGGGGGCAGGGGTGACATATACGGGAATCCCCTATACTTCTGATGTAACTTTTCTGAAATCTAAAACTTCTTTAAAAATAAAGTTTATTATATGAAAAAAAATTTTTTTTAAAGAAATTGAATTTGAGTCAGATTTATTGTAGAACATTTGGGAAATACATATAATCACAAAGAAGAAAATAAAAACAACCAGTAATTCTACTACCCAGACAGAACCACTGTTAACATTTTGTTGTATATTCTCCAGGACTTTGTCCAATATGCATGTGTATTAGCTTGTTTTATATATAAAATTATACCCTGGCTTACTCTGACATCACTGCCAGTACCTCCTGTTTCCCATTTGATTGCTAATGTAAGTGTGTTCAGTTTCAGCCTCTGCACTTTCAGTAATTGGCTTGAATTTCCTCTCCAGGAAGCAAGGATCATGGTGCTCAGGTTGTAGCTACGTCAAAGATAAGCTGAGGTGGCTGAAACATAGCAAATTCTCAGAAACATAGTAAATTCTTTTTTGATTGAATGAAAAGATTAGAATTGATCCAAATAAGAATGGATTGGTCTAGATAATACTATAACATACAGCAAAAGAATGAGGGAGCTTGTTAGGCTCAAATTATAGCATAATTTCTTCATTTGTTATTTTTAAAAAAGATTCGAAATTCTGAAAGTAAAATTCACTTGTGTTGTTATGGTTTACGGGTATTTACTTGAACGAACTCTTCCAGGTCAAGGCACTGGGCTATTTTATAATTATGCCTAGTGTCCAATTCCCAAGGCGGTTCAAGCTTAATATATCCTAAGCTAAGCCAGTGGTTTCCCCCGAGCTTGGTCCCCTTCAGCCTTCCCGTCTCAGAGAGCAGCACAATCTCGTATCCAGGTGTTCAGCCCGCAAACCTGGGAGGCTCCCTAGACTTCTCCTTCACCTCCCTATCCCTCTGTAGCCTAGCCCCGCTCATTTGACCACCTGAATTTCTCTCAAGCCCTTCTCCTTCTCTCCAGAGCCATCCTATCCATCCCAATCCATTTCCTCCCCCATCCAAGCTGCTTGGGTTTGGGCATCAGCTGTGGTTTACCAGTTGGCTTACTCAACTCTAGCCCACATTCAATAATCTGTTCTCCATTCTCCACACTCCAGCCAGAAAAGTCCTTCCCATTCCTGATCCCCAAGCAAGCAAACACACACACACACACACACACACACACACACTTCAGTGACTTTCCAGTGCTCTTGGAATAGCAAAGTCCCTTCTTGACAAGTCCCACAAAGCCCTGAATGACATGGACATTTCCAAGACACACAGCTCTGCTTTCTTCATGCCCTGTAGACACGACAGAGATTGTCTACACATGCTCCTTCCATCACCTGCAACATCCATGGTTCCCTTTTCCTGGGTCACCTCCCACTCACCCTTTAGCTCTTTAATTAAGCATTACATCCTTGTAGAAGCCACCTCCAACTTCTCTTAAGAAGCCAGATCTCCCTACTGTAACTCTCCTAGCATGTTCTCTTGCTCCTTCATAGCATTCGCCATAGATAAAGCTTTATAGGTGTAATGATTTGATTAAGATCTATCTTCCTTGTCAGAGTTTGTGCTCCATAGAGGCATATGTTTTCACTTACATTTTATCTCCAGCTCCTAAGAGAGTGCTGGGAAAAGCGTAGGTGGCAAAAAAATTTGCTGAAGGGATGACATGTAGATGGTGCCCATGATTAAAAGATGAAGGTACGAAACAAGAGACCAAATTCATTCAAGCAGCAGAGAAACGCTCCCGTAACATCCCAATTCTGAGGTCTCTTGAGAGAGAGAGACTTTGACTACTGGCCCTCCGACCAGCCCAGGCCTTTGGCCAGTGGGCGTCTGGTGGCATGTCCTGCAAGGGCTCCTCAGAGCCCCAGTGCAGACACTAGTGCACCCCTGTGGCGCCCTGGGGGCCTTACAGCTGCTCTCACTGGCCAGGTGTTGAGTTTAATCCCTCCTCCACTGAGGATAATAAAGCTGTTTTCCATCCCAGGGGAGGGGGCAATTTCAGAAACCTATTATTTTGGGGAAAGTCTTTATGCACAAGAGGAATGTATAGAAGACGTGTACATGCATCGATAGCTAAGCAGTGACCACTTTTATGTCTGCCTGCACCTGAAGGCTTTGGAGTCTATTTTGCTCCATAGGCAAACAGCCACACCAACCTTCTTTTGCTTAGTACTTGTCTAGAATATAATTTTTCTCTCCTTTTACTTTCACTCTTTCTGTGCCCTTATTTTTAGGTTGTGTTCTTATAAAAGTCAATAGTTGGACTTTAAAAAATCATCTGATAATTGTGGTCTTTTAATTGCAGAATTTAATTCATTTTCATTGGTTATCGTTACTTAGATATTTGAATACATTACTTTTTGTGGTTTATATATTTTGTGCTTTCTATTTGTCCAGGCTTTTCTAACTTATTTTATTTCTTCTCTTTCTTGCCTTATTTTTGGCTGAGATTTTTCTCCCCTCTTTCACTTTTTCTTCCTCTTCTGTTTTTAGAAGTTATACACTCATTTTTCTATTTTCCAGTAATTATCCTAAAGATTTTATTTTTAATGAAGCCCACTGATTAATTTTTTAATCATGGGACTGTTATTGAGCCACTACAAAATGCCAGGCATTGGGAATATGAAAATGAGTAAGACAGCATTTGAGGGGATGCTATAGTCTAGTAGGAAGGCACTATTTTAAACCGGGGTCTGAAAGTGCAGCCTGAGGGCCGCTGCCTTCCATAGCCTAAGGAAGACACTGCTAATGCATCCCAGCTGTTTCTGCCACAGCCTCTAGATTTACCTTCATAATTCTGCTCTAAAGGTTGGAGTTATCCCTCCAAGGGACAGCAAAGGCAAGGCAAAGCAAAGCAAAACTAAAAGTGCATGTACACACACACTCACACACATTCTTTTGCCATCTGAGATCAAAACAGATAAGCTACAATACGAAGTAAGTACTACTCCAGATGTAACATGTAAGCAAGCAAGCCCTTCTGTTTTTACAGTTAAAAACATTTAAACATCTTCACAACATTCCCTGTAGTAGGTTCTCCGGAGTCCATTTTACAGATGAGAGAATTTGTGTTCAGTAATCAAGAGAGTTGAACTGAAGATTTCTGAACCAGTCCGGTATCCTTTCTCCCACGCCACAACTGCAGGTTAAGTGTAATTTGCATAACTGGCATATTTAGGTGATATTTGCCTTGCTAGGTGGCTGTGTGTGAAAGTCTGTATGGGTTAGGAGCCCTGGGTGTGTGTGCAGCTGCCGAACCAGTCTAGGGCAGGGAAGGGTTTGGCCTTTAGCTTCTCTGCAAAGTTATTTTGCTAGTCTCATCTGGCGAGATTTGATTTCAATTCTTCTAAAGGTGGGTTTAATGCAAAGTAAATTAGATTCTTTAATGGGATTTTCTTTAGACTGAATGGAAAATATAAAATGTCAATATCAAATAGCAAATTACTCTTGATTAATTTTTTTATGGGTTTAGCTAACAACCGATTGAATACATCTTAGATAATTACTTCTATTACTACCACATCATGGAATTTTAATTAGCCGTTCAGATGTTCTCATTTTGATTCACTTCTTTTTTCTTGAGCAAATGAGGGAGGTACCTGGCTTAGATTTCTACTTGCGGGGAGCAAATGCTTGGGGCCTCCTGTGTGGTCAGGCCCTTCACACTGAAGGGCAGGAGCAGCCCAGGGAGCCCAAGTGGGGAGAGGAGAGAGGGCAGGCAGCTCCTGGAAGGCCATGAGGAAAGTGGCTTCCTGCTTACGACGATGAATACCCATTTCACCAAGGCGAGTGGCGCTATGCCAAACGAGGACAGCGAGGCTCCCAGGGTGTAAGAGTCATCTCCACGGTGACACGGCCGGTTAGGCAGCAGAGCTCAGTCCACCTGCCTCAAATTCTAAGCCACCATTATTTTTAATACAGTAGAACATTGTTCTGTATAAGACAGTTCCCTCCCTTGGTGGATTTCTGGTGGCAGCTGATAAATTAGTAACTTTCATTCCCAATATTTTTGTGGGGCTATGTTGTGCTGGAAAAGTGACAGTGAACGGTGGCCGAGGACGCAGCATTGCTGTGGGCTGGAAATTTCAGCGGTGGAGAGCCATTAAAGCAGGCTCAATACAAAGCAGAGCATGAGTGCTGGCAGCCAGGGAGCCAGATCCGGGCTGCAGAAGTGCTTTCTTCAGCCGACCTGGTGTTTCAAAAAAACAGAGTTAGTTTCCAGCCTTTAAACCTTGGCAAATTTCGGAACTATGGCTTCCACTGAAACACTGGAAGGTCTTCCACGAGTGGGCACAATTCTTGCATGACAACATTTCACTGGGCTGAGCGGCAGCTGCCCCCTGCTTTCGCCACTGGTTTTGAAATCCATGACATTTATAAGGGATGTCTAGTAAGTGCTGGCTTGTGTGCCCTTCTCCCCACCCTGCCCTCTCCACACACCCGGTGCTCCTATTGGCAGTGGAGGTTTCCACTCACAGGGCGGTTTACAGAATTCCCAGAGGGGTCACCGCAGCCTAACGATTGTGACACTGACCACTGCTGGTGCCCTCACTCCTCAGTGAGCCTCTCTCCTTCTATGCTCATCCAGCATCAAAAGTGTGTGTGTGGTTAGATATGCATGGCAGAGAGTGTCTTATAGAAGAGGGATACGAGGGGAAACGAGGAAATAGAAGCGATAATGAAATGTTCTAGAGGAACGGACACGGAAAGAGAAAGGCAGGATGGTGTAACAGCCAAGGAGCAGCTCTGAGGGCTTGGAGGCTCTTTTAGACAAGACGTCTAGACTGCTGGAAAGGAGAGTGAAACTGATAGAGCGTGTTGACTCACAAGGTCACCTGTAAGCAATCACACCTTCCATGGCAACAGGAGAAAGGTGTATATGCCCAACACATTACTATTCAGAAATATGCTACTTCTGCTCATTTACTGGAATTGAAGGATTTTTTAAGGTCCAAAATAAATGATATAATCATCTAACCATTTTCATCTGCTCCTTAAGCTGGTATCAAAGGTATAAGAACCGTAGAAGCTGTAATATGGATTTTCTTGTCTCTTCCTCCTTAATCAAAAAGGTGTTTCAAAAGCCTTCTAAGGAGCTCGTTTTATTATTTCTAAAAATGTGTATCGGCAAATTGTTAGGGCTAAAACTGTGGAAGTCAATGTACAGATTTTCTTTGTGGGGTGTTCACATTGCTGTCAATTTATCCCCCCCCCCTCAAATCTGGGGTAGTGAAAGAGTGTTTCTGCATTTCTGGCCTTGGCGCATGAACGGAAAGGTCTCAGGTTCGTAACTGGCAGGTATCCCACGGGTTTTGAAATTCATGACATTTATAAGGGATGTCTAGATCAAATGCTTAGCTTCTCCTTCTCTGGCTCTCTAAATTCTCAACACATAATATACTCCATCAGCCAGGAAATATTACTCAAATAGGCCATGCTTTGGGTTTGGCAATGAAATGACATTTTCTAGCATGTAGATGGCCACACAAACCAAAGCCTCGACTGCTTTCTGTCCTGTAATAGTGTTCTGTGGCTTACGAAACTCTGGCTTTTCATTCTGTCTTCACAAAAGACAGGACAAACATTTTAATGTAAAGCGTCCTGATACAATTCAAACCAGCATGAAACAAAAGAGAGCCCTAATGCAGGAAGTCACTCAGTTTCTCCACTTGTGATAGCTGGGGAATCCCAGCTCACCCCCCAAGTCAAGGGAAGGGCCAGTGTGGAAACAGTGTAGGCTTTAATCCTGCCTCCTTGGAAAGCATCTCAGGAGCTGGAGGCCGCCAGCCTCACAAGTAGTTTTTAAAGATAAAACTTGAAAGAATAGGAAACTCAGGTGCTTTGAAGCAACAAAGCTTCAAACTGACAGTTTCACCTTAATAGATAAATAAGGTTGCGCTGATGGAACATTTACCTACCTATAGCAGAAAACTTAAGTCAAGTCAATCATTATTCTCTATCTTGATATCAAAAAGCTGTATTCCTGCCTAAGTCTTTTGCAAAGAAGGGCAAAGGGCTTTCACGTAAAAACGAGACTTTTACTGGCTCTAAGCCCTTAATGCATTATTTTGAAACACTTTCAAACTTACAGGACAGTTACAAAGCTAATATAAACTCCACACAGAGAACTCCGACCTACCCCATCCCACCAGACACCCACACCCACCAATTTTAACATTTTGCCACATTTGTCATATCCTCCAGGCTATGTATGCGTGATTCCATCAAGCCATCTTTCTCTCTGTATCTGCCTATTTATCTATCCATTTTCTGAATGCTCGAGAGTAGGCCGTGTGCCTCATGCTCCTGGAACATGTAATCCTGGAGCACATTGCCTAAGAACGAGGACGTTCACTTACGTATCTGCCTTAAGTGCAGGGGTCAAGTTCAAGAAACACAGCATTGACCCAAAGCTTACAGTCCATAGTCCATTTTCCTATGTCCCAATAATGTCCTTTTGAAGCTTTCTCTTCCCTTGCTAGAGCCCATCCAGGATCATGTATTGCTTTAACGTAATGGTGTCTTTAGTTGCTCTTTTTGTTTTAACTGTGGGAACTTACATACAACATAAACTTTCTCATCTCAACCACTCCCCAGCATACCACTCAATGGGATTCAAAATATTGTGGTGGCCTCGCCACCTTCCATTACTAAAACTTCCCCATCTCCCACCCACTATGCATCAACTCCCCATTCCCCTGGCCCCTGGCCCTACAACCTGGGCTCTAATTTCTGTCTCTAAGAGCTCGCATATTCCCTGGTACTTATTTTGTAGTTACCACGGGTTTAAATTTAACATCCGAAACCTATAACAATCTCCTTTGCTTTGATACCAACTTAACTTCAATAGTAATCACAAATTATATTCCTTTACCCCTCCACCCCGCATCTTTCTGTAGTTCTTGTCACAAATTACATGTTTATACATTATGAGTCCAAAACCACTGATTTATCATTACATTTTATGCGTTTGCCTTTTAGATCCCGTAGAAAGGAAAAAGTGGAGTTACCAACTGAAAATACAACAGTACTGGCATTTATACTTAGCCATGTCGTTACCTTCACTGGAGATCTTTATTTCTTCACGGGGTTTCATCTATTATCTACTGTCCTTTCCTTCCAACCTGAAGAACTCTCCTCATTATCTCTTGTAGGGCAGGTCTAGTGGTGGCAAACTCCCTCGGCTTTTATTTATCTGGGAATGTCTTCATCTCTCCCTCATCTTTGAAAGACACTTTGCCAGTTTTTTACTTTCAGCACTTTAAATATGCCCTCCCACTGCCTTCTGGCCTCCCTGGTTTCCAGTAAGAAACCAGCACTGAATCTTATTGAGGCTCCCTGCATAGGACATGCTGCTTCTCTCTTGTGGCTTTCAGAATTCTCTTTATCTTTGGCATTTGCCAATTTGATTATAATATGTCATGGCGTGGATCTATTTGGGTTTATTCTGTTAAGAGTGCGTTGAGCATCTTGGATGTGTATATTCATGTCTTTCATTAAATTTGAGATATTTTCAGCCATTTTATCTTTGAATATTCGCTCTGCCTCTTTCTTTGTTTTCCTTCTGAGACTCCCACAATGTGTATATAGGTATACTTGATGACGTCCCACAGGTTCCTCAGGCTCTGTTCACTTTTCCTCATTCTTTCTTCTCTCTGCTCCTCACACTGCATGATTTCAATTGTCTTATCTTTCAATTCACTGATTGTCTCTTCTGCCAGCTCTAATCTGTTGTTGAACCCGCTAGGCAATTTTTAATTTGTTACTGGGATCTTCAGCTCTGTGTGGCTCCTTTCCATAATTCCCATCTCCTTATTGATATTCTTTTTGTGTTCATCTATCATTTTCCTTTAGTTCTTTATTTTCCTTTAGCCCTTTTAGCATAATCAGGAACATTTTTAAAGATCTTTGCCTGGAATGTCCCAGGTCTGGTCCTCCTCATTAACAGTTTTCTACTGTTTTAATCTTCTCCTCTGCCTGGGCCATCACTTCCTGTTCCTTTGTATGTTTTGTAATCCTGTGTTGAAACATGGATATTTTTATATTATAGCATGTTATTGCTGGAATTTAGACTCTGAAGCATCTGTTCCGTAGGCTTGTATCCAGCTAGTGTTATGACAGAGCTTTCCTTGAATGCTAGGAGCTAAGAAAAAAAAAAAGTAAAAAAGAACCCCCTTTTTCAGTCTCCTTCGGGGCTTATCCATATGATGAGTTTAGAGAATAGCTCCAGGCCAGAGCTTAAGGCCTCCCTGGTACATGTGTCTTGTCTTGGGTGTGCACTGTGTCCCTGGGAATTCCCCCTTTTACATGGATACGACTGTCCCCTCTTCCCTAGGAAACAGTTTCCTTGCAGTCCTGCACACTGCACTGTGTCCTGCAGCCAGCAATCCCTTGCCCCAGGCAGCCCCTTGACTTCTCTGCCAGCGTCTGTAGAAAAGCTGGGCAAGCTGCCTTCTACATGCAGGGCAAGTTTTGGGGAAGTGAGTCCCTCAGGCATCACCAGGCAGACTGGGCCAGATGGACGTGCTTCCAGGATGTGCACGAGGACCAGGGATCTGCACTGGAGCACAGGCCAATTCCTTGAAGAGCTGCTAAGGCATGGGGGGTGGCCAACCAGGGCAACATGAAAGCCTACCACTTTAAGTGGCCTTTTTCTGGATCCAGTGCTGGCCCAGTTTCTGAAGCCCTTTAACTGGACCCGGGAGCTTTGAGAAAGGTTTCTGTCAGTTCTTGCTGGTTGTGCAAAGCTTCTGTGTGTGTGTGTGTGTGGGGGGGGAGGATGGAGCCCTGAAGCATTTCACTCTCCCTCTTGATTGGGGTGGGCCCCTGGGGTCCTCAATACTTTTTAAGAGTGTTAAATGATTATGATAACAAAAGTTTGTGAACTGTTTCCCTAGAAAAGAAAGTCCCCATGGAGGCACAAAGGAGAAATATATGTCTGAGCACTTTTGACTTGCAATTTTGATACTAAGAATGATTTTTGATGAAACCACATTTGTTGAAATGCTTGCTGAAGGAAATAGCATTTGTTCACTTAAAGCTGAAACTGTGTCACAGGTAGCTGATTTTCACATCAACATTGTGATAATGAACTCATATGACCCACTGATCTCACACTAATTAACTCAACTATGATAAAAGGACGCTGCAGATACTCCTAAAATTACAAAATAACAAAGGCATTCCTCCTTGCAAAATCTATTCTACAAATAAAATGAAAATAACTCTGAAGGCATTCCTACTTGTAAAGTCTATTCTACAAGTAAAATAAATGTAACTCTAATGGATTAACTTTAAAATCCAATGCAGAATCTCATTTCACTGTAGCATAGAAATCACTGAAGGTGCTAGATGAGAACAAAATAAATCACTATATATAGCCACACAATGGACTTGGAAATTAATGAGAAAGGAGGTTAATTTTTTATTAAAATACCTGTTTTGAAAATTTCTTTTTTTGATGAGCTCAATTATTATACTGTCTCATGCTCTACAAGCCCATAAAGCTGTACTGCAGTTCTTTAAAGCATAGTGAGAGTATCTCAGGGTCTGCTGGTTGTCTGACCCATAGTAGGTGCTGTGTAATACTTTAGAATATTGAATGGGTACTGAGTTGTAAATGAAGGGGCTTCATGATTATATTAGCACTTCCTGCAAATGCACTTCCAAAAAATGACAAAAATGAGTCTTGACTTCCTAAATCTGAAGTCGCTCCCATTCTCCCAAGCTCCTTGCAGGTGCTTGAAGAATGTCTTCTTAGCACTTGTGACTCTCCGCCATTATGATGTTCAGTTATCATTTTATGCATTGTCTGCTTCCACAAACTAGCAGGGAGCATGAGGAATACATTCCCAGGTAGAAGGAAGGAGAGAGGAGAATGGGGCCCTGGTGACAGCAGATTGGCACTGGGTCACCTTTGTGGCTGCTCCTGGATGCTGGTAGGCTTCCTTCCCTTTACCCTTCCCAGGTCCACTCTCTTCCTTCCCCACTGCAAGTTGGTCAGCACAGTCATCTGTAAAAACCACCATGGGTCCCTTTGCCCTATGGCTTTTGCTTGGGTTTGGCCAGTGGAAAGCCAGGAGGAGATTCAAGGGAAAGACCAAAGTGAAACTGGGTATTTGGCACTTGATTTCCCTCCTACTAGGGACTCCCCTGGCTGGCTCCATTGAGGGCTGCAGTACCTGGTCTGCCTCCTTGCAGGCTGTCCCCTGGCTGGCTCTATTTCCCACTGAGGGTGTGCAGTACCTGGTCTACCTCCATACAGGGTCTCCCTTTACTGGCTCCATTCCTTTGAGTGAGGTTCTCAGGAGCTCAAGTCAGGCTTCTTCACATAGCCTCTCTGTCTCCCAGTTCTCTAACCACGTTTTCCTGTTGTCCCACCTGGACCCAGGGGCTTGCCGGCTCTGCCCTTGTGTTTTTCGTACACTCTGCTAAGGTCTTTCTTAAACTCTTTGTTAAACTCACTTTGAATTAGCCTAATCTGAGTGTGTTATCTATTTTCTGCTGGAAGCATGACTGATCCACTGTCCATTTTCCGACAGTGGCGCTCAGGCTTTCCCAGTGATTCTCTGAACCACTCAATATCCTTTCAGTTAAAGTCCTTTTCTGTCTTTATCGGTCTAGATAAATACCTGCTATTGCAATGGAAGTCCCTGACTGACACTGAGGTTGAAAGCACTAGGGAACAGGTACTTGCTTGTCTTACCCACAGCCCATAACGGGGCTTTCCCATAGTAGGAACCTGGTAGAAATCTGCTGAATGAATGAATGAGTGAATGAATGAGTAAGGTGTAGCTAATGAAATAAGCCCAGTACTTCAAAATACGTAGTCACAAATATACACAGATGCATTCTTGCTCCTGGAAAGCCATTTACTCCATGTCTCAAAACACTCCTGACACTCTTCTTTAGGAATTTCTTTCCAAGTAAAGCTGTTCAGTCTTTGGATGGTCGTAGAAAAGCCCTGAGGCATCCAGGCTCCCCTTCCTCGGAGATCAAACGTACTCATGCGTCACTCGTTTTCTCTGACGGGTGGTTTTAAACAATTCAGTGGCAGAGCTGCCCACCCTTCCCAAGAGAACCTGGGGCTCAGCTGTGGGCTGCTGCCAGTGGCTGACCTTGGGGCTGGTGGCCAGGTCCTTGAAGAGAAGAAAGCCATCTAGAGCCTGGCTCCACTCCTTTGGGGCAATTCTTCCACTCCCAGGCTTATGGGGAGGCAGAATATAATGAGATATTAACTCCTACTGTTCCCCGACCCTAGGATTTCTTTGTGCAGAGCAGTTATATTTAATGTAGGAGCCAGGTAATGTCAGCAGTACATGAGGCAAAATTGTAGGAAATCAAAATTAATTTTGGAAATTTGCTCAACTTCCCATCGATTTCAGTTCCCATGGCTCCGCACGCACAGTTCTGCACAGTAATGCTCATGCCCACAAAAGCCCGAAAGCAAGACCCAAGGCAGGCGCGGAAGCAAGCTCCTAGGCCGCGGCTGGTCGCTCAGGGGCTGCTGTGTTTGGGTTGACTATCAAGCACTTTGCACGAATGCAGGTAAATCCTGCCAAAGAATCCTGCTTGCCTTCAGGGTGTGCTTCACCATCGTTTATATTAAGCCTCTCAACTTTAAAACACATTCAAATAGAGGCGAGGCATGTGGTGTGAAGGTACCAAGGTCAGTGCCTTTGGCAGATGATGGCTGTCCCCCAAATCCAGTGCCCGCTTCTCCCCAGACGCCAGCGGCCCTGGAGGCTGGGTGTGGTCCTGTGACCAGGAGGTGCCCGAGGAGCGTGATGGCCAAATGCTGCTGCCTCTGGACGAGAGCCTGGAGAAGCACCGGCGCTTTCTGCTTCTGCTGACGGGAGCTGGGCTATGAGGCTTCCGTGGCCCTCAGACAGAGGTGAGGGGCTGGGGCGATAGAGCCACTCAGCGGAAGGGACCTGCATTTCCAAGTCACCTTGTGGATGAAAGCTTTTATTTGGGTGAAAAATAAACTTGTATCAAGTCTGAGCCATTGTATTTTGGGGTTTATTTGTTACCATAGTTTAGTATACTTGAATTAAGAAGATATATTCACATCATTAATATGTTCAATAAATATTTATGCCTCTATAGAATGAGTAGGTACGAGCTTCTCTAGCTTTTCCATTTCAAATTTATAAATCCTTAGAGGGTGATTTAAAAAAATAGAGGAGTTGGGACATGGGCATAATATCCAAGGCAGATAAAGAAGGAGAAGAATTAGGATGCCAGCAAAATGTCTCGGCCAGGAGTAGGAGATGGGGTGCGGGCTTTCCTCCCCTCAGCTGAGAAGGAGAGCACGTGGCCCTGGGTGTGGGGAGGTGAGAGGAGGTGATTTCTGCCCTGGCGTGTCCTGGTGATAATGCCGGGGAAGCAGCAGGAACCCAGAGAAGACGGGGGCCGTGAAGCCAGGCAGGCCAGACCACAGGCTGCTGCAAGGCAAGAGTCCAGGCCCCTACACACTGCTGGGACATATGCTGAGACCACAGCCGCCGGACAGCAAGGAGCCAGCCGGACAGACGGCTTGAGGGCCACATGGCCCCACTCCTCGGAGCCCAGGCCTGTGAGCGCATCTGCCATAGTCTTTACCCAACCTCAAGACACGCAAAACTTAGGCTAAATTTCCTGTCAATCCATAAAAAACGGGGTCTAGGAAAAGTAATTGAGCTATACGAAACCAAGGAGTAAGTATTTCCTGGTTGACTGAGCCGGTCAACGGCCGTTTGGACGGCCTCTGGCCAGACTTTTGCCGTTGGGTAAATGGGGTCGGGAGGCCAGCGCGGGCCCCCAGCGTCTCACCTGAGCAGAGCCTCTTGCACGCGGCAGGTGCAAAGCAAGCGTGGAGCAGCCAAAGGAAGCAGGTGCCGGCTGGAGCGCCGCCGGTGCTTCTGGGGCCGCCTTTTGTGACTTCCTGTCTGTCGGTGGGCAGGAGGCCTGCTTCCATGCAAACTCAGAGACCCCCGAGTGGAGGTGCCGCCCGCTGAGGCCCGACCTGGCACTTTCCCCAGCAACGCTCGTGTGCGGGCGTAACGGCACGTTGTGGAGACTTCATTTCCTGTCAGAGCCATTTGAATCAAACACCTTTTTTGGAAGGCATCGGGAGTCACTGGGCAACATGAATGCTCAAAATAAATTAAAAAAAATGAAAACCTTTCAATGTTTCAGAAGTGATGCGAATCTTCTTGGCTGAAACAGAGAGCCTGGCATATCAGCAAGACGGTCAAGGTCTTAATTTACTGTGGGACAGGTAGCGACAAAGGACTGAGGGCAAGTCCCTAGCCAGGGTGTTCTCCCCACTTAAGAGATTTATGGGGAAGCAAAAGAAAAAAGAAAAAAAGAAGAAAACCCCGGAAGTTTGACGGTGCAGGTGGAGCCAGTGCGCAGGAGGGCCTGTGAAATGGTGGCTGAGATGAGCGGGAGGGAGGGGGCTCACTCCTGCTCATCAAAGTCCAGGACTTTGGCAGGTAACGGAATCGAAGCCTCAGTTCCGTCAGCGTTCTGAGGGGAATTGTGTCCCCCAAAGTGGAGTGTTCAGGTCTCCCCGCCCAGGCCTGTGAGTGGGGCGTTATTTGGAAACGGGGCCTTTAGAGGGGCGGCTAGTTAAGATGAGGCCTGGCTGCACTGGGGCGTGCCGTAGCCCGGTGTGACTGCGTCCTTACGAGAAGAGGTTTGCCAGCCAGCCAGCCAGGCAGGAGGGCACAGGCCCTGTGAGGAGGAGGCAGAGGCGGAGGTGCTACAGCAGCGAGCCGAGGACCAGCACGGATGCTGGCAGCCTTCCAGAAGCCGGAGGCAGCAGGAAGCATCCTCCCCAGGGGTCCGGGGGGCAGGCCCCCACCTCAGCTGTGGGCTTCGGGCCTCCAGGACTGGGAGACCACCATTTCTGTTCCTTAATAGCTTGTGGTACTTTGCCATGACGGCCCAAGGAAACCAGGACCCTCCTTAATAAACTGGAGATGCACAAGCTTATCTAAATGATAGCTTTGGGGTAAGGAGTAAACGAAATTGTGCCTACAAAGAGCTTGTGTTTGGGACAGGCATGACTCAACGACTGCTACTGAGCTCTGTTTTTCCTGAGAGGGGCACATGCCCAGGGGCCCAGGCTCTTCTGGCCACTTCTGGAACAGGCACAGCCAAGCACGCTGCTCTGAGTCTCTGTCTTCATGAGCCCACCCCCATTCCCCTCTGAGTCATATGATAGCTCTTTAGATATGTTAGTCAGATTGCTATCACGTCTTCCTACCTTGAACTCTCACTTTTCACCACGAGCTCTTCACATTTAGTAGTCAAGATTCTTTTGATTGAAAGCTGCAGAAAACCCAACTCAGGCTTAAACAGAAAAGGGAATTGGTTTGTGAAACTGATGTGTTCAGGCAAGGCTTGACCCAGCAGCTCACACCATCTTAGCAGGCAGGGACCTGATTTCTCTCCATCTCATGCCTCTTCCTCCACAGTGGTGGCTTTACAGGGTTTCCAGACTTAGCAAATGATAACACAGGATACCCAGTTGAATGGCAGATAAACAGCAGATAATTTCTTAGTTCAAGTATGTTCCAAATATTGCCTGGTATCTACTTGTATTAAAAGCTCACTAGTTGCTTATCTGAACTTTTATCTGGCAAACCTGGGCTTTATGACTCCTTAGTCTCCCTTCATCCTTCCCTCTCCTTTCCTCTCCTCCTGCAAACACAGTCCACTTCCTCTTCTCTGGGCCCAGCACTCTTGAGAGTAAAACAGCCGCAGCATTTCTAGACTCTACATCTTCAAACAAATACACTTAGGTGGGAGAGGGAGAAAAAACGGAAGTTTCTCTTTTTCTGAAGGACCGGCAAATATCTCCTTATTTTTCATTGGTTCTGACTGGCCTTAATACCCGTTCTGGAACCAATTGCTCTATCCTGGGAGGTGAAGATAACTGGTTGGGGTAGGTAAGTCCACCACCCAGGCCTCACTGGTGACAATGGGAAGGGGGCACCATTCCAGAAAGAGGACCCCTTCTTGGGGCTGGCTGTCAAATCGGACATTTCCAGTGTCCTGAGTAGCTCTCTGCTCTGATTCACATCTTTGCCTTTATTGTCTAATTCTCATCAGGAATCCTAGTTTGGAGGCTCACTGGGACCCCAGGTAGCACGGACAGGCAGCTTCATGAGCAGACTGTCCGAAAGCCCACTGCCATGCTTCAGCACTGGGGCAGAAGGCCGCGGCGTGGCACTCAGCATCCTACCTCTCCTGGGTGGCTCAGGTGTCACACACGGCAGGGACGTCTGGGAAGCAGGCAGTTTCGCAAAGAAATGAACCTAGAGCAGACTGAGCATTCCCGTTTCCAAATACTCAGGTGAGAATGCGGAGGCGGCTATGAGAGAGGCTCCCCTGTTTTTGATGACCCTGAACCCTTTTCCTGCTATCAGCACCCTGCTTTGAACCGAGAAGCCCACCTTCTCCTGATCTTGATCTCAGCCAGGGGAAGGAAGGTGACTGGGGTCTGGCCAGTCAGAGCTGTGCATTCCCCTGCACACAGGGCTGGACTGAGGGACGGGCTGCGGCTTGCTCAGAGGTCCTCAAGCACAGTGAGAATTATTCTGGTTTCTAGGAAGCACCTCTGAATGTGATTCTAGGAAGACGCGAACTTCATCTCCTGCAGGTGCTCTGACACCGCCAGGGGAGAAGCTATGTGACAACGCAACCAGCTCGGAGAGAGAGAGAAGCAGCTCATAGAGACATTGCTTGAGCTCCGGAGTCCAGCTGTGTCCACAGTCAAACGCGCCCTGGGCTGCGGCCCCACCCAAGCCGTTGTGCTGTGGGTTCCCTGCCCAAGCCACGGGAGAGTCCCAACCAGAGCGACAGTGTGAGGGATGCAAAGCTGCCACCCACACCGCTGAACTAGGACACACCTGCCTATGAACCTGGACACGAGTGTTGGAATCCCTGCCTCTACCCCTTCCGCCGGCCGATCCCGGCAAGCCATCCGAGCTCTCTAGGTTCCCGCCTCCTCACTGCTACAGCTGGACCTGGTCCCACTCAGCTCACAGGGCTGTTTTCAGGATGGAGTGCGTCGATTCGCGTCAAGCTTGCAGTGCATGTGCGGGCCACAGCCAGGACTCCTGGCAAAGGCAGTTGTAGTCATCATCGTCACCACTACCATCATCAGTAGTAGCTGGCACAGCAATCACGTGCAAATGCAGACGGAACAGTCTAGATGTCTTCTGCAAAAGTGACAAGGCACAGTCCATGCCTAGAAGACGTGCACCCCTAAATTGAGGAATAAAACATTCCTAATCGACATTGACTCAAAGCCATCCACTGGGGGAAAGAGCTTTTGAGTGGTGAAGTTAGAGACTGCCCTGGCTTAGGAAGAGCCCTGGCCCAGGCCATGTGTTCGCTTCTCCTTGTGCCCAAAGCCAAGCATCCTGTCAGTCAGCCTCGCAAGAGGCGCTGCCTGCTCTGCCTCCATTCGCACGCTCACTTCTCCATTTCCTCCTCATCTAATAGTTTTGGGCAGTGCAGTTGTACACCAAACACTGTTCTAGTCTTGAACAGCACAGGACAAGGATCCCTCATTTCAAGTATGTAAAGTGAGATAAAAGGACAGAAAACAAACAAGCACATAAATCTCTGCTAGACATAAGCAGACAGTGCTAGCATGTAAAGAAAGTGGGTAATGGGATAATGTGTGTCTTTGGTCTGGTTTCCTGGAGGCAGAGTCCAAGATGGGATCTGGATGTGTATGCCTTATTGAAGAAGCGCCCTTCCAGAAACGCCTGTCAGGAGATGGGTGGGAGAGGTGAGAGGCAGACAATCAGACAGAGCCTAGCCTCGGTCTGACCCTTGGGGGCTTCTGAGGGCACAGATGGCTCAGCAGGGGCTCTCCAAGCCTGGGGCCCACACACCAGCCAGTCACTGGGTGTGGGCCACCTTGGAAAGGGAACTGTGTCCAGGCGAGGTGGCTCCTGGCCTCTGAGGGCCGTTCTCCAGGGAAGAAGGTGGACGCTGTAAGCCCACAGAGCCAGCAGGGCTTTAAGTGTGCAGGTGGCAGAGTTTAAACTGACCGACAACGTAAGGGGAACAGGCTATCGTGGCACCAGCAAGGGCAGTGGGAGCCCGGACAGCAGGGCTGTGAGATGAGGGTGGCCTGGACGACGGTGGCAGCTGTGCAGATGGGGAGAAGCAGACAGATGCTGCACTGGCTTTAGGGGCGAGACCAACACAAGCTGTGATCACTTGGGTGTGTGGGGTGAGAGTCCAGGAGAGGTGATGGTGGCTTCTTGTATTTTCACTTGAACAACGGGGATGATGATGGTGCAATTTACTGAGATGGGGCAGCCCTGGAGGGGGGTCGCCTTGGGATAGGCGGGGAGTGAGCGTTTCCGTTGGACCATGTGAAGTTCTGCAGGTGTTAGGCATCTTGATGGGACATCAGATAGGGAAAGGATATTTGAAAGTTTGAAAGTCAAAAGAGAAGTTATGGCTGGAGATTTTATTTGGAATTTAAAGCTTAGAGAGGGAATCTAATGCTATGGGGGCAAACAAAATCACCAAGAGAGTGCTGACAGCCCATAACAGGGACATGAAACACTCTAAATTTGGGGAGTTGAGCAGAGGAAGAGGGTACCAAAAGAGACCAAAAAGAAGTGGTCCTTGAGGTTGGAGGAAAAAAAGCAGCAGGAGAGGATGATGATATAGAAACTGAGTGAGCATGAAGTATTCAGAGAATGATCAAGGTCCGTTGTATGATATGCCACTGAGAAACGGCGGAGGTTGAGAATAAAGGATGGTGGCTTGGTTTATGAGGAAGGTGAGAGCAGAGGAAGGCCTCTTGGTTTAGGAGGAAGGTGAGAGCAGAGGAAGGTGAGAGCAGAGGAAGGCCACCTGGCTCAGGAGGAAGGTGAGAGCAGAGGAAG
>JAKSZT010054518.1:565709-637511 GCA_026826555.1 Tolypeutes matacus | reverse complement strand
GCAGAGGAAGGCCACCTGGCTCAGGAGGAAGGTGAGAGCAGAGGAAGGCCTCTTGGTTTAGCAACCTGGGGAAGAGGCTTCTCTGGAGCAGCTGGGCCTACAGCTAGCTCTGACTTCACTGAGAAGAACCGAGTACTGAGCAAGGCAGAGAGACATTCTTTTTAAGATGTTTCCTGGAAAACAGCTGGAGGCAGAGGGGAGGCTTATTGTAAGGGAATACTAGACCCCAGTTTCTTGGTGATAGAAAGGGAGAAATTGGTGATGCAGGAGAGAGGAGGAAAAGCAGGAGGATGAGTCCAGGGGCACCTGCAGAGGGCTGGCTTTTTACGGGAGCTCCGGGTGGCTGCCCTTCATGTCTGGTCCTGCCCTCGCGGGCTGCCGCCTGTCGTGGCCGCTCACATGCTATGCCTTAGTGAATTAGCCAGTAATGCAGAGTGTCAGTTAATTTCTTAGGATAACATCCTTGATCACAGCAAAAGACTTTAATTGAATAAGCAATTAGCTTTGAAAATATTAGTGCACACGAAGGCATAACAAATGAATGTGCTGTCAGAAACATCAGCTGTTTTGGTCTTTGGCGGTGACTTCCTAACCCTCGTGGAACAGCACTCATTTTCTGGGCACCTACTACGTTTAGGCGTCTTACAGGCACGTGGCAGATTCCCGAACTCACGTGCCCGCTGCTCATAAGGTGGTGTGAGTGGGTGCAGAGGGCACGACCGGCGCTGCGGGAAGCCGCAAACACGTGTCCCCAAGGCGACAGCTGGCGCGGCGAAGGTGCCTGATTGGCCTCGTGCGAGGGGCCACAGAGCTGCAGTTTTGTAAGTTTGAACACTAGTGAGTAAGTCAACATCTTACATACATGCGTGGGCCAAGCAAACCATAACCCAGTAGTCTCCAGCGTGTGACTCTGACGTAGCGGCAGCTAGCACACTCCGCACACAAAGTGCTTAGAACACACTCAGGAGCGGAGCGAGGGGAGGAAGAGCCCCCTCAGGCCCTCCCACCCACCTTGCTCAGGGTCGGAGGCCCACCAGCTGGGGACATGGATGGCTGCCTTGGCTTCCAGTTTCCAGTCGGCCTTGGCCACTGGGGAGCTCTGGGGGCAGAGCAGAGAGGAGAGAGGAGAGAGCGGCGTGTGGACACTCCCCGCAGGACACTGTGGGCTGGCTGTGGCCTTTGTTTAAAGGCCATGCCCCTGGCCAGTGGCCATTCCACGCAGCTCTCCCTGTGGGCAAGCGTAAGTGCTCTCTCCCTTCAGGTCTGAGCACGAGATGCTCTTGGCTGTCAGTAACCCTGCACTTCCTGATTTCCTCGTGTGCCATTATTATGCGCTCCTAAAATGACCCCATTTGGGTGCACTTTCTGTTTTCTGGTGGGACCCCGAAAGCATGGAGATGGCGGTAGTGAGGGGCAGCACTGGGGTGGGGTGCCGGGGAGGGGTGGCTGCAAAGGGATGAGACACCCAGAGGCCTCTGGGGTGAGCTAAATCCCGGGTCCTCACGCTGGTTCCGTCTGCTCCCGCCCTCTCAGGCCCACCGAGAGCCTGGTCCTCGGGGCCTCGTTATCCCATCAGCCTTAGACCAGGCGTCCTCTGAGCAGAAGCGAGCCCTAATTTTTCATGCTGTGTGCGGAATGCAGCCTCTTGCGAGTGGAAATGCAGGAACAATGGACTTCAGTCAGTGCCACCTAGTGATGGATGGGGATGCGGCCGAGCTCCCCAAAAGGAAAGGCAGACGGGGAGCTCAGGGGGCTGAATCTGATGAGTGAGTGACACCGAGGGCCAGACCAGAGTGGGAAAACCAAGTGTGCACCTGGGGAAGACGCAGGCTAAGGAAGAGAGGCTCTCCGCAGACTCGGAGAAGCTCTAGCTCTTCACAATCATAATTTGTTGTCTCGATTCTGTCATTGATTCCATTGTCCTGCATTCAGATAACATTATTCCAGCTCTCCCTTTGTTCTTTCCTCATTTTTCTTCCAGCAATGATTTATCATCTGTATCTCTGCCAAAAAGGTAAGTGTTGATGGAGCATGTTCCTGAAACCAAAGCTAAGCAGCTGTATCAGGCTGAGAAACCCAGCCCCCTCAAGTCTGGGCTGGTTACCATAGAAACACCTAGAACGTACGGTACCACTTGAGTTCAAATTGTCAGACCGGAAATTTAAGTAGACAACACATTCAGGAACTCGCTGCACCATTAAGCAAGATGGCGTTGGCGTGGACGTGTGACCTCATCACATACGTTCTCTGAAAATAACACTCTATGGCGCACCCTACTCCAGTGCCATCCGGGCCAAGTCCAGACAAGTCTCCACCAAGCGACAGAAGGGAATGCAATTGCATGTTTTCATCCTTGCTGGCAAAAACCCCGTATTGTTTGTGTCAGGGTCGTGCAGCTCAAGGCAAGTGGAAGAGTGCGCCTTTCCTTTCACGGTGCCGCCGTGGAGCACGGCGTTGCGCTGGCAGAAGGCCGAGGTGCCTGCGCGCTAGTGCTCCCACTCAGACTCGGTCACCTGTCGACACAGTAGCAGCCCTTGGCATCCGTCACAGCTAATTGCAGGCGCGACGAGGCCTCACGCGCACTGTCGAGAAACGGCTGCTGCTGTGTGCCCTGCGGGGGCGGCGGGGGGCTGTGCCCTCCGAGGCGCTTCTCCATCACGGCGCCCCCAGGACTTCTCTGCTAAGAGCACAGGAAAGGAAAGACGCTCGTGGTGTAGAATGCCGTGCTCACAAAGACTTTTTTCTTTGGAGTGCATTTTCCCCAAAGCAATAGCTTTTAAGTGACGTCTGTGAAACTGATTTGAAGGAAAGAGACCAGGCCATGTTTTGCTGGGATTGAGTGATGTTGTCAGGAAAAAAATACTTACCCAGACAGCTGGCTTTTGGAAGACTGGGGGAGCTTCCTTCCGTGGGTTTTCAGGAAGACGGTTATTCTCAGCATTTTAACAGCAAGGCAAAAAGCAGGAACAAACCCCTCTCCTGTACTGCTCTGGCTGGAAAGCTCTCTCCCACGGAAGGAGAGCCTCTGGGAGAAGTTTCCTTCCGCAGACTGGTGGTGGTTGAGTGCCAAGCGCTGCGCGGTCTCGGGGCAGGGGCCGAGTGGGAGGACAGCCAGGCCCCCGCGCTCTTCGCTATCGCAAGCTGGGCCCTTGGAGCAGCAGCGATTCGGGCACCACGGCGGAGCTTCCAGAGACGCGGAACCCACAGCAGTTCCGTCGGCATCTGCATTCTCACCAGACCCCTCGGCAACTTATATGCACACTGAATTTGGGAAGCAGTTCTCTAGCGAATCAGGGAAACAGGCCATCAGTAGCTCTTGACTGTAATACTGAAGGGCCGTCTATTAATTTCATTAGATGAATTCAGTGGAATCGTGATTATTAGATTCCTAACTAGAAATTCTGCAGTTTTAAGAATGCAGTCCCGTGAGGTTCCTAACAGATTGGCAACTTATTACTGAGCTGTGACTTAGTGGTTAAGAGCGTTTGCTTCTGCCCCGGAATTCGGGAGGCTCAGTGCTCTCACTTAGGCCTGCGTCAGCATCTCCCTCCTCACCTCGGTGAGTGAAGGGCTTTAAAGGCCGGGCTTCCCCTAGGCACGACGTCAGAGGCTTCGGGGCACGACAGTCAGGACCCCCCAGGAACATCGCACTCCCCAGCCGCTAGCTCTTCACACAGGGAAAGGCCAGGGCCTCCTCCAAGAGAGGCCGACCTTGCACCGCACTCCCTGGTGTGGAGCTGGGGTGGTTTTAGGTAGCGCATGAAGGTTTTCAACTAAAACTGAGCGGCGCAGCAAGATAGTGACTCGCTTTTTGAGTCTCTGGCCACGGTTCTTTTGACTTCCTAGAGATGATGTCAGTTCGGGGCTCGTCTGGCTGCACTCCTTCCACCACGGCAAACCCCCCTCCTTTTTCCTTTCTTTTTCCTTTAACACAGAACAATAGGTTTTTTTTTTTCCTGACAAGAAGATGAACTACAACTGTTTGTTTTAATACATTTTTTTTCAGTTCCCTTCTATCTATTGCAATAAAAGTGATATAAAATATCTTTAAAATACAGGTATTAAATTAAAAGTTGAGTCTACTTGAAGATGAACTTAAGGTTTATAGCAGGGGTAGAGCACAGAAAGGAGGGCAATACTTGAAGGACTGAGATTTGGGCAACGAAAGCTTTATTTTCCACCCAGGATACGCCTATTTCTGTGCCACATGCCAACTTTCCAAAGAGGCTAAAAACACAGGCCATGTGCTCAAGAAATCTGAAAGTCCCCCAGGAGTTAAGATACACGGAATAAACCATTCAAGATGGACACCAGGCAGCAAGTAGGGAAGGGAGAATAAAGAGGTCACGGTCATCTTGGGTTTTGACCGCTGTTGTTCACTCAGGAAATAGCTTCCGACCCTTTCTAGGCAGCAGGTCCCGTGTTAGTGGCTAAGGCTTGAGAGCAGGGACTCTCCTGTCCGTGAGGAAAAACCGCCAAGCAGGGTATGGGCAGGTCTCAGGAAGCGGCGGAAATGGGTTTGCTTAGCTTGGCATCTGGAGGTTCCTAAGACACTGTCTACGATTTCCCTGTCCAACGAGCCAGGTTGGCTGTGAGGGTGATTTGGAAGCAAGAGTTGTTTGGGGGCAGGAAATGGCTCGACAAGCTGTGCTCCTCGGCCACAAGTAACAGGAGTTCAAGCTCTTCTACCCGTGTCCGCTTTCTCTTCAGGTAGATGCCTAAAGTTTCTTTAAAAGGCAGGAGCAGATCTTCCAACGTCAGGACACGACAGCTAGATTCTTCCCCCAACCAATACGATTTCCCATCTTCCCTGACCCCTAAGAGATTTTTTCAAGTATCTGCCCACTTGAAAAAATAATATCTGTACAACTCATTGGCCATTCCCCCACATGAAATTTCTCTCTGTGTTGTTACCCAAAGATAAAAATGGTCACTACCCAAGGAACCATCGCACTGAATAGCAGCTTTTATGGGGAACTCAGTTATCGGCAACTCTGAAAAGGATTCTGTCAAACCGTGGAAGGCGTGCAAATTTTTTTTCAGATAGCTTTCAAGGACACTCTCGATAAATCTATGAGAGGACAGCTCCTTACAGGCCAGGGATTTATGGAATTTGCCAGTTATTTGTGTTCCTTCTTTTGTCAACAGCATTAAGATTTGCTGTTCGTGTGGAATTATCCACTGACCTAAATCCTAGCCAGCTATCAAAATCTGCTTCTCAGGTAAAAGTCGTGCCGGAGTTTGATGCATTTATCAGTCATTCCATGGAGGTAGCTTTTTATGTCTTCTTTCAGCACCAGTCAAAGGAGGGGATATGAATGAATTATAACCACTTACACCCATAGTTATAAAGAATTACTGAGGGCTTATTGTTTAAAAAGTATAGTAACAGAATCCCTGCCTCCTGGTTTCCTACAAACTTTTTAAGTGTAATGACACACGATTTGTTTACCTAACGCACAGCCTGGAGAATTTATTGTTCCTACATTATGCAAAATGCTCTGGGTAGATCATGCCTCATTATGCAAAATCAAAACCACTGCTATTCACTTCAGGGAGTCTAATGTCAAGGCCACGGGCCCCCGTGCCTGCAGCGCCCCTGGCCGTGAGACTCCAGAGCACGAGTGAGCCCAAGCCGAGCTCTTGTGGGAGCAAGTGGCAGCTGGTTCCACAGAGGGGGCTTCCTGACTAATTCAAGGTGAGCTTCAGCACACAGGACAGGGGTGGCAGAGAGAAAGGCAGGAGTGGGCAGGACAAAAGCCTCAAACAAGCCTGGCTTTCTCCCTATATTTTTCTTTTTCGGGCTGGTGCCTGTGAGCCTCTCTAAAAGGAAAGATTTATTCTCCTCAACTAGCAGATCCACATCTTAGAGATATCCATGTCAAATTAGAGCCTCATCATTATTTTGACATATTTGATATGAAAGAGTTCTATTTGATCAGAAATCCATTCATAGTATCACAAGAAATTTCCATATTGAATTTGTCAAAAAAAAGAAAGGATAGGGTTTTAACTTTTGTAAATTTTTGGATGCTTGTGAAAATGGGTATATATTTTTTTCATCACCTACTCATCAATACTAACTATCAAGAATTTGAAAAGATCACTTCAAAGGATTAGATGTGGTCATTTCAAGAATAAAACCAGGTATTTAAAAATTATGCTCCAGCATGCAAGCTGTAGTTTCTCATTAAAAATGTAAACATACTTCCTTTGGAAGTTAGATACAAATTCATCATCTAACGTTTTTTCTTAATTGCTTGTATTTAGTTTTATTATAATCATATAATATCAAGAAATACCCAACTTTCCCCCAAAGCCCCGCAGAAGCCCTGGAAGCTCCTCCACTCACGCTGGTGCGCTCGTTTTTAAATGGGATCGGGAAGTATGGAGCCAGGGGGCGCACCAGGTTTTAAAACCCCAGTCGTCAGGAGGAACAAGTGCAGGCCCTGCCCGAGTAGGTCTGGCCGTCCCTCTTTCTTTGGCACAAGAGACTCAATCAAGGGTGAGAGGTCAGGGGGGCTCAGGACCAGAGTGGCAGCAGAAAGGGCCAGGCACAGGCAGGGGCTTTCTGAAGAGAGTCTTGGTCTTGGGCCACACACCTCACGTCACACGCCCCAAGCCCCCAACTCCAGCAGCAAAACTGGCATCAGCCGTAACCGTGAGATGGACCCTGGGCCAAGCAGACTGCCCACTCTGGGTGCAGCATCCGGGCATGCCAGAGAATGCAGGAATCTAGTATTTCATGTAAAATTTCCTGAACACAAATTTATTTTAAATCCAGTGTAGTCCAAACACAACATATCTAACTCGCATGACACCAGCTTGCAGCTTTTGATTTAGAGGGAGAGGAGAGACACTCAGGAAAATGGCAGCACCTCAAATGCAACTAAGCAATGGCTCCTGGCAAAGGATTCTTTGACCACTTCTTTTGCTTCCTGAAGAAAATTTTAAGAATGAGGAATTTTTTTATTCACCTATGAGAGATTGGAAACCAAGCGTTCTTGCAATCTGTGAAATGAAACTGCTAAAACTGCGCTTGGACTGGAGGTAGTAAACTGCACGTCACGCTATTTAAACCGGGGTCTGAGGATTCCCTAATGGCGAGACTTTTGAATATTTCATTTCCTTAACTTATTTTTTTTGGTAGAAAGACACAAAGCTTAGAAAATCTTTTAGTGGAGAGATTAAGTAACCGAGTAGAGTGAATCCCTTAAGGGCATACACTCATTGGAAATCCTGTCACCCCCCCAAATATGGGGCTTTTAGGCTCATGAAAGAAAACTGGAAACCAGTGTAAAAAAAAAAAACAACTGTTCACCCTTCTCCCCACATTGCCACATGTCTTAGAAAATCAATAGCAGTACAGACATCACCTGATGATCTCATTTGTTACGCGGCTGCGTGCAATTCACTTCTAGATGACATGACTTCATCAAGGACAGAGTCAGATAATTCCATTGTATCTGAAGTTAAGTGCGCTAATGTAGCTTGAATTAATTTTCTTGGTGTTAAAGTGCAAACTGGGCTAATAAAAGTGACACATTGACTTTTCCAGAGAATGATGTTCTGCTTATGAGGAATGGCAGCGTAAATGAAAATTAGCCTCAAGACAATGTTAATTACACTTTATCCATTAGTAGGAGGGTAATTGAACCACTCATTTTCACAGCAAAGAAAACCCTGCTGGCTTTCTAAAGGGAAACTATGGTATTTAATGTTCTAATTAAGACCTAACAATGCAGGTGTATATAGACGAGAGAAAGTGATGTACACATAGTATATTAGAGAGATAAACCGAGAGTGCCGGCATGTTGAGTTCTTTTAACACTCTCATCGGCCCTCTAATTTGTAAGGAGATATTTCACTGAAGGCATTAAAGACAGGTGGGCTAGCAGTTCTGAAAGGCTCTGATCTGTAAGGACACAGTCACTATCCATTATCCATGCGTTTACCCATGGGCCATGCAAAGCTGGCCTAGTATTGTGACTACAATCTAAACCAAAATAATTCCTAAGCATGTTTATGAGGGAGTCATAATACAGGATTTGTTTTTTCCAAAACAAAAATTGAAAATCAAGTTATTCATTTTTATACAACAGACTTTCCCTTAGGTCTTTTATGAAGTCAAGTGCACACACTCAGCTCCACGACAGGAGGGGTTGAGCAGTCGGCTGAGATGGCTACCGCAAGGTCACTGCTGGACTATGCTGCCTCCCCAGTGGCTCGGTCCAGCCTTGTGTGGATGGAGAGGCATTTGTTGTTCACTCTTGGGAACAATGTGGCTAAGGTAGATTGTAAACTCACAGAGAACAGAAAGAATATTCCTGATGCCTCTGCGGTAGACACGGTGCTCATTCGTATCCAATTATTCTGTATTTCCAGATGAATGGACATTTATGCTCCTCCCACCCACTCCCCAGGTCTTTGAAGGGCTGGCTGCTCACAGTTCACCCATCTCCCATGAACTCCTCTCCTGGTACTACCTGGGAGAGTATGTCCTCCTCCAGACCATCCTAGGCCACTTCCAAGGCCTGGCTGATACGGGAGCAAACGAGCAGCCTCCGCACCTGCAGGAAGTGTGACTCTGGGATGTCATCCACGCTCCAGATGGCCATGCCTTGTCTGGCTTCCATCCTACCCCTGGCCCCCTTCCCTCTCTCCTTACAGGTTTCTCCTGAGAACCTCCCTCAATAAATCCCCTGCACATGAAATCTCATCCCAGGTGCTATGTCTAGCAAACATAACTTAGGACAGAGGCAGAGAAATAATATCCACAAAGCAGAGATTAGACAAGAGTAAGCAAAAAAAAAAAAAAAAGAAAAAGAAAAAAACAAAGAAAGAGGGTTCCCCAGGGGGTGCCTCCATCCGGGGCTGAATTTCAGCAGGGGAGTGATGGCCCTGGAGGCAGGATTGGGGCAGGAGAGCAGACGGGACAGGTCCCTTTCCCCAGTCCCATTTCAGAGCAGAGTGGGGGAGCTGGCGAGGGCCTGCTGGGGGCCTGCAGGAGAGCAGGGCTGCAGGCACAGCAGGAGCTGCCCCCAGCTCTGAGGACATGGGTGAGGAAAGCCAGCATGGCCTCAGCACACAGAGGAGGGGCAGAGGTGGTCTGGCGGGATGCACCTGGAGGTCCGTCAACCCTCTCCTGAACCCAGCCCATGACCTGGCATGGAGAAAGCCCCAAGGAATTTAGATGCAACCCTAGGGAGAGTGTGCAGACAGATCATGGATCACCCGAGCTGTATATGGAATCCAGGTGAAAATGAAAATTGAGAATTAGAAATTTACGTTTTCTTGAGATGATGTGTCTAGTAGAGCTCAGAACATTTCTGAAACAGTGCTTCAGGTCGCGATAGCCCATTGGCTGGCAAGGCCCCAAAGCAGGCCTTGAAAGAGAGAGGATCTGACTCGGAATTGCTCGTCTTGAGATGCGTCCTCACCTGTGGGGTCAGAGGCAGGCGGCCTGGGCAGTAGAGTCTCGTGGGGCATGGCGCTTGCATTTCTGATCATGTGAGCCAGAACGTATGCGTTTCTGGGCACAAGAACCCTGGCTTCTCAAGTGTTCTCTTTACACTGAGTGCCAGAGGGGAACTGCCAGGTGGGCGCTGGCAACTAGAGATCATTCACTCACTCATGAAACAACTATTTATCCAGCATCTGCCACAAACCAGGTCTGGGCATTAGCAGTGACCTAAACAGACAAGGACCAGTCTTGTAGAGAAGAAGGACCATAAATAAACTAAATAATCAAGATGATCTCGGCGAGTGATAAATGCCCTAAAAATGGTAAGCAGCATTTCCTGGTGTTGGCGACATGCCAGACCCTTGTGAGTGGGCACCTCACAAGGACTCACTCACCGTATGGATATCATGAGATAGTGACACTCATGTCCCAATTGTACAGAAGCGGGGAATGGAGGGACAGAGAGGGGTGTCCTGGTCAGAGTGAGGAAGCCGGGGCCTGAGATTTAAGCCCAGATGGTTTGCCTTCGGTGTCCATGTGGCTCTATGACACCGTCCCGAGACTGCCTTATACTGCTGCCACGGGACGCTCGTCCCGCTGCACGGCAATGCTGCCACCAACACACCAAATCAGGCAGCATGGCAGAAGGGGGTGGGGGTGGGAGCCAGAGGGGTGCCTCCTGTAGACAGGATGGTCCAGCGCAGCCTCTCCAAGGAGGTGACCTCTGCCTGAGACCGCAACAACGAGGAGGAACCGACAGGTGAAATCTAGCGCAGGTGATTCCAGGCAGAGGAAACATCAAGTATGAAGACCCTAAGGGACATGCGCTTGGCATCTCAGAGGGACAGAAACAGGAAGCTTCAGACTGACAGGCCCTTTAAGAACTGACACCTAAAAACTTCCTGAAGGGGAGTTCTTAGCAATGAAACCCATCCTCCTGCAAGCCGGGGGCCGCCTTCACCCTTACCTTCAACATGACATGGGGTCACAGGGCTTACACTTCTGACTTGGAAAATCACGCTTCTTGCTATGTAATAAAAATCTTCCCAAAATATGTTACCCAGTTTTAAAACTTTATTTCCTAAAATTTTTTATGCTTTCTGTGGTGGTCTGAGGCTGAGTGGACCCCAGAAAAAACATGCTCCTAAATCTCATCCGTTGCTGCGGGTGTGGACCTGCCCATGAGGCTGCTTCTGGGAAGCCGTGTCCCAGCTCAGCCAGGAGCGCTCTGAATCCTGCTGGTGAGCCCTTGTAAGAGAATGAAGCTCAGATTCAGAGAGACAGAAAGCCACAGACGCAAGACGCTGAAAAGGTGCCCGAAGAGAAAGGAGACGAGGAGCTGCTGCCACGGGCCTGGCCACGGCACAGAGGAGCCCGGGATCACCAGCAGCAGGCCCAGGGCGCCGCAGTCTTCAGGGAGAAAGCATCTCCTTGATGGTGCCTTGATGTGCACTTTTTCCTGACCTCAGAACCATCAGTGAATAGATTCCCATTGCTTAGGTGAAACCATTTCATCGTATTTGCTTGAGCAGTCTAGGAAACTAAAACACTTGCCTAAATAGTAAACAAACAAACAAACAAACAAAAACAACCACGTAGTACTGAATGACTTACAAAATACCTCTTTGAAAATGGAACTGTCCTCCATTTCAAAAGACGGTGAGATAAGGCTGGTGGCTGCAGAGGGTTTACTAGTTGAGCTTCTATGCTCCCAAACTCTCCGACGAGCACTAAGACAAGAATGCAGCTACTATAAGATGGAGACAGGTTGGCCCGCCTCTGCTCTCTCGCCCATTGGCATCCTCAGCCCGCAGCAGCCCCTTGCCTCCCTGGCCATGCGGGTGGGGGAGGGCTTCCTTCTTTCCTCCTTCACCCTGAACTTGCCCAGCACAATGGGGTGGAGCCACATTCCATCCTTAGAAAATCCGGCAGTCTCTCCGTTCCTCCTCGGGCGCTCGCTCTTACAGCCCAGGCCACAGGGGAGGCCACGTGAAGGAGAACAGGGCTCTCCAAAGCAGGCGTGACTCTGCTCCCGGCTGAGGCCGTGAGACCACCGGGGACAGCTCAGCCTGGCCCAGCCCCTGCCTCCATCGCTTGGTGCAGAAAACTGCCCGGTTTGTCCCTGCCGACCCACGGCATCATGCGAGATAAGAAAAGGGTGGTGGCTCTCGGGCCCTCAGCGACAGAAAACTGTCCTAGTTTGCCAGTAACCAGGTCCCTGAGCTTAGGAGGTGCCCACAGCAGGGATTCCTCGTCTCGCAGGTCTGGAGACTGGAAGCCCAAGACCAGATGTTGGCAGGCCATGCCTGCTCTGAGTCCGCGGTGCCTTGGTGGAGGCCGGGGGCCATGGCTGCCACTGCTGCCTCTGTCCTGCGGCCGCCTCCTCCCGCAGCGCCCGCACTGGTTCTGCTCACGAGGACTCCAGCCTCACTGGGTCACTTGGCCTCACCTTACCCAGCAGGGCCTTCGAAGGTCCTATTCACAAATGAGTCCCCACCCACAAAACCGGGGGTTATGACTCGAGTGGACATTCGGGGGAAGGCGGTTCGACAGCCCCAAAACGCCAGAGCGTGTCTGCGCATGGCCCCGTCATTCCTGCACCCGGTTTAAAAGGGGCTGCGTGTAGCCTGCCAGCTACGACAGCATCTGCAAGGGGCCAGGGGCGTGCAGGGGCCCTGCAGTGGCGCAGTCTCATCAGGGACCAGCCTGCGGGGCCAGGCCGACAGGAGAGCCGAACGCACGCCGCCGTCGGAGTCCAGAGACTGGGCACCCAGGAGCAGGGCGCGCCACGACTGCTGCTACTTGGCTGGAAGACAACGGAATGACTGAAATTTACTTTCACCGTTATTTTCTGAAATCACTTTCTATTTTGATATGGTGCAACCATTTACATTTAAATCAAATTGCCTAAAATATAGGTGTGAAAAGTAATTTTTTTCTCTCTCTCTCACTATAAAAAATGTAATTTCAGTTAACCTCACTCTTCTTTTCTGACACCAAAAGTATTCTCCCTTCTGCTTCCCTAGATAGTCTGTCAGGATTTAGTCATTAGGGATGAGGCTTCCAATCTAGATTTTCTTTAGCCTTGGTTTATTGAAGAAATGATCTAACTTTATTAAACTACTTCTCACAGCCTCATACTTCTGTTGAGTCAGATAAGATCGTTTTTTTTTAAAAAATGTGCTTTTAAAGTCCATGCTTTCTTCTTGTTAACAAGAAAGTTTTATTTTAAATTAACAGTTTTAGAAGGCTTGTGGCAAACAACCTGCTTAGAGTCCCATTCTGGAGAGAAGTTTTCTCTCGTTTTAGGTTCATTAGGAAGGAAGCTGAACTAAAAATAAGATAGCTAGAATTTGGATTTCAGACATACCAGCTTGTCACAATCTCCTTGAGATCATTATACAGGAAAAATAGTTGCCGACAAATCCAGAAAGAGCACAAAACACAAAATATATGCAGGCATCATAGTTTTGCTTATGATACTCAATAAAACTCAGAAAATGTATCATTGTTGCCAAATCTGAAGTTGTCCTAATCTTTTAATTTAGCTGAGATATGAAAACAAGTATGGGATGTCTGCTAGAGATGCAACCGAAGGACAGGTTCAAAGAATACACTGAGGGATTATTTTTAAGAGTGAAAAATTGGAAGTAAACACAATGCTAAATAAACTGAGGGGTGACCACACTATAGAATCCTATTGTGGTAGAGGAAATACTGCGTGCTCGCATTGTTTTATCTTCCTGGGCACCTGGGAAAACATTTCTCCATCTCCCTTTTTCTTGGGCTGGGACTGTTTTCATTTAAGAATGTGAGCATGGCATGAAGCATTAGTTTTGTTCAAAAGCAGCTAAGAGCAAGTGTGTGCCCTTAGCTCCCAGATCTTGGAATCTAAAGTAACATTCTCCAAAAAAGGAATCAGGGATCATTGGAAAATGGCTGATCCCAGGCTGGGAAGGAGCAGAGTAAGGTGAGTAAGGAAGTGTTCAAAAAGTAAGGCAGAGTGTTGGAAGGAGCAGAGCCAAACTGAAGGGCTCCCAGTGGACAAATCTGGGACAATTTGATCAAGATGGCAATTAATGGATTATTATCAATAGAATAAAACAAATACCCTTAAATCTATAACTGATATAAGTATATAACTGAGTAAATAAGTTCCAATTCATAAGCATAGAAGAAATCGTGGAAATAGAAAATCACCACTGGGCAAACACCACATGATAACTTTCAGATAAGAACCAACAGACACTAACACATGTAGACATAGTATGGCAAACAATAGGATATTTAAATGGACCACAAGTATCTCCATACTTATTTAATACACAGGGGAAAATGAAATCTTTCAGGGGACAAATATGGCAGACACCACCTGAACCCAATGCGGGCAGTTAACACAATCTGTAAGAGGACATCAACAGTAGGCGCATCCTGACATGATGCAATGAGAAGGCACAACATGATGACTGTGGCATTCATGTAAAAAAGCATAATTTGAGTTTAATCAGAGAAAACATTAGCCAAACCCAAAATGAGGAGCATTCTACAAAATAACTGGCCAGAACTCATTAAGAGTGACAAGGCCATGAAAAATTAGAACAGTTTCCAGAATTATGCCAGATTCAAGGAGATCAAGGCGATGTGTTGACTTAAATAATTCGTGATCCTGGACTGCATCCTGGGCCTGATGCACCCGTGGCACAAGTGGTGAGATTTGACTAGGTCTGCCTTTATCCTATTATCAATGTTAACTTCCTGGCTTTGATCATTGTACTGTGGTTATGTATGGTGTCAAAATTTATGGATGTTCAGTGAAGGAAATATGGAAATTCGATTATTTTTGCAACATTCTTGAAGTCTAAAATTATTTCAGAATGAAAAGTTAAAAAATGGGGGTGGGGGTGGGGGTATGTGTTTTCTCTCTCTCTCACTTTCCCTTTCATGGTAAACCTTGGAAGCCATGTATGGAGGTGGGAGAACAAAAAATGGAAAAAGCCTGGATCCCCAAATCACTAGGTGGAAGGGTGGAAAAAGCCTGGCTCCCCAGGTCACTGGGTGGAGAAGTAAAAAAAGCCTGGATCCCCGAGTCACTGGGTGGAAGGGTGGAAAAAGCCTGGATCCCCAGGTCACTGGGTGGAGGAGTGGAAAAAGCCTGGATCCCTGAGTCACTGGGTGGAAGGGTGGAAAAAGCCTGGATCCCCAGGTCATTGGGTGGAGAAGAAGAAAAAGCCTGGATCCCTGAGTCACTGGGTGGAGAAGTAGAAAAAGCCTGGATCCCCAGGTCACTGGGTGGAAGGGTAGAAAAAGCATGGATTCCTGAGTCCTGGGTGGAGGAGTGCTCCTGCCCTGCCAACCTGCAGTTAACTTGACCTGAGTGAGAAATATGTATTATTGTTGTGCTAAGACACTGAGGTTTCAGAGAATATTTGTTTCATCAGCATTTCCTGTACTACTCTGATGAATACAATATGCAACAGTTAAAAGGAATGAGTTAGTTCTATGTATTCAGGCATGGATAGAGTTCAAGATATATTTTTTATTAAATTGAAAGTAATTTATAAACCAATAGCTACAGAGTATTAAACCATTTGTATTGAAATGAAACCACACAAATTCTATATAGGTTTTGCATATACCTGAGTGTATATATAAAGGCAGAGAACGAGATCCAGAAGGGCACACAAGTGGAAAGTAGTCATTTCTGTAGAAGGGAGATGGCAACAGGATTTGAGGTGGCAGCTTGATCTGGATTTTCAAATGTGATGATATATTCAAGAATCACTTGTGTAATTAAAATTCACAATGAAAGTGAGCCATCCATTAAGCTGTTGACCTCAAATGAATGATTTGTGAACCCATGGCAAAGATACATTTTCAATAGAGCATCATTCATTTGATAGAACCTGTTCTTTACCTACTGCATAATGAAGTCGCATCTTTCCAGAGGATTAAGGCCCGGATTTCAAGCTAAAGCCAGAAATAGCATAAACTTAAGTATTCTTAAGATTTTCCTTAAATTACTCATCAAGTCTAGTGTAGCTGGTTTCATGTATCCAATGCAATACAGTAATTTTCATAGATTTGAATGTTAAAGGACCACTTGGCTAGACCAAAGGGAAAATCAGATGAAATTCTATTGCAGGTGTCTGGACTAAGTCATTCCAATTTTAAGCTCACTCCACAATCTCCATCAGTCAGTGGGGCATAGCTGGAGAACATGCTGCATGTTTGTTCTTTTCTGTTTTAATACAGTGCCTCCATAATCATAATACATGTGAAAATACATGTTTGTTGTTGGAGTTTCATCCTCTGGGGGGTTCATTCCTAGAGGCAGTTTATAGGTTAATAATTATGAGGCAACTTCACTTAACTGAGATTTCTTAAAGAGGAATATATCTTGTCTATAATCCTATCCGTTTGGCTCCTCCTTACAATGAGTTCAAATAATTGTCACTCTCTGGTTCTCCTCCTGTCCTAACGACACTGAGCACTGGCATGGAAGGATGCACGGCAGACCCCTTTTCCTCTGTCTGGGTGCAAACCTAGGAGCCATGCTTTAGCCATCCTTTACCCTAAACAGAGGTAAGCAGCCCGCCCTGTGTAACTGGAGGTCTAGACTATCACTGAAAACAGCCGCAACCAGCACTGGCGCCACAGGCGGGGACAGCGCGTCAGCGGCCAGGAGCTCTGACAGCATCGCCTCACCTAGCCTCCCAGTGGGACTATGGAGAGATGGCGGGAAAGCTGAGCAGCTTGCCAAAGGGGAGCTGACAGAACAGACGTTTTAATCCAAATACAGGCTCAGTGCTCTGCCCAGTACAGAAGAGTTAGCTCCCTCATCCTCTCTAAATCACCGTCACGCTGTCTTCTAGAACCACCAAGATGTTCTTTGGGCAGAGTGAAAGAATCCCTTGCATCATGTCCTTTGCTTTTATGTCTTTCAGAGACATGCAGCCTGCTGAGCAGGCAAGTATTAGAAGATTTCGAGGCACAGCCCTGCTGCTGTCCCGGAGGGCCAGGTAAAGCTGGATGAAGCCTGTAAATTCTGTTTTGCTCAAGTTTCCTACACCTTCCTCTCCAACATCCAAAAAATTACTAGGTGTGTGAGGTGCTTTGAGGTATAGTTAGAGAGAAGAGGTACCAGGGTATTCTAAACCAGTCATAAACAGGAGCTTAAACTGTATTCCGCAGAAAGCAGCGCCTGACGTGAAGGAGGTGGACGAGCCAGTGGCTTAGGGAGGACGAGCCGAGCGGCAGGAGTGGAGGAGAGCGAGGCTGGGGCGGTGCAGACTGACGTGACTGCGTGTTACTCAGCTGCCCAGGACTGGCTATCAGGCGTGACAGGCCGCTCAGTTTGCCAGACTGTCTTCTGGGAGACTGCCAATCAGTAATTCTCAGGACAGATCATCTGGGGAGGGAGAAGAGGATTTTATCTTCTCGTGGCCAAAGGTTTGCTTTGGCTTCTGGGCAGCTTGTGCCTGACTGTTAGGAACAACAGTTGTGTATTTCAGAGTCGGCAGGGAAGCCAAGACCAGGAGCGTGGAGCTGGGGCGAGACCCCGCCTTGCCCAGAGTCGAGGCTTTGGAGCCAAAGGGCCTGTGCTGTGGCAGGAGAAGCCAAAGGTCCCGGGGCCAGTGAGGCTGAGAAGGTCTGACACAGAAATTCTCCAGGTCGGTTTTCTTACCCTACTCTCCGGAAGGCTGTCTTGGCTGGTTTCAGCCTGGCCATATCTCCCAGTGAGTACTGAGCAAGGCACCAGTTTCAAACAGTACAGTGACTTTGGATAACTTATCCAGTGTGGGGATTTGTAGGACACTTACTGGTGTAGACCTCAGAATCAAAGGAGAACTGAGAAAGCAGGTCTCCAGAAGGCCAAGAATCAGGACATAAAGGGGTCTCGGCAGCAGGGGTCCGTGGCTCTGCCACCATGAGGCTCGGCTTCAAAGGATTCCAGGTTCTATGGCTTTCCTTTCAAGTTTAAGCTGCTTGGGAGAACAAATCTGATTGGTTCAGCACGCGCTGGGTGTGCTCATGAGCCAGTCATTCAGCTATGGCCACGACATGGAATCGTGAGAGAAGGACGCTGTGCCCACCAGAATGCTGCCTCAGTCTGGATCAGCTACGTTACACTGTGGAGACAAACAGCCCCCATGCCATAGGCTCCAACCGTGAAGCTTTAGTCCTCTTTCTTGCCACACCTGTCACAGGTTGGCTGCAGACTGCTCCTCTCTCCTCTTTCTGGGACTGAGGCTCGTGAGGCAGCCAAGATCTTCAGATCATTAGGCTCAGCACCAGCAGGCACCAAGGCAGAGAGAGATTGCTCTGCAGGTTTCTGAACTGGCCATTCCGTGTTCTTTAGCAAGAACTGGTCAAGTGACTTCTACTCAAGCACAAGGGTAAAAGGAAGGGCACTTTCAGCATGTTCCTGGAGGTAGGAAGAAATGGAAACGCTTGGCAAACATCGTTAAGTAATACCACTGGGTGCAGTGGGGGAGGCTTTTCCAGTAGAAGAGGAGAACTAGGCAGACAAAACCATCAACATTCATCGCGAACAATGACTGGGTTGAGAGAGAACAAGATGCCGGGAGTTTTAGAGCTCAAGTAAACTTAGCCAAGTTACATTCTTCCTTTTAAAAAGGCGTAGAGCTCCCCTGGAAGGAGAACGGCTTGCCAAGGACACTTGGCGGTCAGGGGCAGAGCTGAGACCACTACCTGGGAGGTCCCAGAGAGACGCCCTCCTTCCTCACTCTCCATCCAGTGCCCCACCACCTGGACTCGGCACGGGACCTACAAAAGACCCCACTGGGGTCAAACACACCAGCTGCCTTTTTGCCATCCCGATCGCCTCCCTTATCCTTGGTATCAGAACCTAAACTTTCCTTCAGAGAACCACTGCCTTCCGCTTTCAGTCCATGTGCTGGGGAAGGAGTTTTGGGGGGTAGAGATGACTCGGGTCTGACCCATCTGAGCTCCTTCTCCTGGCTCAATGGGGTCAGGGCGGGTACAAGAATGAGTCAGTCAGAGCCAGAGCGGCCCTGAGCTGTTGGCTCGGGCTCTGGGGAGAGCCATGTGTGCATCTGCAGGGATTGGGGGTGGTAAGACGTGCAGCTGGAAGCCTGAGTATCGCTGGGGAGGCTGATGACGGAACCAACTCAGGGAAAAGCAGCGCTAAAAGGGGAATAGAGAGAAGCTGGTTGCGATGGTGGGTGTTATGTGTGCACTTGGCCAGGCTATGGTGTCCAGCTGTCGGATCAAACACTAGTCAAGGTGTCGCTGTGAAGGTGTTTTGTAGATGTGGTAAACACCTGCAGCCAGCTGACTTCGAGCAAAGGGGATTCTACTCGGTATTGTGGTGGGTCTCACCCAATGAGTTGGAGGCCTTAGGAAAAAAATGAGGTTTTCCAAAGAAGAAATCCTGCCTTGTGTCTAAAATGTTAACTCTTGCCTGACTGCCAGCCTTCGGCCTGCCTGACATATAGGTTTTGGACTTGCCAATACACACACACACACAACACACTCTCTGAATGCACACACACACACAGCCTGTTGGTTGTTTCTCAAGAGAACTCTTATGCATACACTGGTCCTGATGACAGTGTTTGAGCACCTGGATCAAGCCAGGCCTGCAATCTATACATGAGCTTTTCTCTTAGGAAGACAATAAATATTATTTTTCTGTTTCATTCAGTTGAATTGGATCTTCTGACACTTACAATCATGAGTTTTAACTTTTTCACATTTGACTGATGTTTCTCCAAAGTGCTTTTTGGTCCCCAAAGAATTTAAAGAATCATTTACTGAAAGCCGGGAAAGCTCAGGGTATGTTTTGTGGGTGACAGCACTTGGCAGCCTTCCCACCACCTCCCATCAAACTGGGCACGTTGCACAGTCAACTCTTCCAGCTCTTGGAACATGTGGACACTGTTAGTAACGACCTATCATCCTCACTTCTTCACTGGCATTAGATTTAATTCACTGCTGAGACAAAGGGAAGCTGGCAGCATATCTAGATGTCCTTCAGGATATTCTCCTCCTGGTGCTACAGGCCAGGAAGCTATTGTTTTATGAGCCTTTTGTGCTGTGAACTTAAACAGGTTTCTTCAGCAAACCATCTCGGACTGACTGTATTCCAACTGCGCCTTATCATTTTCATGGGCAAATTTCAAACCTTAAGCATGTTCCCTGTACTTTGAAAATCTGAAATTAGTCAAACACACAAAGCTAACTTCAGTGCTTAAGAGGTTGACAAAAAAGGTGCAAAAATGAAGAAGAAATAAAACCTCACACCTTTTCTTTTGCAAGTCTCTGCATATTAGGAGTTTGGGCACAAAGAAGATTTGTAGATTTGTGGCTGTTTTAAAGGGCCTTTCAAAATGTACTTGGAGCCAAGTAATCTTCAGAGATGGTTAATAAAGACACAGGCGTGTGTGGTCTGTGCCTAATGCCTCCCAGGCCAGCCAATGCCCAGAGCACACGCTAACCTGCGGAGCGAGGCAGGTTGCCAAAGAGTAACCCTGTAAAAGGAGAGAATCCTGAGCATCATACAAACGGGAGCATCAGTGACCCACTAAAATAGCTGCTTAGTGGCTAGGGCTAGGGAGAGAGGAATGTAACTGCAGAACCCCCCCGGGCACTTGCCTCGTTGCTAAGCTCCCAGGTACACCTTGCCTGCTGAGGTCCTGAAAGCTGACAGCAAGCGAGGGGCTGCCTCTCCCACTGCAGAAAGAGCTCTTGCATCAGGACACACTCCGGGCATGGCTGCAGCACTTATCCAAGATTCTTGGTAACGCTCGACTTCTTCCGGTATCGTCTTATCTTGCCACTCCTTACAAACATCTGAATCTTCTTTCAGGTGTTTGTACACACCACAAACCCACAGAGAGCTCTGGGGCTGAAGGCCACCTTCTCTCCCCTCCCCCTCTCCCTATTTCCTTACATCCACTCAGTTAATGTGGAACAAATCCCCCACTGGAAATGTCCAGAGCAAAGAGGTCCAGGTAGAAACTTGAAGTGCTCGTGGCAATTACGTCTTCACCAAACGTGCTTGAAAAGCGTACGCATCGTTCTCATCTTCCAGATTGGGAACCAGCGTGTGTTTGGGTTCCACTCTGACCCCTTCACTTTCCTCGCTAACAGGAGCACCGATGCCAGTGTCCACAAGGTTTCTGCTCCCTCTTACAGCTAACATCTACTGAGTTCCTGGTTTTGCGTTGGACACTGTTGCAGGTGCTTGCATGTATTATCTCATTAAACCCACCCCCTGCCCAGTGGGTGGTTCACTGCTTCATTTTACACAACAGGAAACTGAGGCTGGGAGAGGAGCAGGCTGCCCGGCAGCAGCGGCCCATGGGCCCGTGCACGGCACGCCGGCAGGAAGCGGAGGACGCTCAGGAGGTCTGACGGCACAGCCCGGCCTCCTAGGGACCATTTTCTTTTGTTTCAGGGAACGTCATAACTCAGAGGCTCACTGGAAAAGGCCACCACAGCACCTTTCGCCAGTGTCCTTGTCATCTGTGACCATCGTGACGCAGCCACTCACACTGTAGCCATTGTGAACTGCAGCCACTGGCAGTCTTGGTGGTTTTGGGGGCTTGAAGCCTGTGCTTTGGGAACGTGGAAGCAGGCTGGTCTGCCTTGCCCCTACGTCCGGGGCAGGTTGTGCCTGGGAGGGGCTCCCTCGGCTAGCCCCTGGCGGACAGCACCCAGCGTTGCTTCTCAGCGCCGTGGCGCGTGGCCGGCTGGTGATGCTGAGCCTCAGGCTGTGGGCCGGCAGGTCAGCTGGGCTCAGCTGGTCGTGGCTGTCCTCTGGGTGCATGTGGGGTTCAGGACTGCTCCCTGTGACTCCATTCTTCTGAGACCAGCAGGGGAGGGGGGCATATTTTTTTCCAAGCAACAGCAGGAGCACAAGAAGGCACACCCAGCCAGGCAAGCACCTCCCAGTGTCTTTTCTTGAAGTATCTGTTAATCTACCACAGGCCAGAACAAGGCACATGGCCAAGCTCAGAGTCAACGGGCAAGGAAGTAAACGCCACTCATCATGAGGCCACGGCAAGGCTGTGGGTGCCAAGGAGGGGACAGAAGAATGGGGATCCTTTGATGGTGGAGCTCATGTGTGCACTTGGCCAGGTAATAGTGTTCAGCTGTTTGGCCAAGCAAGCACTGGCCTGACTGTTAACTGTGAGGACATTTCATGGATTTAAAACGGCAGACAGCTGATTGCATCTGTGCTGACTGCATCTACAATCAACAATGAGAAAAGTCTCATCCAATCAGTTTAAGGTCCTAAAGGGAGAACTGATGATTTCAGCAGTCAGAAAGCAGAATTGCCATCTCTCCTGCAGCTAGCAACTTCTCCTGGGAGACTCATCGACAACTTCACTGGAGTTCCCACCTTGCTGTATGCCCTGTGGAACTCGAACTTGCCATCCCCATGACTGCAATCGAGTCAATTGCTCTAAGGAATTCCACAACAGTTATGCACGCGCCCATCCAGGCAGCTCCGTTTCTCTGGAGAACCCTAACACAGACACCAAATTTAATTTACAGAGGCTGCTCGTTTCTGGGTTTGCTCTCCCGAGTCTCTCACTTCTATATTTGCTTTGAAGAACAAAGACCGAAGACTAAGACCCGATGTCTCCTACTCTACCCCTAAGCTCTTGTCCTTAATTCCACCATCCCCCAATTCATACAATCCCTCGGCAGGCGCAGACGGCACCACCACCACCATCGGCACAGGCGCCGTCCACGTCTCCAAGCTCAGCGTCGCCACATCAGCTCAAGCCACCGTCATCAGTCCCTGGACCCTCATGAGCCTCTAGGTGGTGCCAACGATTTCAGGCCTCCTCTCTGCTCTCCATGTGGCCTAAAAGATCCCGAAAACTTGGGCCCTGCCGACCTATCTGACCACATCATCTTGTAACAATCCCCCACACCAACCGTCGCTGGGTCTTCCTGTCTTGCTGTTCTCTTTGCCTGGTCACGCTGCCCCCACATCTTCACACGGCTGGCCCCGCCGTGTTATCCACGTCTCAAAAGTGCCACCACCCTGACAAAGCGGGGCCTTTGCGAACCACTCTACACAGAGAAGCTCACACCGCCACCACAGCTCACCAACCACACCAGCCTTACCTTTTGAAAGGAGTTTAACTGAGAGCAGAGACCTTATCTGCCCAGTTCACCACCGTGCTCCTGAGAGCAAGCACAGGGCCAGCTTATGTCAACCATTCCCTAAATATCTGTCAAATTAAGGAACGATCACACATAGACAGAGTACGGGGGCCTGAAACACGAGCCCAGGAAGCCGGAGAAAGTTGCTATGCAGAGGCCACCCGAGCGTAACGACTCTTTTCATAAGTATGAGCAGCTCCTCAAGCTCAACACACTCCTAGAGATGTCCCTGTTGCTTGGGAAATGGAACCCTGACCGAGTCTCAGGTGTCCCAGTGAGGTTGGGCAAAGGTCTTGTGGCATCCTTCAAATAACGTGGCATCCAATCCTGTCTCAGCACAGGGGAAAGGCAGAGGAACTGGGCACTAGTGTGCACCTGACAGACAGCTCAAGGGATGCACGGGAATGTTGATGAAAAGCTGCAGGACAGAGAGATCAAGAGTCTGGGCTCTGGAGCTAGACTCTAAGCTTGAGTTTCTCCGAGCCTCAGTGTCACCATCATTAAATTGGGAATAATAAAAGCACCTGTCTCCCAGGGTTCTTGTGAGGATTCATGGCTGGTTCATGCAAAGCCCTTTCTGAGCAGTGCTGGATACACAGTAAGTCCTCCATCTGAGCTTCCTATTATTAGTACAGATAAATATTAATTTGGATCAAATGGTAGATACAAAGCAGAAAGAGAAAAAAATGTCATAATTAGAGCTGTTAAATAACACTTGCTATAATTTTCCTGCGGTGTCTTCTCAAAATAAGGTCTTCTGTAAATGCCATTTCAAAGCTCAGAGCTCAGCAACTCACCCACCAGCCAGCTGTCTGGGAACGAGTTTAACTCACAGGCAGGTTTCTGGTCAACCATTTCTTTTTCCCTGACAATGTTATCTCAGGGCTACTCAGTAGAGAAGTTACATTACTTATTATAACTGCAGTGTAAACAAGGCCTGGGATTTATATAACACCTCAGTTACCAAACACTAAAAGCACATCTAAGTGTTGTGACTCTGTCTGTCTCACCACCATCCATGCAAAATTAAGAGAGTTTGATCAGATTATCCCATTTGTAGATAAAGAAATTAAAAAGAAACCAAACGACTTCTTTAGGGAAGGTACTCAGTTCAAAGAGGTCTAAAAAGCACCACTGGCATACGTGGTGGTGGGGAGCTCTGTACCCCAGAGAAACATGTTCCTGAGCTTAATCCATTCCCGTGGGTGTGAACCCATTGGAAGTGGGACCTTTTGATGAGGGGCCTTCAGTTAGGGTGTGGTCCAAATCAGAGAGGCTCTTAATCCTATTACTGGAGACCTGTATGAGCCGAATGAAATTCAGAGAGAGAGAGAGAGAGAGAAAGTCACAGAAAGAGCAGCCAGAAGCCGAAGGTCAACAGAACCCACAAGAGAAGGGAGAGGCAGGAGAGGCTGCCACGTGCACTGCCGTGTGACAGAGAAGCCTAGGACCAAGGATCGCTGGCAGCCAGCCCCAGAGCGCCAGTCTTTGGGAAGAAAGCATCACCTTGATGACAACTTGATTTGGACTTGATTTGCACTTCTCCTAGCCTTTAAACCATGAGCCAATAAATCCCCATTGTTTAAGCAACCTATTGCATGGTATTTGCTTGAGTGGCCAAGGAAACTAGTACAGCATGAAAAACTTGCTATGCTCTGGCTTCACATTTTTAAATTTATTTGTTTATGTTTCTTCTGTTTCTAAAAGAAGGGTTTGGGGATATACTTACTAGGTCAAGCAAGATGTCCCAAATTGCATTCCATGGAACAGTTACAGATGTTGATAGCTGTGGCTTGGGAAACCAAGAATTTCTTGGCAAACAGGATTCTGTGATTATAAAAGTCTGTGAGACAATATTTTATATCCTCTTCATTTGGAAAATGGTCATTATTTAAAGTTCTAAGTGATCCTATAGCAAAGATGCCTGCTAACTTTGGTTAACCCAGAATGTCACCTTCTCAGCAGAGCATTTTTAAAAGGCAAAATAAAAATAATAGTCATCTAGAAACACTGGGACAATAATGAGAAATTCAGGGTGAGGTTCATGCACACAAAGGCAGGCCGTGGTGATCTTTCTACCAGGTGCTGAAGGCAGCTTGCAAAAGGCTATGGGCATCCTAATGGCCAAAGAAAAGATAGGAAGGTGAGGAGTCCTAAGATTCAGCTGATGAACAGCAGGCAAGTCTAGAAACTTAGTCGTTTTGGGGGATCATATGAGCCCTTAACTCAAGCTTCTTCTCCAAAGATGCCGAGATTTGAAATAATGAAGCAACATGAGACAAGGAGCAAAGACTATCCTCGAATTTGTTGTTGTAGTTTTTGCCTAAGCAAATGGAGCAATTCCAGATGTAACTTGAGACATTCTTAGAGGTATTTGTTAAAATTTGTTTTCTTAAAAATAGTGCTACTAGTTTGAAAATGAACATGTATATTAATGTAAAAAGATCTAAGAGAGTTTCTTTGAGGCTTAGAGAGAAACTCAAAACCCCTGTGGAAAGGAGCTAACCCATAGGAAGGAAAGTGACCGTAACGTGCCCAGGGCCTGGCAGAGCCTGGAAGGAAGGTGACAGTAACGTGCCCAGGGCCTGGCAGAGCCTGGAAGTAAAGTGACCGTAACGTGCCCAGGGCCTGGCAGAGCCTGGGTGTGCAGTACGTGGCCATCGCCCGTCTTTACTATCAGCCTTAATGTTATCAAAGCACGAGAGGAAATACCTCAGCTTCGATGTCAACACTCTCAGTAGCTAAGTCAAGCCTAAAGATTTTAGATTATTTTCATAGGCCAGTGAATACATGACGCCAGGAACTTCAAAACCCTCACCCTTTTTCCTACTGTCAAGGTTTCTCAAAATGTTACATATCCAGAACTAAACTGCTGCTTTCCTCCTGAAACCATTTCATCGCCGTCTTCACCTCTTCAGGTCACTGTACCTCTGTATTCCCATTTGCTTGAAATCAGATACGTGGGAGTCTTCAGGGATTCTTTTTCTCTCAACATTCACATAATTATCCACCAGCAAGTCTCAGGAATTCTGCCTCCAAATATAGTTTGGATCTGCCCACTTCTCTCTGCCTCCCCCATGGCTGAAGGTGCAAGCCTCCACCGTTTCTCAGCTGGACTCGGCACTCATCCTCCAAGTGGGCCTGCTGCTTCTGTGCCTGCTCTCTCCCAACCCAATGCAATCTCCACACAGCAGACAAAGTAATTTAAAAACTATAAAAAATATAGATTTTACTTCATGGTGGACACTCAGTTTAAATGCTACCCCCTTATGATAGATCTTCTCTAATTCTTCAAAATAAGAATCCCTCCTTGGGGAGTGGATGTAGCTCAAGTGGTTGAGCACTTGCTTCCCATGTATGAGGTCCTGGGTTTGATCCCCAGTACTTGTAAAAACAAACAAACAAACAAATGGGGGAACCAGATCTCATTGGGGAACAGATGTAGCTCAGTGGTTGAGCGCCTGCTTTCCATGTATGAGGTCCCGGGTTCAATCCTGAGTACCTCCAAAAAAAAAAAAAAAAAAAAAAAAAAAGATTCCCCCTTCCCCAATCCTTAATTATCTACCACAAACCACAATATTCTGTCTGATATCTCTTCTGCAACCCATTTGAGACCTTCAATTTTATTTAAATATTTACTTATTTGTTTACCTGTTCATTGTCCTTGTCCTTCATCCCAACCGCTAATCCCGTTGAGGGTGGGGTGGAATCCATGCCTGTTTTATTCACCAAGCCTTGCACTTTACCTGATCCATTCAAGGCATGCATTACATATTTGTAAACTATATGCATGAACGAATAAATGAGGGAAACTCATTCCACAAAGGATTCTTGGTGAGAAAGGACTATCATTTGAATTTATGGCACATTATATAAATAATTTGCAAAGCATCCGTGAAAGCACAATTCATTAATTCATTCCTTTCCATTTCTCTGCCACAAAACCTACTTTGGCCAACATGTCAACATGCAAGCAGGGTTTGCTTACTGCCACTTCCCTTTAAAATACTTAATGATCTGTTGCTTTCTTTAGAAATCATAAATTGAATATGGCAGCAAAATAAAATGAAAGAGCAGAATACCTCTTATTTAATTCTCAAATGAATAAAAGACAATAAATAGACTATACCACTTAGATGTTAGATGGATTCATTAGCTAGAGTTTGTGAAAAGAAAGAGCAGTTGCAATTCAGCCCTTCTCATTAGGCTATTCTAAGACACTCGTGCATAGAGAATATTTGAGGAGAAGAAATGTCCTAGGTATGTGGGATTTATCTGCCTGGAAGAGATAAATAGCAGGCTAGAGATGGATATTGATTAACTCACCATTTGGGATGCTGCATTGCTGTAGGGAAGTCAGGTAACTGCATCTCTTGGTCGAAATTTGCAAGGAAAAGTACCCAAGGGTAAGCTGCTTTTGTTAGTGGAAAGCAGAACCTCCAATCTACACAGGATGGTCTTCACAGGCTCAGTTTACCCATCCATTTACCTCTCTTTATGTTACATCTGTTACCTCTTCAACAAACCCATTCAAAAGACACTGGAGTGTTATGCTGTTGATAGTGGCAACATGGTTAACAACTTAAAGAGGAGACACTTTGGTTCTGCCTTATACAGTCCCTCTGATTCTTTCTGAAAATTTAGTTGATTTTTAATGTCTTTTTAAAAAAGACTTATTTATTTATTTATTTATCCCCCTCCCCCAGACGGTTCTCTCGTCTGCCTGCCTCACTGTTTCCTTGCCTTCTCCAGGAGACACTGGGAACCGAACCTGGGACCTCCCACATGAGAGGCGAGTGCCTGATGGCCTGAGCCACATCTGCTCCCACGGGCTGCGGCGTCTGCTCATCTTCTTTAGGAGGCACAGCACCCGAACCCAGGGCCTCCCATGTGGTAGGCAAATGCTCAACTGGTTGAGCCACATCCACTTTCCAATTTTTAATGTCTTTTTACTGTTCTTAGTGGCATTTATTTTTGTCCGATTAAAAGCAGAGGGTTGAAATTGTCCAATTAGCTGTCTAATTACTAGTCTCATAATTATTTTATCACTACTTAGGCACCAAAATATCTAAGTAGCTTTTGTTCCAGAGTTTGTCTTTATAGTCCTTGTGGATCAGTCTCTTTAATATCCTTTTGGCCCTTTGTCTTTTCTTACATCATCATTCTATGGAGGGGGTGGATCCTTAGGAATAAAATGGTGTAGGACTGTGGCTTAATAGTTCTTTGATTACAGATTCTGTGTAGAGGGTGAGCCAACCTAAACCCCAACGGCACAAGCCCCATCTAGCTAGAGAGGTACCCTTGAGCCAGGGCCATGAGATCTCCTCCTCTTTATGGCTGCTGTATTTGCTAATGAGCCCCCAGCCATTCGGAGAGCAAGGCGTCTTATAAACTAAGCAAGTAAGGGTGTCAATAAAGTTCTTTCTGGAAAAAGAGCACAGCGCATTTCAAACTCTCTGAGGGTAAATGGGCATCACACCAGATAATCAAGGAACCCTGTGGAAAATAAGGGTAGATCTCAGAAAACCATAAAAAAGTACCCAGTAAAGCCTGAGACAGAGCTTGGTGGCTTCCCGCGAGACCCCTGTGTATTTGGGAGTGGCCAGTGTGGAAAAGGCATTTGTCACAAAGCACGTTACAGGAGGGAGCCAGATTTCAGAAAAGTGTGGAGAAAAGGCACAAGGTTCTATGGACAGACAGCCTAGAAGAGGACTGGCCAAGAAGTAAAACTGAAATCCTGATTTCAAGCCTTGCACTTTGTTTGGTAGAGGGGCATGCCTGGTTGGGTGGCCTTTCAGGAAGGAGCCAGGGGGAAAATGCCCTGAGCTCACTCTCCTCCCTCCCTCTGAGCCTCTGCTGGGCTTCTTTTGGGCCCACCCTACACAGAAGCCAGAGAGTCTTGAAGCCCTTTAATGTAGAACATGCAGGAGAAGGTTGGAAACTGGATCTGGAGAAGGAGGGAAGATACCAGGCACACGCAGTAAAAGAAAGTCTTGCAGAAAACAGCAGAAGCCACCCAAATTCCTGTTCCCATTTTTCTGTCCATTTACTTTGTCAGAGAGAATCATCAGACTAGAAGGAGTATGATTAAGAAGGAAGTGAACCCAGACTTGGTGTGAGATCAAGCCTCCTGAATTAGACATGTCATTCCAGGGACAGACAGAATTTGGAGTTGTGTTTACTGAACCTATGAGGAATGAGAGAGAGAAAGAGAGGTCTTAGAATAATTTTCAGTGACCCAAAAGGACAGGACAGAAAGTGGGTTTTGCAAACGGTAACCAGTGAAACTGAAACCAACACAGACACAGTTCCAGAAGAGATTGTTGAAAAGAGCAGATGTGTTTAACAAAGAACTGACAACCACCAGCAGATGGTTTGATTCCAATAAGGACATGTCGAGTCTGAGTAATATCATTTATTAATTTGCTGGATCTTATATGCATCATAATTTATTCATTCAACAAATATTTTTGAGCCCCTACTATGTGCCAGTTACTTTTCTAGGTGTTCTGGACACAGCAGCAAGTAAGGTATCTATGACCACTGCCTTGAAGAAGATTAAAATCTAGCAGGAAGGAAGACTTTATGTAAGTAAAGACAATTACAGGTAAAGCAAGCAAGTAAGCAACGGGATGGAACTGACCATGCCTTTGCAGTGGTGATGGTGGTGGGGCAAGGTTGATCAGCTAATTATGGAAAACTTACAGAAAGTGGTCACACCATGAGAGAAGGAAGAGATTCCGGCAGGGGCAAGAGCAGGTGCCAACGCCCCGAGGTGAAGACAAACATGGGTTTCAGCAACAGTGAGACCGAAACTTCCCAGCAAGGGAGTCACTTTTAGGAGATGGGGTCAAAGAGGCAGCAGGGACCAGAAAACTGAGGGCTCTTTGGGCCATGGTCAGAAATTTGAATTTTATTCTAAGTATAGATGGAATTGCATGGGATGGCTTAGCAGAGAAGAAGATTGTCTGACTCATGTTTTGAAAAGATCACTCTACTGCTTTGAGGAAAAAAGATCAGGTAGAGGTGGGGTTTGTAGAATGAAGTGGCTGGAACTCAGGGGATAATAGAGGAGATGGAGAGAGGAGGTCAAATTCAAGGATATATTTTGGAGACAGAACTGGAAGATGGGGCAATCAGCTGGCTTTCGGGGTGAGAGAAATCAGTACTAAGGAGAACTTATAGATTTTTGATTTGAGCAACTGGATGGAGGAAGTTGCAATTTATTGAAATGGTTGAAACCTTGGGAAGAAAAGGCTTAGGAGAGAAATTGAGAATTTGCTATTTTGTAGAATGTGGTAGAGACTTGGTATACCTAGAATACTGGTGGGGCATGCAATATCTCCTGAAGTCATTGTGGACAATGGGGAGCGAGAGGTACCTGAAAAAGAGAACATTTCATTGTACCTTATTTATTTGTTTACTTAACTGAAGCGTTCTTTGGGGACCTGCCATGTACTAATAATTGTTTTATTAGTATCATAACTCAGGTACCCGGTTCGGAGGGCACACCCATCCTGGCACAGTTCCACCCTTAAAGTAAAGCTGTAGCAAAACAGAATTCTTGTCCTCATGGACTTACATTCTAGTTTGGAGGAACAACCACGAAACAGAAAAACAAGTGATGTAAATGCAGGGTCGGAAGAAGATTGAGACGAAGGTGTTAGCACGAGAAATGGTCAGATTCTGGCTGTACTGTGAAGGCAGAACCTCCCGGATCAGCCCCAGAGGTTGGAGGTGGAGTATGAGAGCGAAGGATTCCAGAGTTGTTGTCTGAGTAAGGGCAAGGGTGGGATTTCTGTTGGCGAAGTAGTATGTTTGGAAGGTGAAGGTCAGGAATTTGGTTCAGGATAGTTTGAAATGCTTACTAGGCAGCCAAGAGCAGTTGCTGAAGCTAAAGCCCAGGGAAGAGTCCCAGGCTGGAGATGAATATTTTGGAATTGTAAGTGAGTAGATGATATTTAAAGCTGTGAGAAGGGATGATATCACCATGGGACTCAAAGTGGGTGGAGAAGAATTCTGAAATCTGTTCCCCAGAACACACAAGTGTTTTCAGGGTAGGCAGATGAGAAAGAACGAGCAAAGGAGATCCAGAAAGCGCAGCCCATGAACAAGGAAGGAAGTCTCAAGTGTGTGGTGCCCCAAAAGTGTGGGGCTCACAGAGGATGCCCTCACCCCTGCCCCGCCCAGAGTGCAGGCGTGAGTGCGGTGATCATTGCATGCCAACCCCAGCCACGCGGGACATAAAGCTGAGAGCTATAATCAGAAGACTCAGTCGCAGACGTGGGATCCTAAAATAGTCAACCAACTGGAATGACGATGGACTGCCTCTATGAGATTTGATTTTAGGGAGAAGTGCCAAATCCAGCTTCCAGGCTCTGACAGTCACAGTGAAGAGGCAGCTGAGGACTGCAGGCGAAAAAGACAAGGGGACTTAGGTAATTGGAGGTCAATGATGGGATGTGGCTTCCCAAGAAGAGTCTCAGCCAGCTTGGTGGCATTAATGGGGAGACGGTGCCCAAAATGAGATATTCAAGCCCAGCTCAACTCTTTCCTTTCTCAGTCCACACCTGCAGCACCATTTTCAGGTCTAGGACTCCAAATTAAGTTTGGGACCAAAACTGAGACTGATGGGCAACTGAATGTTCAAAGGAAGCGAAACTGCCCTACCCAAAGACATGGATCAATACAGGAGTCTCTAAAAATAATGCCCAGCACAGTGAGAGAATAGTGATAGTTGACAGAACTGAGGGACAATCAGGTCTGAAAAAGAGAGACTTTGTGGGACCCTGTGCTGCAGACTATTTACAAACTCCTCCCTGGTCAGGGAGAGCCACGTTGTCCAGCTCTCGTGTGTGTAGGCAGAGTGAGAAGATGATCCTGGAAGAGACTAGAAAGGTATGCGGGGTGAGTTCACCTGCAGTGGCCTTATATGCCAGGGAAGTATTGTGGTCTCTCTGTAAGAGCATCAGGAAGACACCTGGGTGTTTTAAGCAGGACACAGTGACACCATCAAGTTGAATTTCTAAAAGGTTGCTATCTGCAGTGTGGAGAACAGAGGGGAGGGGGATCACAGACAGATGAGCCGTTGGTAATGATTCCGACCAGGGATGATGATAGTTGGGGCCACAAGAGCGGCAGTGGATGAAGTGGAGAACAGGATGGGTTGGAAAAATAGTTTGGAGGCAAAATCAACAGGACTTGGTATTGGGTGGGATAAAAGGATATGGGAGAGAAGGGTATCAAAGAGGACTTGTGTGGGGAATAAAATGGAAGAAGTGGCATTCAGCAGATGGTGAACATTACAAATCTCTCTCTCTAATCATTCATCATCCATCCATCCATCCATCCATCCATCCATCCATCCATCCATCCATTCATCCTCTAGCTGTATCATTTCCATTTCTCTTTGTATGATACATATCCATAACTCTATCTTCACCTGTATCTACACATATCTGTGTATATGAATACATATATGGAGATGGGGCATGGGCTTCCTTAAGAGTTACTGCATGATCCCTTATCTATCTCCAGCGAAGATCAATAAGAGGCTAGACCATTCTCTGGTGGGGCTGTTTTAGAGGGAATTCAATCATAATATGGAGAATTCATAGGCTGTTTCACACCATTGCCCCTATCTTTCTACAAACGTCAAGAATTCTATTAAATGAATCCAGGCAATGTGGCATTATTTCATAGACAAGACAAGGAAGACACTCAGATAGTAAATTGCTCAAGTTCCAAGAAGAAGAGGTGGCAGGAATATGGATTTGCCTTCTTGCGATTCTCATTGATTTTCTCCCACCACTCAGGAAGCTCCTAAAATCCCCTTCTGCTCCTTGGTCATGCTACAGTCCTTCTCCTTCATCTTCCACCTGGAAGATGAGTTTACCCAGGGCCAATACAGAGGCTCCCCTCTGCCATATGTCTATGACTGGATTGACGTTCCCTACTTCCCAGGAGCACAGGCATATCGTAAATCAGGCACCCGGTTCAGAGGGCCAGTGCCGTGCTGCACAGCTACCCTGGGCCCGCTGCACACTCAAACCCTGGTGTAAAAGCATGGCTTTGGAGACAGTTGCTTCCCAGCTTACTTCCCTCCGGGTGTCTCTTTTTCCATCTGAAGAACGGGCATGATGCCTCCCCTGTCCTGACGCTGAGACTCGTCAGCATGGATTTTTGTGAAGAGCCTGAGCAGGGGGTCAGGCCACCAAGCCCGATATCCGCCCAGTCACTTTGCAGGCGGAGTCTTCTCCCAGGAGGTGAACTGTACACTTCTTACTATTCTCCAGCACAAAGGGCATTTCTTTAAATCGAGGACGGGGTTTTCTAGAATGACATGGGTCCTGGGTGCCATCACTTTATCTGGATTCAAAGACTAGAAGGTTAAATTTTATTGAAACTCCTGTTTCGTACCTCAGAAACATGTTCCACCTTTTTCTCCTTCTTTAAAGAGAAATCTGTTACATACAATATGGGACATGTAACATCTAACACTTGCATTAAGTAAAAGAAATAACTGGCTAATCATACACATTTTCAAAATAGAAATGCAGGATTTATGGACAGAATCAGAGTCCTCAGATTGCTGGGGACAGCTTAGCAAAATCCTTTCCTTAATCACGCCGCTGCTTTTCCATATGTTGTCTTATTATGCTTGCATAGAACCACACATTCATGATGACTGGTAGCGTCCATTTCCATTTCAAAGTAGTCAGGAAAGCAGATTTGCATGGAACACGCAGCAGTTTAATTTTGTCCTTACACACAGTTTGCTGCCGACAGGTCAGGAGAAATAAATTCTGTGAAGAGTCACTTTGAAGTGCGGTAACTGTGTCCTTCAGGTAGCACCTCTGAGGAATTCCGGTGCCGGGCGGTCATTCAGCAGTTTCACGACACAGGCGCCTCGAGGTGTGGGCACCCCTTAGTGCAACACGGTTTACACTGCTCGTGCTTCTACAATTAACAGAGCTTAAACAGCCACTTCCCCCAGTCTGTCATGAACTAGCCACGGCACTGTGTAACTCAAATGATCATCCCATTAGTGGGAAATGGATATATACCCCTCAGTAGAAAATTCCAAACAGAAAAACATTGTGCATTTGCCAAGTTAACAAACCAAAGAATCACTGCTGGTGAGCCAAAGCAAGTTAAATTTATTCTGAAGAACGGTGATGGTTCTTTAGAAATATATGATTTGAGGTAGTTTGGATTTGAGTTTAAGATGGTCAGATTACCCCATTACATATTTGTTAAAATCCCTTTTGGCGAGGAGATCACGGGGTATAAATAAATATATTTCCCAGCTTTAAATCTTGGCTGAAGTCCAGCCTTCAACTTTTACTATCACCAAGCAAGGGGACTCTGCGTCGTCCTCTTTGTCCTGCATGTCCCCGCCGGGGTTTCCCACTCTACCTGTGCACTCGCCTGCCTCCACCCCTGCCTCTCTCCTTCCTAGAAGGCCCCGTGTGTTCCTGACACCTGTGGATTCTGAGGGTGCTGCAGCCACCCCCAGCCAAGCCAGGAGCGGAGACCCCCCTTGCCTGCTTGCAGGTAAGGGGCAGTGACGGCTCGGCCGAGGGGATGGCCTCCGTTTCACACTTGGAGGAGGCGGCCTCCTCTCTCTGACGACGTGAACTAGAGGTCGTTCGGCGCAGTTGCTGCTGACAGTCTTCTCAGAGCGAGGCAGGATGCCAGGGAAGGACAAGACCTGGCTACAGAGGAGCCGAGCGGAGAACGGGCGTGCCCTGGGCTGGCCCCCAGGCTCCTTGAGGTGGCAGCACGTTGGAGAGAGGTGCCTGTTTCTTGCATGCTGGTACTTGGAAAATGCAGGAATAAGTTCCGAAGCACTGGGTGGTGGACAGAGAGGAGGGGGACGGGGAGGGGAGGGAAGAATCAGTACAGGAGGCAGGGAAAGGGTCAGAGTAAGGCGAGGAAGAAATGATTCTACCTCTGCATCATATTCTCCTCAATGGACCCAAAGAGAAGTTGACGTTAAGGACACAATCATCACTTTTGCCTAGCCTGAGGCGACTGGATAATTTAGTCACACACTGGATAGACTGGTTTATTCAAACTGAAAAGATAGAATAATTTTTTTCCTAATTTGCCCACACTGAAAAGTTCTAACCCTGTATTTACCATCCATCACCCAAGAGTGGAGGGCAAGTGGAATTGTTACCTAAGACGGGTATCTCTTTAATGATGTACCAAAGCATGTTTCAGCATGCATTGCAAGTTCCAGTTTTCTTAGCATTTCTCAAGAAGACATGATTCTTGTTGATAATTTCTGCTTTAAGGAATACTGGAAAAACAGTGAAGTCCTGTATGAGAACACTGCCATTTTGTGAATATATATTTAAATGGGTGCTAGTTTCAAAAACACTTTTCATCAATTAATTCTCATTAGGAAGCAGATTTATATCTTTAGAGTCTTCATGCATGGTATTGATCAGGGAGCATTCTGCATTCCCACGTGGTAGTTTACAGCCATTTATTGGTGTCTTGTCTAAGAGGAAAGCATTTAAAGAATGAAGTGGACGCTCTCCAGCCGCCCTCAGTTGGGGCTGCACCTCAGGTGCTGTTCTGTTATGTTACATCTGAATTGTGCAGCCTACAGTTTTTATGAGGGCAACAAATACTAGCCTTGTCTAATGGGTTTGCTTTGAGGTGGGGAAAGACAGTTCCTTACAGAATAAATCTTAATCTATGAAACGTTGATTCCACCGGCACAAGAAAGAGACACTGTGGAATCCAAGTCTCCCTCCTCCCAGGATCATCCACAGATGTCCCTTTGGGACATGAGAAAATGTGAATGTGAATTTGGGACCCATTCTCCACCACTGCTGGCCTGACCAAGGGATCGCCCGCTCTCAGCTCCCTGGGTGAAGCTGTCCAGTGTAGCTCGTCCGTGAGCCACGGTGAGGCTGTCAGGGGCACTCAGGTGACCTCAGCTGGCCCAGTTCTCAGGGACGCTGAGAACTTTGGCCGAGGATGCTGGAATGCTTTTCCTTGCATAACTCCTAGAATACACCTTCTCTGCACCTGGATTTAGAAAAGTGAAGACCGGGTCTGTACAGGCTGCAGCATTCTCCTTCCAAGATGGGACCCAGCAGGAGGGTGAAGCTGGTTCCTGGAAGAGGAACGGCCTGAGAGAGTTTCAGGGAAGCAGGCTCAGATCTTTACACCTTGTGGCGTTATGTCTGTGGGCAGACTTGGCATTTGCCATTCAATAGTGGGTCTGCCCATGTCCTTAGTAATAGAGCTTCAATTTTATTGAGGTGCAGACTCGGCAAATCATACAGTCTTGGAGTTGTGCAACAATGTAGCCCTGTTCAGGAGCCTCTGCACTCAGGTGGAAGTTTCCCCAGCTTCACAGTAACCTGTATGCCCACGTGACTAAGTCATAACTAATGAAATGTAAGCAGACGTGTTCTGTGAGACTTCCAGGGAGGCTTCTTAGTGGGAGCGATCTATTCTCATATGGCTTTTTATGCCTTTCTTCTCACCACTAAACATGTAGTTTAGACACGGTGGTTGGAGCTTCAACAGCCCTTCTGGATCATGAGGCAATTCTGAGACGAGCGTCACATGGCAGGATATTGGAGCAAGAAGACACACCCCTGTTGGTCTTAGGATCTTGATGAACATGGAACAACCATATTAGCCTCGGAGTGTCAACCTCTGGATGTCTTTTATGTGAGAAGAGGTAGCTGCGGACTAGCATGCAAAAAAGGGACTTAGGTAATTGGAGGTCAATTGTTGTGGTGTTTTTTTTTATTGCCATAGCATATATATATATTATACAATTCTATTGCTTTTTAAGCCATTGCATTTTAGTGTTTCTGTATCATGCAGCCAAATGAACTTAATCTTATACATTGAGCCAATCAATTCTAATTTCTCTGTTAGCCAGTTTGCGTTGGATTTGAAATTGTCCTAGCAAATTCACCACTGTCACTTTGTACCTACCTAACAGATCAGCTAAGGCTCTACACAGAACACAGCCACGATTCCTTACTACTTAAAATGCGACAGCTCTTTTTGAGTCTCTTCAACACCTAAAGGACATTGAAGAAAAACTTACTTTGCCCTTCTTTTCTTGGAAACTGTGTAGAAGCAGAATATGGACAAAGAGATACTTCAAATATCTTGTGCAAATATCTCAAAGCATACATTTTTTGTCATTGCTATTACTAGTAGCAGCAAGAGCATTCACTCTGCAGTCACTAAGTGCCAGACCCAGTGCTAAGCAGTTTACTTTCACTATCTCCTTAAATTTTATATCCACCGTCATTAAGTAGAGGCCACTATTATCTCCATTTTACATGTAAGAAAAGTAAGGCACAGAGAGGCCAAGTAGCTTGCCCAAGTTCATACTGCTGTAAGCTCTCAGGCCAGAGATTTGAATTCAGTTCCATCTAATTCATTGTACAAAATGAACATGAGGTTATTGAATTTCTACTATGGGCTGGGCACTGCCAAAGTGTTACAGATACAGCAGTGGCACAACAGATTACATCTTGGAGCTTACGCATAATTATCAGGACCCATGAAATACGGTGAAGAAAAGTGAGTGGGGATAAGGGGATACAGAGTGAGAGAGGATGTCATTTAGGTAGGGTGGTCAGGGGATGCTGGAGTTTAGGGTTCTAGAATCCCCAAATTGAATTCACCCTGAAATATAAGCCAGATGGAGCAGGACTGTATCTTAAAATGCTGTGGATGCTGAGGCTTTCCCAAATTTTGAGCTTGGGTTTAGGTGTTTTCTTTGAGAAAAAATATAACACGTTTCACAAATGTAAGAGAAGACCAGGGGCTGGGCAGTTGGCATGAACGCCTGACACACATATGGATCACCACGCCAATAGGACATTTCTGAAAGGCACTTTCACCTTCTGGCAGTTGCTGCTAAGATTTCAGAGGTTATGGGGTGAGCCAGGCTTTAGAAAACAATTCAAGAAGCAAGGAAACTTTGGCTCTGAGCAAGCAGCACCTGAGAACTGGTTGCAAACATGCTCTTAAATCTGTTTCCAGCTCTTCTTTTTGCACCAATCTCAATTCTTTTATAATTAATAAAGTTAATTGAAAGGTTAAGGCCAGCTCTACAGCAAACAATTCTGATACTGTCCAGTGATATCACCAAAGAGGGAGATGATGAAGTGAGGGAAATGCGAGGGCTCTGAAGGCCAGTGTAGGATGCCTGCGGGAGGCCGCCCCGTTCTCCAAGAAGGTGGAGCCATCAGGAGGGTTTGCCAGTGAGCGTCATTATCAGGCACCAGACTGAGTTCTCAAACCTGAGGAGGTAAGAGCAGGACCCGGGCACAAGGCAGGCTCAGATGACGTCCTCCGCCTAAACCTGAAAACTGTGGAAGTTCTCCTTGGAGCCGAAAATAAACCATTCCCTGTTCACTATGGAAAATATAACACTTTTCTCATGACAATACTTTTCTTTTTAATTTTTAGGGAAGGCTTCCTTCAAGGAGATCAAACTTTATATCTTAACTGGATCAGGTAGAGGGCTATTCTCAGCCTCCAGAAGGAGACACTGAGGCATGGATAAGAAAAGGTTGTGTCTACATTAAAGCTGGGGTTAGCAAACTGTGGGCTTTTTTTTTTTTTTGTATGGTCTGCAAGCTAAGAGTAGTTTTCACTTTTATAAGCTGTTGAAAAACATCAAAAGAAGCATCCTATTTTGGGCCATGTGAAAGTTATTTGGAATTAAAATTTCAGTGGCCTTGAACAGCTCTATTAGACCTCAGCCATGGGCACTTTTTGCACGCTGTCAAGCTACAGGGGCAGACTGCCTGCCGAGGCAGACACTGAGGGGTCTGCAAAGCTACAGCCGCCTGCTGCCCTGCCTTCACAGAGACTGTCCGGCAGCCCCTGCTTTCCACCACTGTCCTCAGCCCTGCTGAGCTGAGGCTCCTTTCAGTTCATAAATACTGATATTCATTACGTAGTAATACTTTGTTGTCCTGAAATAAAAACATGATTAAATAGCCTACCAACACGCACACACTTGAAAATTAACATGATGTCCTAACTGAAGTATAAAGGAGAAATAAAAGAAAACCGTCTATAATCAGATAATACGCACTTCACCGCGCAAATTCTTGGACAGGGACTGTACCACATGACCCGATGGTGCAGCCACATCCCTGCGCCGGTGTGCGGGAAGGGCGTGAGTGAGCCGAGAGACCCGCAGACGACACGGGGCTCTGCAACGCAAACCCCAGTGCCCCCGCGGCACGGCGCTACAGCGCTTGAGCAGCAGCACAGCCGCGGCCAAATCGTGGCCTCTCGGGGGGAATGAAGACCCCAGCCCTTCTCTGCACCGGCCATGGGGTCTCCCACCAGTGCTGCCCACTGGCCGAACCCAAACAGCAGCCGCGCTCCAGGAAGGAAAGGTCCGGAGCGAGGAGCAGAGTGCAGAGGACCGGAGAGCGGGTCTGCGGCGAGTGGGCTACGCAGGCCCCCAGCCCACTCCGTGCACCCCAGAGCTGGCACTTGGGCTATTTAACCGCAAATTTAAAGTGATTGAGGTACATGAAAAACTCCACTTCCTCATGCACTCCAGCGCTGCTCCCAGCTCAGGAGCTCAGCTGCCAGCCGCGGCCGTGCGGGCTGCTCGATGGCGCGGCCCGTGGAGCGCTTCGGCCGGCTCTGGGGGTCCCGGGACAGAGCTCTGCCTGTCCTAGGCTCCGGCCCAGCTACGAGCCGGTCCTGCGGGCTCTGCCGGCAGACACACCGCGCACCTTTCCGCTTCCTCCAGCATCACGTCGCCACCCTAGTCCTGCGCTATCAAGGAGCCCCCAAAGGGCCTCACTGGGCCCATGGCTGACTGCCCAGCCTGCTCTCACAGTGCTGAGTGACCAGGCCAGGTGTCAAATCCATGGATCGGAAGCCCGTGCAGGAAGCGCGGCCATGAAGGAGCACGCACGGGAAGCCTCACCCGCCAGCCCCGCGTGGACCGGAAGCCTGGAGGGCAGGGGCTCAGGAAGCGCTTGCCCAACGGCCTGTGCTCTCCAGTGCCCACAGAATGAGTTCCGGAGGCAGCATTTGTTCACAAGGGCACGGGCCGTGCGACAGCCGACCATGGCGTGACAGCCGGCCACACGGGACAGCCGACCACAGCCACGGCCATGGCGCCTGCGCTGGGCCCTGCACCTCCAGCAGCCTCCAGCAGCCTCCAGCAGCCTCCAGCAGCCTCCAGCAGCCTCCAGGCTCTGCTGCCCCCTCCGCACAGAGGCCCTCTGGAGAGGACAGCTCCTAGCGAGCAGCACAGGGGCTGACAAGAAAAGGCAGCGGCTTGGTGCATCATCAATACTTCATTTTCTTTCAATAACCCTTCTCTGTTTTGTATTTCCACGAGTGCGCTTCCTCGCATTTGCGTTTTCCAGAGATCTCTGCATACTGAAGAGCCCACCGGCCTGCATGCTCTCTATTGTCACGTATGACACCAGCATAGTGGACAGGTTACAAGGGCAGGTTCTGGAGCCCGTGTCGGCAACCTAGTTCCAGCTCAGCCTCCCAGCCAGCTAGCTTGGGCCTTTCTTCAAACTCTCTGTGCTTCTGTGCCCTCAACCATCTGTGAAATGGGGATACGAGCAGCGGCCACTGGGTTGAGTGGGAATTAAAGGAGTGCGTGTGTATACATATACACACACTCATTTACCTCATTAATTAGGGCTGCACCTGCTCAGGACCAACCCCTAAGAATTTTGCACAATCACTGAATTACTGTGGATACCATTTAGGGAAGCAATGGCTACTCAACAAACACAAAAAGAAGAGCGTGCCTTGCAGAAGAGGTTTGTCTCAAGAGCTGTCGCAGCATCTTAATTTGCACTTGGTTGAGAAGGTATAAAAAATGAAAGGAGTGGTGTGCTATGCAGTGTGACTGAATTTTCAAAAAGTCTGAGTTAAACAACAGAGGGTATCTGGCATATTAATTAACAAGCTGACACAGGAAGAGAATATCATGAGAAGTCACATAAAAAGAAGCCGCTTTTATGCTGAAAATAAGAACAGATTTCATTCCTGGAGCCAGGACAGAGTTTCCGCCTGTGACTTGGGGCCTCTGCTCGAGCCCTGCTCGCCCCGGGAGTGTGTCGTGGCTCAGGACCTGTGCTCCCCTCGCAGCCACAGGGGGGAAGGGCCCATTGCTGCTCCGTTTCCCTGAGCCGTGGCTACGCTGTGCGAGACGAGACTGCCCTCGTCCCAGGCCTGCGTGGGCAGCTGCCCTGGGCCGGCACCGCGCCTTTGGTGGGGCGTGACAGCAGCCGGTCCTGGGACAGAACTGAGAGGCGGCTGGGCCAGGAGGCTTGTCCCCAACAGCCAGAGCAGGGAGGGTGAGGGCGGTGAAAACCACGTCGCTCTCTTTAAGGGGAGAAATGTATTAGATTCAGTGAGATGTACCTCACCACAAGGCTTTTCGTAGCAGGATTATAGGACAAATGTGGATACATTTTTCTGTTAGATTGAGAGAAAAGGAACACTACTGAATCTTACATTTCAGAGAGTAGGCCTTCACTGGTAAGACGTGAGAAGATACAAATCAGATAAGGAGGAAGAGCCTTTTTAATGATTACTTTCTTGTTATTCCAACAACCACAAAAGAAAGGAACTCGGCAATCACCAAGGAAGTGAAGGCTCTGCTGAAGAGCAAACCGCAGTTATCATTTCTGGCTGCCTGAGATATGGAGACCCCTACTCGTGGTGATGAGAAAAAGGCCTGGCGGATGAAGGAAATAGTAAGCCTGCAGCGGTGCCTGGGGGCTGAGCTGTTTCTGCATTGGAAGGGGGCTTGGAGACTGGAGGTTAGGTAGGGCCAAAGAATAAGGCGAAGCGAGGAAGGACTTAGGGGCAACTTCAAAGGGAAATGCTGGGCCTGGGTCCTCCCAAGCGTCCGGCTCCCGCTCTTGTCTCAGTCCTCGCCGCATGCCAGGAAAGCGTGCAGGGGATCAAGGAGGGCTCCCTGGAGGAGGAGGCAGGGGAGGGGACTCTAAAGAGAGCGTTCCAGTTAGCGCCCTGTGTGAGGAACTCTCCAGCTGCCCTTCACGGGCAGCGCACGGCACGGCTGGCTCTTGGTTTGTGTTTGAAAACTCTCTTGTCCTGCCCCCGGGGTCTGCTTCATCGCGACGCCAAAAGCAGCGCAGGGGCGCTAAGCCACTGGGATGTTTTCAAGGATAGCGCAGGCGTCTCTCCTAAGTTTTATCTGAAGTGCTGGCTCAGTTCTAACAACTAACACTGGCAAGTTGAGGCTGTGACCAAAAGCAAAACGGGCGCCTGGTCAGGGGCCCAGCACGGGAGAGGCTGTGCTCCAAATCCCCCAAGCCCACTTCCATTTCCCACGTTAACAGCAGCAACGGCGGTGATCGCCCGGACAGCCTGCCCACCAGGAGTGAAGACGAGGTTTGCTTCTTAAAAAAACGAAGTGCAAGTGAAACATGTTTTAAAGGATTAGCAGGCCTGACGCTCAAGCTGGTAAAGCATACCGCAGCAGCGTTTCCTCTGGGCCCTGGCGTCAGCTCCGCACTCACTTTAGCGAAGGCCCAGAGCAGTTAGAAGAGAAGGGGGCTGAAGAGCCTTGAACCTGGGGCCCCCCTCCAGGACGGAGAGGCTTCCGGCTCTTCTTGGAAGCACGCACGGCGCTTTCCGCACCTGACTCTGATGTGCAGTTACAGCGACACAGCTATGAGTAAGGCCACTGCACATTTAATGAGCTTTGCTTCGGAATTTTCTTCCCTAAGGGCAACAACACACTTACCTGAAAGACAGTGAGACGTGGTTTTTTTTTTCAGCATAAAAAATAATGTAATAAAACTAAAAAATGTATGGCTAGGCCCCCACTTTGGACAATTCCAAATACAACAAAAACTCCTCTTTTTGCATAGAAAAATGTATGACTAGATGAAAAAGGGAAAAAGCTTTCAAGGCTTGGACTTCAGGAACAAATGCAAAATACGGAAAGAAGGAAATATCTTTTAAAAATTAGCTTTGAGTGTGAATGCTTAACTGTATCTCACTTTAGAGCTTTCCTGGAGGTGGAATCATGTATCCCAAAGAAGGGGGGGCCGGGAGCCATACTCTAAACCCATCTCAACTCCTCAGCAACGGTATAAAAGTGGCACAACTGCTTTGACTTTCAGCATTATTTTTGAAAACTCTAGTTCTACCTCTTTGAAAGTAATTTGAGTGGGTATTTTAGTATTTGGGTACTTTAGAAGGAAAAACCAAACAGGCATGCTCCTTTTCTCTTGGACATAATTAGGGCAGGGGAGAGATTTCCATTACAGAAAAGATCAACTTTGACTACATAAAATATAGACAAACAAGCAAAAGCTTCTACATGCCAAAAATTACCACATGTAAAATTAGAAGGCAAATGGTAAATTGCAAGAATAGTTGCAAAATGTCAATCCAAAGGTTAGTATCACTAATGTATAAAGATTATAGCAAAATGGTAAGAAAAAATTGAATTCCCAAGAGGAAATGAAAATGGGCAAAGAACAAATGTTTAGTAATGAAATAAGAATGTAACCAATGAAGGGCAAATTAAAACAACACATACAGTTTTTGTTTAACCGCCCATTTTCAAATTTTAACGTTCTGTTGGTGAAGTTGCAGGGGAATGGGTATCATTATACAGCAGGTGGAATAATCGATTGCTTTAGACATTCTGTTGTGCAATTTGGTCAGTAGATCAAAATTTAATACAATATATGCTTTGATTCAGGAATTTTAACTTTTAGAAGTTATCTTAAAATGTCAATTGGAGATGTCTGTGAAGATGTCATACAAGAATGTGAGCCATTAGGTATTTTAATAGTAGAAAATCTCTTAAAAGTTTTTAGTCCATGTGGCGGTATCACGGAGCTATATGGGGAACATCTTCTTGGGCCTAAAACCAGGATTCATCTTTTCTTCCCATTTTCCTTTCATGCTTGTTCCCAATTCATCAGCATGTCCTATCATCTCACCATGAAAATATCTCCTAAAACGGTTCACCTCTCTCCTTTCCCACGGCTGGGGCAGGACCTCCCCTGAGAAACATGCCTTCCTTCCTCCACTGTAATGCCCTCGAGCCGGCCACCTGGAATAAAGCTGACCTTGCCAGCCTCCCTCGCTGCTAGACATGGCCACTGGCTGCGTTCCTGGGCCAGTGGGAAGGTGGGGTGGGGTGGGGGTGTATTCAGCTGCAGGCCAGGCCCCCTTTTCCTATGCCTGCTGGATGCAGTGCAGACTTGATCGTGAGTGATTTGGGCCGAGGGAATGAGGCCGCTATTTGGGCCTCACTCAGCAACAAGACAGAAGGAGGCTGCGTCCTACGCCCCTGGAGCTACCTCCGAAGGCCCAGGCTGTAAGGCCAGGTTGCTCACCTTCAGACAGGTAAATTAGAGACAAGTAAATACCCAGCTTCTGAGGTCAGGGTTACTGGGTCTTTCTCACAGCAGTCCAAATACAGTCTTCCTCACTCTCCCAGATGCTGTTTTGGACCCTCCTAAACCCATTCTCTACATCCGATCACAGTGACCTGGAAACATCACACGGTCAGCGTGACGCCACGCCTTCCAAAGGCTCCCCATTTCAGCTAGAAATCCAGCCCCGTGCACTGGTCAGCCAGCCCCCGCGGGACCCTGGCCTGAATCCCGAGCAATCTCTCCCTCATCCTGGTCCAGCCAGGCTCACTTTCCTTCTGTGTCTCCAACATCTCAGGGATGTGCAACATGAATGAGAAAATAGATGCATAAATACCAGATTTCTTTCAAATACCTTTCAATAAACATGCTATGTGCAAAAACAAAGTAAAAAAAATAAATGAAATGACAAAAGCTCTATTTCATGAAGGTAAAGCTTCCCCTGCCCCAAAGGGCAAAAGGCAATCAAGCCCCCGAATCATCGCCGATGCCTCTAAAGGGGAGTCAGGACTCGGAAGATTTCACCGTTAGTTCCAGAGGACGCTGCTCAGAAAGAATTGCTAAAAACTGATAAGGCCAAAAATACTTTAGCCCAGTGAACTCGGCTGAGATCAGGAAGCAATGGTTGGCATCTACGCACTGCCTAGCACTGCTCTTACATTGTGCTTTGTGGCCAATGCCCAGATTCTTTCCTGAAAGAATCCACAACCTTATTGCCAGGGTATTGTTCGAGCTTTGAGTTCAGTAATTACGTCGTCATAATAATGGCTAACGTTTATTGTGCGCTGGCTCTAGGCTGGGCCTCTTTGCAGTACTCCTGAGTTATTTCATCCTTACAAAAATCTTACGAGTAGGTATTTTTCCTTTCCTTCTTGCACAGATGAGGAAACCGAGGCACAGTGAAATTAAATGTGCTTGTATAGCTAGTAAGTGGAGACAATGATTCAGTCATGTTATTCTGTTTCCCAGGAGGCTCATAAAGACCAGTACAGAATGGAAAACAGGCAGGTACCAAGGCGAGTGACTCCTCTGAGCCTCAGCTTCTTCATATGGAAAAGGAGGAGAACTTTTGCAAATACTGCTCATTGAGAAGCAGTATCTATTCTATGCCTTGTTTGGGCTGCATTTCTTACTTTTTCTGGCCTGTAGAATATGGATATGATGGCGCTGGCATTCTAGCATCCATCTTGGACCTCGAGGTAACCTCGAGGATGGAAGCCACGCACTTGACTGCTGAAATAGAAACAAAGACGGAGCCTGGGTCGCTGATAAGATGGGACACCATACCAGCCCTGGACCGCCCAACTGAGGAGTTCTTTTACATGAAAGAAGAAATACTTAAAAACAAAACTTAAGCCACTCTTTGGGGGTAGGGCTGATGCTTTGAGCCAAATGAAATTCCTAAGTGGTTAGAAGGATCACTAGATCTTAGCTGAGCTCTTTCTAGCTCTATCCTTATACGATCTTATAACATTACAACTAGCACAGCGAGGAAGATGATGGGAGATGAGAAGGACTTCCGAGATCAGTGGAGGATAGAGGGAGGAGCTCTTGTGAGGCTGGAGGGCAGTGGGCTGTTAGGGACAGACAGGTGGGGGAAATGCTATGTGCACAGACAGGCAGGGCCTGGCCTTGTCTCCCCCGCAAAAGAGCCGCTCGGGGCCCAGGAGGGGGCACCACTGCCACACATGAAATCAGAGGCTGGAGGAGGCTCGGTGCCTTGAAAACAGAAGAGAGTTCAGAAGAGTCCTTGTCAGTTAAATACCCCAAACCTTTACCTGTGCTGCCTAATCACTAGGCAACTGCCCAGGGCCCTTTCTACTGGCAGGCTGAGCTCTGGCGTTCTCTCAGCGCCACGTGGTAACGCGTGTGGGCATCTCCTAACAGGTGGTCTGGAGGAAACTCCAGGCAGTCAGCAACAGGCCGACGCCTCCTCCACCTGTGCCAGGAGCAAGCTCCAGCCGCCGTCTGCACAGCACACGGTGCGCGCCCAAGCACGTGCACCGTCAAGTCACATTCCAGACGAGAAAGGGCTCTGGGGAGAGGCAGGGCCATACAGGGCTTCCGAGTGCTTCGCTGAGTGTGAGAGCAGGGTGGGGCATGGGGAGTGGCCTCCCCACGACCCCAGGAACCAGGGGCCCGCGCCATTCACGGGAGAAAACCCACCCTGCTTCCCACATCCCGGGAAGCACACAGACAGACTTACAGGCACAAGTTATAAACAGATGGCAGAGAATGGAAAATAGTTAACTCTTCCCTATAGAGTGCTTTTTAAAAAATTAGCCACCAGCATGTGAAAATTGGCATTTCACATTAAAGCATAGTCATGGCTTTTCTTGAAGCGTCAGTAGGTCTTGAGAACTCAGACTCTGCCTTGGCTTTCCTGCAAGGCCCACAGTGGCGGGGCCTTTGGACACCTCAGGGGTTGCCAGATCATCTGCCACATTCCCCTCCCACGTTTCAGCTATTTGTGTCGATTTGTGTCTGAGATCGTCTACCTTGCACGATACAAACATGGTTATCAAATCATTAATAATTGTCATATGCTGATAGACCCAAAGCTAATGCTCAGAATTTAATTACTTTCTAAATAATATTATAAAAGTATTTTCCATGGTTCAACTCTGCTCGTCTGCAAGTTCTTGGGCTCACTGGCATCTTCCCCAATCCAAGCTGGGGTCATGTGCAGCCTTCTCTGCCCCCCAGCTGGGGTCACACACAGAGTCTCCCCACCCCCCACCAGGTGAGGTCCCAGTGCAGCCTTCCCTGCACCCCCACAACCTGGGTCCCTGCACAGCCTTCCCTGCACCCACCTGGGGCCCTGCGTAGAGCCTTCCCTGCCCTCTCAGCTGGGGTCACGGCACGGAGCCTTTGCTTCCCTCTCCTCCCCAGTGGGGGCCCTGTGTAGAGCCTTCCCTGCACCCCCCAGCTGGGGTCATGGCCCGGAGCCTTTGCTTCCCCCACCGCCCCCCGGCTGGGGCCTGTGTAGAGCCTCGGCCTTCCTGGGCAGCCACGTGGCAGCAGCCTGGGGCAGGCAGCCTTACCATGGCGAGCGGGACGACTCCGATCAGATCCTTTTGGCCCACATAGATCTTAGACACTCCCAAGTCAGACGTGACGTCTCCTGGGTATTCGACCTGCCACGTGACAAGCTGCGTGGCTGGCGGGTCCCCCGGCTCTTCTATTTCCACGTCGATCTGCATGACTTCATGGGAGGCGCCATTCGCACTGGAGAGAATAAGAGAAGAGCTTTGAGGGACTGAGGCGTATGCCCATTCGGCAGGCAACAGCTGTGCTCCCCAACTTCGTGCAGGCCTTGGAAGGCCCACGTTTGTGAGAACCACTGCAGAGATGTGACACCACAAGGCACAGAGCATCCCGCACACGGTCTGCGGCACGTGCCTTACCTGTACCCCTCCAGGGAAGCTTCCCTGCACCGCCCTTGTGGTCTGCTCGGCTTCCCTAAGGCTGGCGTTTGGGGGCAGTTATGGGGCTAGAGATTGAATTTCTTCAATACTTTCTTCCCTTCTATCCACCTAGGAGGATTCTTCCCTCTCACTCAGAAACCTATGTGCTGCTCATACTGGATTTTCCAAATCTGTAACTAACTGAGGCCAGTGCACAGACTGCTAAAGGTCCGAGGATGATGTGGCTATTGCTACCCAGGGTGGTGGGGGAGATAGAACTGAGAGCAGCAAAGGTGCGGTGTGGGCAGGTGGGCAGGTGGGCAGGGCCAGCTGTGCCTTGGATTCAGGGGTAACTGTGGCTTCTGCTAAGACATGCATCTGGAAACGATTCCAAGTCAGGTGTCAGGAAGAGTTTTGCAGCTATTTCTGTTAGTTTAATCAACTGGCTGGCTCCCTCTTAGGCCTCATTCCTAGACGGATTTTACATTACGGCTTCTGTTCTCTGTGACAGGTGGAAAAGGCAGGTGTGGCGCCAGCCAGTCCCTGAGGGAGAAACGAAGAAGGCTCAGGGGAGAGTTAAAGGGGGGTCAGCTGCAAGATGCCTTTAGACCTTTCCTGGCGACTAGAGCCGTCCCAGAGAGTCAAACATTCCTGCAAAATGACGGCTAACCTGGAAATGAGCAGGAGGAGGTTTGCCCTTGCGTGTCTGGTGAAGCCACTGAATCACCGTCATCAAAGCACAGGACCAAATCCAGGCAGAATCCCCAGTCAGACCCTCAGAGGTACACGGCACAGTGTATTCAGTGTAAGGATGAGATGGGATACTGGATTATAGGGGTGACAGTAATGAAAGGCGGGGGGGGGGGGTGGATTATGAAGAGAGAGAACTGCGATGGGAAAACCCCGAGAGGGCCCTGATTGCCGAGGTCAACGTCAGGCTAAGCCACCCTCTCACGTGAGCCGGTGCTGGTGCCTAAGCCCCGAAGGACTCCTGCGGGAAAGAAGCGGTGCTCCTGAGAACGAGGAAACAGGTGGCCGGAGCCCGCTGTGGACTACTGCCCTCCCCTTCTGTTTCCAGAGGTCACCTGTAGCTGTCTTTTTGGAGCCCCTAGAAAACCTTGCGATTGGCATGCTAGAACGAGCCTTTATCACATTCCCATGTTCTAAATCTCTAAGAATTTTGGTGCTACCCATTCTTAGAATCCCTAGAATGGGATGAGCCCTCGGTTGGCGGTGCTGGGCCTCGCCTTCTACTTTTGGTATGCCAAGGGGGAAACCTCCACAACAGGGTCAGCAAGCGCCGAGCTCAGGGGCACGGGGACTCCCAGAGGCGATTCTGTGCTCCACAGCCCGCATCATCACCTCCCCCTGCTCTCCCAGGTGTTGACATCGGCCCAGCCATGGGCCACATCCCCCATCGCTAGCTTACGGGGTTCACTCTGTCAGGAATCCTTCACAAACCCAAACACTCACATTAGCGCCCCCTGCAAGGCCACCCCCACCCCCACGAGAGCCCCCTGGGAAGTGCCCTCTGCGTCCTTAGGCCTTCTCTCCATGAGGTTTCGTTTCCTCTTCTTTCTGAGCTCCATCTCCTGCCCCGCGTGTCTCCTCTGAGCTGACTGCCCTCTTTATAAGTGGGGGTGAAAGGTGGAAATTCTCACCGCACCGAAGTGGCCTACAGGAAGGTTGTGTATTGACACTGGGCAAAACTTGGAGTGCACGTGCATCTTCCTGAAATGTCCACAGCTTCTGGGGCTTCTCAACAGTCCTGACCTGCCGAGCCATGCCGAGCTCCTGACTTCTGTACTTGTGTGGACAGCAGCGGTGTTAGCTTGTTCTCAGCGTGGACGCTAGCGCCCGGCGTTAATCAGGAGGGAGCCCATCCAGTAGGTGAGGCAGGAGTTTTCACAACAGGCGTGGCTAGGACAGTGGCCCTCCACCTTGTCAGGAATCAGAGCTGCCTGGAGCACCTTCGCAAACCAACCAACGGCCACGCCGCTCTCTACGGAGGCTGCCTGCCCGCGCGGCCAGGCGGAAGCCCCCCCCCCCGGCTCCTTTCCTCTCCTAGTTACACAGGGGAGGCTCAGTGCTGTATCAAACCTGTCTGCTTGGTGTCTCCGGAGTCCTCGGGAGCCCCAGGATTTGGGGTAGTGCCCACTTTGGCAGTCTATGAGACCCTGCTGAGAGGTGCGTAAGCGAGCTACAGTGCGAATATGGTCCGTGCTCAGTGGCAGTGCCCCAGGACGCGTCTATCAATTGCAATGAATGTGCCACACTAATGAAGGATGTTGATGTGGGAGGGTGGGAGGTGTGGGGAGTGGGGCATATGGGAATCCCTATATTTTTTGTGTAACATTTGTGTAATCTATCTTTAAAAATTTTTTTAAATACATTAAAAAACAAAAAAACAAACCTATATGCTTGAAAGCATCCCGGACATGGGGCTTGCCATCGTTGATTTCTCCCAAGTGCATGGTGGCTACCGACGCAAATATACTGAGAGTCCATCTAGGCCCTGCCATGCTTACTGCCGCCCACTGCACAGCAGACAACCCAAAAGGAAGCAGAAACGGGGCCCAGCCTCTTCACGACGCCCTTGACACCTACAGACTGGACCCACACGGGTGGATTTATTTGGCGATGTCAGTCCTCTTTTACAAGAAAGAGGGACAATCTCGCTTGAATTTAGAAACCCTTCTCACATCTCAACAATGTCCACTTGCAAGGCATCCTTTGTGTATCTCCCTCAAAATTGGAGCCTTGTCCTTAGGAAGGGCTTCCTTTAGACACAGGTCACAGAAGACACAGCCTGAGACTTCCCAGAGGTTTAAGCAAATGGAATGCCCTTTCAGAAAACAAGCAGCCACTATGTCTCCAGGGCCTGGCCCACAAATCCAGGAGAGAAAACTAAACTTGGAGCTCTGCAGGACCACCTCCGCAGATTTCTAGGCCAAAAAAGGACAGTCCTTAAAAAGAATAAGAAGAGTATTATTTTAGGTTTCCCATGCCTCTAGTTCCACGGTGATCCAACAGCCTATATTTATTGCATATTTTTAACATGCAAGCCCTGTTTTAAGGGGTTTTATATGCTTTATCTCACGTAATCCAATAAATTAAGATTTGCTGTTACTTCCAATTTGGAGATAAGAAAACTAGGATTAATGAGGGTAAAAATTTGCCCAGGGTCCCCAGATAAGTGAAGGAGCCGGTCGATCTGGCCGCAGACCACTATGTTATCATTTTTCCAGCACGAGGACAGGCATGTTCCTTAGCAATGACCATCATTAGAGGAACGTCCCATCCTCAATTCAAACATATGTCAATACAGTATACAGAGCTCACTCGAGACACAGAAACTGGGCACAGGCACGTCAAATAAATTCTGCACAAGCGATGCAAGACAATTTTGTAACGAGACACTCTGAGATTAGCTTCGCCTTCAGAGGCCCCTGCCAGCTCTTTAAGTCCCATGATGTATCTACAATCAAAGAAGAGACGTGGGAGCTTGAGTAGTGGCTACGAAAGGCCACCGCTCGTTTGTAGACATGAAAACCAAGGAAACGTCGACCTGCCATCTTGAGAACAATTTAGAGCTACCTGCATTTTTTCCAGATTAGGAAACTAATATATTATGGCAGGTCCTGAGCCCACCAGTGATCTAACTTCCCTCTGCAAAAGCCCACGTGGGCCCCTGGCTTCCTGTGCATGTGTGTGTGCAGGTAAGGAGGTTGGGTGGTACAGGTGCAGGGAATGAAATTCCACTTCCAGCTTAGGTGCTCTACAACAAAAATGGGGAAAATTTCTGGAAGTGAAAGTAAAGCCAGACACAGGGCTAATCTGGGGTCTGAATGACCCCGTCCTTTGAAGACAGTTTGAGATGTGTTGCCAACAATTCAGAACATTTTCTTAAGGTCATCTGAGTGAGGCACAATTATTACCGGTTAGTGCATTGTGGTGGGAACTGTCATCTCTCCCCCAGACGCCCTCGTGTCCCTTTTATCTTTCCCATGCACCCTGCCCTGGCTTCTAAGTGTATCTGTTTTTCACCATCTGTACCTGCAGCATTCCTCCCTGGTTTTTCCTGGGCTCATGGAACCACCTCGCCCACAGGTGCAGAGAGCCGAAGGTGCCCGAGAGCTTATGTCCCCTGGAGGTGAACTGTGGCCAAGCCCGGTGGTGCCGGAGGAAGGAAGCCCGGCTCCCTTGCCTCAGGAGGGGACAATGTCAAGGGCACTGCTACCATTCCCAAGCCCCCACGGGGTCGAGCGGAAGCTCCTCCAGGTAACTCCACCTGGCCCTGAGTCCTGGTGGCTCTCTCCCCTCCGCCCTGCTCTCCTGCCTCTCACTGACTTCTCCCGGGAGCACATCCTTCAATAAATCATTTGTACATGAATCCTCATTCAGGATCTGCTTCCAGGGAAATGGAATTTTTCAAATAACGAGGAAACCAAAGGCCATCATAAATGCCACATCAAAGAGTCTGGCAGTAAAAAGGAAGTGATGAAGGAGTGGAGGGAAGAAGGGGCAGTTCTTCCAGGAACCAAGCACTGCTAGCTCAACTTCCGAGGAATCCTCCAGACTAAGCCAAGATCCACCAACATTGGCAATTTGGAAATTTGCGTGAGGCACACACACGGGCTCCCAGATGTCTCCCAAACGGAGGAGCCATTGTCTTTCCTTCTTTCACTTTTCATTATCAAAATTAAAATAAGGATATTACTCGAACAAATTGTTTCTTCTTAGACATTATCTCAGTATTAAAGTTTTCCATTACCAATATTTTTTCTGACTTTTTCATTAGCATTTTCAATATAAAAATCTTTCATTATGAGGTAAAATATGCATGATCCCCATAATATATGTACTTTGTAATGAGATCTTTGTCACCATAAATTTGTCTTCTCATGTCCTCGATTTCTACCTCATAATACTCTCAGGTCTGCTAACCAGAGTCATTCTGGGAAAGAAAAATGGAGGGTTGCAGCTTGAACCAAATCAGGCTGCATGTCTTCCTTTTAGCTCTGGGGCTTCGTTGCTCTCCATGCCATCATTTTCTTGATTCACTCACTCATTCGTTCATTCACTCGCTAATTCAGATATGTCTGGAATTTGCTCTATCTGCTGGGCACCGTGCGAGTGACGGTGTGCAATGACTAGCTAAAGAAAGGCGAGGCCCGGCGGTGGGTGGCGCAGGCTGCCAGCAGCTGACGCTGCACGTCTCCTCCCATCTCCACTTCCTGACCTCACGCTGGCAGCTTGAGATCAGCCATGTTGGCCGTCTTAATACATGGAACTCAGCAGCGGGCACAAACAAGAGCCTTCAGGGCATGCTGCTGAAGACCCTTGCTCTTGTAGTGCATATAGTCTAGTGGAGAAGTCGGGCATGAAATAAACAAAAGTGTCAAGGTATAAATTGGCACCTTGAGAACAGGTAAGAAGCAGGGGTATTTGGCGACATGAGGCCCTCAGTGTAGTGAGGGAGGGCAGGGAAGATTTCCCCGAGGAAGCAAGGCTTGGGCTGTGGTCCCTGTGAAGGGTGGGCAGGAATGTAAAGAGAGTTCCAGGCAGGGGAACTGCATGTGCAAATGTCCTGTGGTGGTGGTGGGGAACCCAGTGTGGCTGGAACAACCAGAGTGCACAGAGAGGAATGTAAAGAGAGTTCCAGGCAGGGGGGGCCTGCATGTGCAAATGTCCTGTGGCAGGGGAAAGCCAGTGTGGCTGGAACAACCCGAGTACATGGAGATGTGGCATGAGATAGAGCTGAAGATGGGTTAGGGGAGACCAGGAAATTCTTTGCAGGCTGCATTTGAGTGTTTGTCTTTACCATCAGCTGGTAAACCAAGGTTGGTGGGTCAACTATCACTCATGACTTGTTTCTGCATGGCCCCTGAGTTAAAAATGTTTTCTTTTTTACATTTAAAGGCCGTTAAAAAAAGAATATGTAACATAGAAATTATATGGTGCATAAAGACTGAAATATTTACTACTCATCCTTTATAGAAAAAATGTGCCATCTAACCCCTTATCTTTCTAGTAAGGGGAATGGAAATGATTAAACTTTAAAAAATAATAAAATAACCTTTATTTTCATATGTAAAGGCTTGAGAATATCTTCACTAGAAGACATTACAAGGTGGTGAAATGCTCACTTCTACGGAAAATAAATGTGTTTGGGTTTCAAAGTCGATCCAAGATGATTCTGTGAGAGAGGCACAAGAAAATGAAAGAGCAGAAGAATGTGTGGAGACGGAAATAAAAGCCACTATTGGGATAGGAATGAATAGACCAGACTTATTTGCATAGGATAACCAAAGTACAAAATGACCTTAATTGAAATGGGAACAGGAAGCCAAGGCAAACCATGGATTATGGGAGTAGAAAAATAAAGAAATGAAAAAAATATGATATTCTCACAGATGAGTCATGGGTCCCCTAAAAATGTTAAATAGAGTAGGGGAAATTCTTCAATGTGGGGGACCCTCCCACTTACATCTGCCATTTTGGGCCCTGCCCTCTAATTGACCCCAATTATTATGGCAGCCGAAACGCACCCAAAAATCTCCAAAAAGAACCTCGGACCTGCTTTGCATCTGAGCCTTAGGTGACCTTAACTGCCCTAGGGTGTCCCTGCAGAGGCGGGGGGCTCTTCTCAGACCCCTCCTTTACAGGTCTTTCTTCCACGTGAACGACCTGCCCTTTACCACCCAGCTCCTCTGGGTCAAGGCCCAAGGGCAAGGGTCAAAGGGGACGGGGTGCAGGGGATGAACAAGGCGCGGGCGCATCCCCAATGGGGTGGAGGGGAGCAGTCCGTGATCCAGTGGGGAGGTGGGACTGGCTGCCACTCGGGAGCCACGCCCACCTGACCACCTGGGGGGATCCCTGGTGGGGGAGGCTGGACCTGGGAGAGGGTGCCTGAGAGAGCATGGAGCGGCCTGGGCAGCAAAGCCTGAGGCCAGGAAGGGGTGTGGATCCCCGAAACACGCTGCCATCTCCAGACCCTTCCCGGGGTGCCGTCACTGTGCCGCCTGCATCTCCCTTCCTTGGCCTGCTGGGGAGGTGGCTGCAGATGCCGTGTTTCAGCCCCGAGCTTGTCCTTGCAGAGGCCACTGCCGGGGCCGGATGTAGGGGGCTGTGTGAGACTCCTAGGGCCACCAGAACACAACACCCTAAGCTGGGTGGCTTTAAAGAGCCGAGATCTCTCTCTCCCACCTCCGGAGGCTAGAAACCCAAAACCCAGGCACCGGCCCGGCTGCGCTCTGGAGCTGCTCGGGCAGGGTCCCTCCTGCGCCCCCTCAGCTCCTGGTGGCCCCGGCCGTCCTCGACCGTGGGTGTGGCACCGTCCTCTCCTATGTCCCTATCTTCTAAGGACACGAGCCACTGGACGAGGGTCCACCCTCATCTTAACTAACCGTGTACACCTGCAAAGACACGATTTCCAAAAGGTCACATAATGAGGTCCTGGGTAGACATGGGTTTGGGGGGCACTTGTCAACCCAGCACGGGGGTCCTCGTCTGAAAGGATGCGGTGAGGCCGTCGGACCACGCGTGGGAAAGGCTCCACCTGGCAGCACACTCAGGACACGCGAGGCCCACAGGCCCTTCCCCGTAAAGCAGTGCTGGAGTCTGCCCCTCTCCACGAGCGGCTCCAAGAGGGGAATTACTAAAGGCTGAAGAAGACCCCCGTGTCTGCAGCGTCGAGAATACACACGAGGAGGCCCAGGGAAGAAACTCAGAAGGTGTGAGGCCCCACTGAGTTTGTGTGGGCAGTGGGGGAAGCTGCAGGACTACGGCTCGCAGCGTTTTTGCATAGAAGCTTCCATGGTGCTCTGTTAAGCTCCTCTTGACGGAGTCCTCGTTTCCTTGCCCAGCTACCTGGACTGGCCACCTGCCTGCCGCAGGCGGGCGAGGGGTCAGACTCCACAGATGTGGTCGCCCCGGGCTGGCAGTTACAAGCGGCTACAGCCGAGAGCCCAGCTGCCCCTGCAGCAAGAAAGGGACAACAGGAAAAACTGGAAGCGGGGGGAGACTTGAAGGCGCGTGGGGCTCCTTGCAGCCTGAACACGAGCCAGGCAATGTCCACGGAACTGAAGGCTGGCTCCTCTCAACCGTCCCTCCGCACTTGGCGCCTGCATCGGCCATATCCAGCACGAAAGCCATCGCTGATCATTGTGCACATAGTGCATTAAAATGCAAACGCCACAGAAATCACTCTCAAAGGGATAGTCCAAAACTTTTAAAGAGGCCAGATTTCATAAAATCAATGAATGGGATGTTGAAGAGAACTTTCTGAATTGCTTGATTCACACATAAAACTACTGACAAATGAAGCCATGGCAAAATTAAATATGTTAGCTGTTGAAAAGGAGAGAATCAGCAAGGATGATAAGTTAGGCACTTCACAAACAAACGATGTAACTAAAAAAGGCACGAGATAAGCCTCTGAGAAAACTTTATAAAGAGCTAGATTACTTTTTCAAAATTGGTCAAAAGGAGGGAGGTATTGTTTCTTTTGAATGATTACCTTTCCCACCCAATCAACACTGGTTTCAGTCTTTAAGAATAAGTCTGTAGTTTTAATGATAACTTTTATTTATTTAAGATGAAATAATCTTATCTTCACAGTTTTTAGCTCAATTTTAAAAAGTAAAGTTCCCATCAAACCTCACTTATTTCCACTTTCGTTGTAAAATTTAAACCTCTATTTTACATGGATTCACTCTAAATGACCTTGTACAGGATACTGATTAGCCTGTTAGAGGGCATGAGGGAAAAGAACTAGAAGTCACAAAAGGTCTTCCTTCCGTAACAAGACAGGCAAAATTCTACTTGAAAATGAAATGTCCTTCAAGTCCTCTTCAGGCTTCCCCATTCCCCAATCTTAAAGTGTCTCCCACATGTGAGTTGGAACCTCTGCTATAGACAAATACACAAAGAAAGTAACTAACTCATCTCCACATGATGACATTTTCATGAGCATATTCACTTGGAAATGGGGAGATATTTTATTTTTATATATTTCCTTTTGTTGGGAGTCTTTTCCAGAAAATAAAAACCCATCAGTATGCCACAGACTCCTTAGCATTCTTGCCAGGGCTGCAGTCTGTCTGAGATCGCATCTTGTCTGCATAAACAGGTATCTGGGATGCCATAAACTCTTTCTGCTCAGCATCTGTGATAGAGCTCTAGATGCCACTTGAGCAGAAAACACAAAATCAGAATAAGTTGGAATTGGCAAGGAAGGTAAGCAAACCAATCATACACAATTAGTTCCTGAATAGCTGTCTTCTTTTGGGATTGGGAGAAGGTCTATCTTTGATGTACCAGCTCTGCTTGCTGATTTCTTCAACCTGCCAACTTGAATTGACAATTGTATGTAGCACAGCATTTCCCCCTAGACTTTGCACTCAATAATTTTTAATTAAAAATATTTCCTCTGCTACATCTGGCAACTCAGTGCTTCTTATACCCTTTCTTGCCATTTTAAATTTTTTAAGAGAAAAAACACATTAAGAGGGATTTCTCTATCAAGATTCTATCTAAGTAGGATATGTTAGCAGCAGGTCAAAGGCAGATAGATTTGAATGAGATACTTAGTCATTTGGCACGGATTTTGGGTGCCTAGTCTTGGTGCAAGCATAGCTCATAGGTGATGGAAAATGAACTGTCTCCCCCAGGAGAGTGAGGCTGCATGCCCAAATGTTTACAGTCGATAGCTAAGTTGAATGTGAAATCCTGAGCACATAAAATCTAACCCCGTCAGCTCAATACTGGAATAAATGATGAGCAAAGCCTAATTTTCTTTATCTAGCCATGATCTCTTTAAGCATGCACTTGACTTGCTAGAGCAGAAGAAATCATTTGAAAATGCAAACAGGATTATTAATTGATAGTGATGATGATTGATAAAGCAATTAATGGTTTTCTCAACTTCCTTCTGACATGACAAATGAAAGCTCTGAGAAGCTCAGGCTTTTTATTCTTTTGTGATTAAAAAAAATTCAAATATGTATTTAGCTGACTCCTCGTATGAAAGAGATGATTCTGTTTCTTTAGGCTTAGCTGTTAAACTCCCAAGTGGAAAAGCACACTGCACCCTGTGATCAATACATAATTGTGTTTTAGCCTTCAAGGGCTCGAGGTCTGCGGATGAAGGATTAATTTGCTGGCTGAGGTTAATAGAATGTCAATTAATTTCTTGGTATAAATGTCAATATATTCAGTTAAGTCTTGTGATTTAAATATAATTAAAGATAAACTTTAAGCCCATGTTGCCTTTTTGGTTTTGGGTATGACGAGTGATTTACTAAGATCTCACAAAGCCTTTGGGGAAGGAGAATTTGATGCAGAAGTTTGTTTTTCTCATAAAACCAGGTAGGTATGTTTGTTATCGGTTTCGTGTGAAGGAAATGGAATTCACGGCACTTTATCTCAGGTTCCAAACATCCGTCCATTACCCTTACCAGTTCATGTCACTCACAGGGAGTGTTTGGCAGTGTGGAAGGCCATGTGGTCATCAGGCTTCTAGATTAGATGGCAGCTGCAGGGAGCGAAACACAGCGACTGAGAGAACAGACTTGGGAGTGAATTACACCCCACGCAGAACCCTGACTAGGGTACAGGCTAATACTTAAGACTGCTTCATTCTCAGGGCTCTAAACGATCAAGTGGAAAACAAGCCCTGGGCATTGAGGGCCAAGGGAGCACTGAACAGCTCTCGGGGGCGTCATGCACGTAGTCAGCGGGGTATGCCCTGGAACTGTGCAGTGCACGCCTGTAGGAGGCAGTCCTGCACTGGCTGTGGTGATTAAATGGGATAATTCATGCAAGATATTCGGCACGGTGCCTTGACAAAGCTTGCAGCTGGCTGTGGGGGGATGTGCCCGGTAAACTTGCAGTTGCAATTGGGTAGTGAGACAGAAATAAGTTTCATGTAGCGCTTGTGGGGACAGAGGTGATGGCAGTTGCTACTCCCACTGATGGTTTCTAAGGCTTTAATCTTTGCCTTGACCGTTGCTTCCTGTTTTTTGGTATGGTCTGCAATTTTTTTGTTGAAACCTGGACATGTTGATATATTAACATGTTACCACTTGAATTTAGATTCTGAAGTGTATGTTCCTTAAGCTTATATCCGGCTAGTGTTATGACAGAGCTTTCCTTGAATTCTAAGAGTAAACAAAAGAGGAAAAAAGGAAAAACACCTCTTCAGGTCTTTGCCCTGCTCTCCTTCAGGGCTTATCCATACAATGAGTGTAGAGGATAGCTCCAGGTCAAAGCAGAGGGCCTCCTGCTCCTTTCTGTGCATGTGTCTCAGCAGGCATCCCCAGTGGCCCTCGGAAGTTCCCCATCTACCTGGTTCCCAAAGTCACTGCACTGGATGTCCACAGGGACAACCGCTTGCCTCAGGGAGCATGACCTGCCCGCCCTCCCACAGTGCTCTGGAGGAGAGCTCTCCAGCCACCTTCTAGCACAGGGCAAGCTCTGGGGCAGTGACCCCTCAGGTCATCACCAGACAGACTGGCCCAGGGAGTGCTCGGCACCCGCGATCTTCAGTGGGGGCATGGGCGCTCTGCACAGAGCCAGCAAGGGGGAGGGCAGAGTCTAGCCTGGGGGGCAGGAGATCCTACCATTTGCAAGCAGACTTTTTCTTGATTTTGGCGTTTGCTCTGTTTCTGCAGCCCTTTAAACTGTTTTCTGGAGCTTTTTGAAAGATGATTCTGCCAGTTCTTGTTCAAAGCTTCTGTGGGGGGCAGGAGCCCCGAAGTGTCTCGCTCCATCATCTTTGTAGTACTTCCTTCTACTGTTTTTTAACTTAACCTTATAGCCCCCCATATGTTCTAGGTTCTTCTGGAGTAGGTGAAAATTCAAGGAGGAAATGAATGATTGTGTGGCTAATGTTGCAAATTCCTCACTCAAAATGCATTCCCCTCTTCTTCTTTACCAAGGAACTAAATTTTTCAAATTGGCAATGTCCCCCGCTGAAATAAAAATTAAAAAGGGACTGTAAAGTGAGGTCATACATATATTTCTAGGTGATTAGATGGAAGCAGAGTATTTTGTGAAGCTTCCAGGCAACATAGCTTTTTATCCCTAATAAAGAAGTACAGTATCAGAGGGAAAATGCTTTTTACCTTCCCTGCTTTCCGCCTAGGATATTTATGTGATGCCTGGAGGTGCAGCTGCCATCTTGTGACTATGAGACAGCCCAGAAGAAAGATGGAAGATAGTGACTCCATTGAATCATTCAGTCATTATTCCAGCCCTGGAGGACATACCTAGGTCTTGTTTGAGAGGCCAAACCCTGATTTTTTAAAAGGCTCATTCTTCTTTTTCACATGTACCTGAATGCCATCCTAACAGTATAAGGGCTCATGGTCCTCTCTGTTTCGTGTGTGCAGAACAGCTGGGATAAAGGAGGCAAAGCCAGGAAAAAAGACATTTGTTTCCCTGGAAAGGGCATGGCCAACAGAAAGCCCGTTGCCTGCCTCTGGCCTAAGAATGCCCCTCCAATCAATGAGGCATCTTCTAAAAACATTGCTAGATAAAATTTACCTGTTTCCCATGTTGCTGTGATTATTTTTTAAAAATTTTATTCAGATATTCCTGCTGCACCAGAAGTCAGATGTCTGAGTCTTGTCTGGCAAATTAGATAGGAAAATGATGAAAATCAGGTCATGGAACAATTCACCATCCTTCTGAGAACACTGGGGACTCCAGGCACAAGTATCTACCGTTGGTCCCTATATAAGAATCAACTCAAAATGGATCAAAGACCTAAATATAAAAGCCAGGACTATAAAACTACTAGAAGAAAACTACTTCAAGACCTTGTGGTTTCTTGGACCTTATACCCAAAGCAAGTGCAACAAAAGAGAAAAAAGATAAATGGGACCTCCTCAAAATTAAACACTTTTGCACCTCACAGGACTTTGTCAAAAGGGTGAAAAGGCAGCCAATTCAATGGGAGAAAATATTTGGAAATCACATATCCGATAAGGGTTTAATATCTAGGATATACAAAGAGGTGTTACAACTCAACAATAAAGAGACAAATGACCCAATTAAAAAATGGGCAAAAGACTTGAATAGACATTTCTCCAAAGAAGAAATACAAATGGCAAAAAAAACACATGAAGAAATGCTCAGCATCACTCATGATTAGGGGAAATGCAAATTAAAACTACAATGAGATATCATTTCACACCTGTCAGAACGGCCACTATTAAAAAGGCAGAGAACTACAAGTGCTAGCGAGGATGTGGAGAGATAGGAACACTTCTTCACTGTTGGTAGGAATGCAGGATGGTACAACCACTGTGGAGGACTGATTGGCAGTTCCTAAAGAAGTTGAATACAGACTTGCCACGTGACCCTGCAATACCACTACTGGGTATATACCCAGAAGAACTGAGAGCAGTGACACGAACAGACATCTGCACACCGATGTTCATAGCCACATTATTCACCATTGCCAAAAGCTGGAAACAACCCAGGTGTCCATCAACAGATGAATGGATAAACAAACTGTCGTCTGTTCACACAATGGAATATTATGCAGCTGTAAGGAGAAATGAAGTCGTAAAGCATATGACAACATGGATGAACCTGGAGGACATTATATTGAGCGAAGCAAGCCAGATGCAAAAGGACGTCTGTATGATCGCATTATATGAACCAAATATATTGTGTAACATATTGCATGATTCAAAAAAATTTTTTATATGTATCCAGTACATTTAATTGAGAAATGTATGTTTTCATTCAACTGTATTCTATTTTTATTTTTAATTTTAAATTATTGTTTATATTTCCAATTATTAAATATACAAAATAAAGTTAAAAAAAAAAAAAAAAAGAATCTACCGTTGGGTCTAAAGTGCTCAGGGTGGTGGGAGCACACGCAGCAGGAGCTAGCTGCCCTCTATCGTTCATTCTCTGATCATCCTACCTACCTCCTGAGGGGCTGATGGGGACAGGTCCAGATAGATGGCATTCTAACCGCTAGCAGGCTAATTTGCAGATTGCTGTGTGATGAAAGTGACATGAGATGAGGAAATTGGATTTTTCGGCAGCAGAGAGAATCGCTGAAGGCAAGAGCGTTCATCTTACACTACAAACAGGGGCTGGGAGAGGAGAGATTTCTTTTAAAAATAAATTAAGGCCAGGTAACAGCAAGCAATCCTAGCAAGCCCGGAATCTCCCTGCACCATGTGGCCCACACAAGGCTCCACTACTGGGGAAGGGCTCTCCAAATTCGAAGGCTTCAAGGCAAGGCAGGTCACAGAGGGTCACGGGCAGCTGCAGGACAGGGGCACAGGGCTGTGCCCCAGGGAGGAGGGCATGCCTTGACCCCTGGGGCTGCCCCCACCAGCCCCCCTCTGCTGGTCTGGGAAGGAAGCTAGGCCCAGTTTTGACACATCTTCTGTGTTTGTTAAGAGAAAACCAGAAACGCATATTTTAAAAAAGATTGAAATCCCCTAATTTTTAAACATTGACACTTAAATCACATTTTCTTAAAAGACACCATGCAGGCCAAACAAACAGGTCTCCGCACCACATCTGGCACAGATTCTGCAGGTTTGCAATGTCTGAAAAGAAACGTTGACGATCAACATTTCATCTTTGCTGTCGCGAAGGCACAAGAGTGAAAGGTTTCTAGAGAATCCCCTTGCCTGTCGACAGCACCGGTTTCCAGGCAGGACAGGTCCGTTCAGTGCCCTGTGTCTTTCTGTGGTGGCAGTGCATGCTGGCCCGTGGCTTGGCAGGAGGAGTGTGGCTGGGTTGCAGGGCCCCTCTCACACATTGAACAACCTGAATAACCAGCCTTGCCCAGGACCAGCCTCCCTTAGGTTCCAATTTCAGCCCAGCTGATTCTCACGATCACAATTGTCTAAACACCGAATTTGTGAATCCTGGGGGCAATGCAAGGTTAGGTTCCTGCAAGACTCTGGTCACGTTTTCTTCAACGGAGAAACACATGACCTTGTTTCATGTGGGTTTCTATTTAAAAACCTTCATATTTAATAAATGTTGTTGATGCATTAACACTGATTAAGGCCAACAGCTCTAACTCACTTGAACGAGGCTGATCTAACCACGTGTTCTCTCTGTAAGGAAAATCATGGCCTCCTTGCACTTGGGAAGACTGGACAGCACTTCAGCACTACACTAGGGGCCACTTTAAACAGTGAATTACCAACAGAAAGGAAAAAAGCAGAACACCTGGCATTAAATACTCCACAAACAGGACATCTATTTACAAGAAGGCAGAGCATCGCCTTGTTCCACCGCAGGTGGGAACGTGCATGTCAGGTGATTCAAACTTTTTGCCATTCTACACATCTGTGAATGACCAGGAAAGCACTGCAAGTATTTATTAGTGGGTTACAAGTAAATTTTAGTGAATAGGTGAATTAACAAATATGGAATACGTGAATAAAGAGGATTGGCTGAATATGAACTACATGCCCTCTCCTCCTCATTTTATGAGTTGACTTTTCTTCATAATGATTTCCCAAAATAAGGTGCTACTAACTATCCGACTCTTAAAAATGAGGAGGAGCAGATGGAGGAGGAGGCAGCACTGATTAGAACTGGAAAACCAAGGAAGTCCATGCATGTCACTAAGCTGAGCTGGATGTGGGGGTGATGTCAAGAGATACTTCATGCCTCACTTGCCCCCACATTTCCTTGGCTGTCACAGCCATCGGGGGTCAGGCACGTGCTGGTGGGCCAGATACATTCTGCAGCCCATAGCCCGGGGAGACCAATGTCTCTGTAGTGGTGGTGAATGTGTGGTCCAGTTTGTCTCCGGCCACTCATCCACTGGCCAGTCCAAGCATGTCATACAATTTCCCCTTCCACTGTTAAGAAAGAAGGGTGCAGCAGTAAGCCCCTGCCTGAGCTCCAGGCAGCAGGGAAGGTTTGCTGGCGGCCATTGGCACCAGCCAGCAGGGGAGCGTAAGGGATATCTGGGCTAGAAAGCATTGCTGCTTGTTATTTTTCGCTAAGTCCTATCTCCAGTATTTCTTTCAATGAAGAGCCAGAGTGGTTGGTTGAATATTGGACCCCAAAGATATCTACATCCTAACCCATGGAGCCTATTGATGCTACCTTCTATGGCAACAGGGACTTCGCAGAGGCGATGGTCAAAGATCTTGACCTGCAGGTTTTCCTGGGTAGGAAGTGGCCCACAAGGCAATCTCAAGGCAGAGGAAGGTTTGATGACAGAAGAGGAGACAGCCAGGGGATGAGGGAAAAGAGAGCAGAGCCATGTGCTTTTAAGATGGAGAAAGGGGCACAAGCCAAGGAATGTGGCAGGTGGGGGAGCTGGAAAAGGCCAGGACACAGGATCTGCCCCAGGGTCCCCAGAGGGGCCCAGCCCTGCCTGGCTTTAGCCCAGGGAGAACAGAGGCCAGTCCTTGGCCCCAGAACTGTAAGATAATGGATTTGTGTTGTTTTCAGCCACTAAGTCTGTGGTCAGGGGCTGCCAACGAGCATCTCCTTTGTTAACGCAGGATGGCACCCACCCAAAAACCAGCAAGGACACCTGTGTTTGCCCCAAGCCTGCCTGGTACCCACTCATTTCAGGAAGCTCCAGAGAAGGAGAGCAGAAGCTGGTAGAGTGGTGTGGATGTGGGAAAACTGGCTCCAAAACCTGTACTTGGGCAGGGCTGGGTGCCAGACCTTGGACAGGCACGCACTCCGGAGCCGGAGGTGCCGAAACACACGCCAGGAGAGTAGCGGGAGAGGGGAGAGCCGAGGGCAGGCTTCTGCCCTTCCCGGGCCACAGCCCTCAGGGACTCGCCCCACACCAGCCTTGGGTGAGCCGCGTTTTCCTTTCACCTGAACTCCCTGACTGATTATTTTTTAAGTCTTTCCCTTGGTCTGTATTCTGCAAGCCACGTTTGTGAAACGAAGTAGAGTATACAAGACTTCACCATGAGTATTAACCTCTTCAGGGTTTGCGCACTGTGATGTGCATCTTCTGAGAAAGCCAACGCGCCGCGTTATTTTGTAGTCTTGTCAGCGGCTCCGACTGCTGGACGGGGTCCAGAAAAATTCGCACATACCGCGGACAAAGGCACTTAATCACTATAGCTCCCCTCTTCCAAGGCCACATTGAAGCAATCATTTCCTCAAAGTGAGACTTCAAAATATATTGGAGTACAATTAGGTGCCCCATGCCTCAAAGGGGACCTTAATTAAAAGATGTGAGGATGTTTTAAGGGTGAGACGTGCACATCTTACGTCCAGTTTTATGGAGGCAGGCAAGCTCAGCCTCTGAGGCTGTCTTCCAAGTCTTACATGGCTATTCCAAAGTTGATCAAGGCAAAGTTGCTTTCAGCTCTGCGGCTCTCCGGGGCAGTCCTGACACCAGCGGTCCTGACACTAATTGAAAGCTGTGCTCAGGCTGTGTTCTCAAACACCAGCACTTTAAAAGCTCTCAAGAGCTAGGAGTAGATTTCTCAGAAGCTAATCAAAGGTTTTGGGGGGTGGATCTGAGAGGAATAATTTCAAAGGTAGCTGGATGCTGGAGAGCTTAGGCTGAAACAGAAAATTAAATAATGGGGTCTCTCCGTGCTTTGCCAGCTCCTTCTAGGGGTGTCTGCCCTGAAGCAAAACAGGTAGCAGCTCCTGGCAGGCTCTAAATGGAAGCATGCCACTGCCCTTTTCCAGCTATAGAGGCTCGGTGAACCGTGGCAGAGCTGAGCTGTCTTAAAATGCAGCTATCTGCACCATGGCTGCCCTTTCTCAGTGGGGCCTAGGCTGCCACGGGAGGGCTCAGCCAACAGGATGGCAGAGATGGATGGAGGAGGTTTTGAAAACAGTGCCTTAAGCGCCTTCAGAGACGGAAACAACAAGAGCAATCTCTCAGGTACCCTTCAATGGCAAGGTGCCCCTGGGGTGATTGCCCCGGGGACGCCGCTGCACTCCTCAGCCAGGTCCCTCGAGGCTTTGCTTTCAATTCAATCAATGGATTACGCTTAATGAACCAGGTTATGGGTAATAAACATTGGAAATGTGCTAAATCTAAGGGGATTTAAGGTCGTGGAAATGCTAGTCAGTCCTGTCCATCCAGATTTGTTTATTTAGACCTGAATGTGGCTACAACTCTGCTGTCGATTTCACACACACACACACACACACACACAGGTGGTTAAATCACAGGCTTAATAATCTCTTAAACTTCAAGAAGAATAAAAGAAGGAAAGCAGGACAACCTCCGAATCCCAAAGAAGCCCCTGTATTTCAACTGCTCGTCCCCTCCCTGCCCCAAAAATGTCAAGTGGCCACCGGCTCCACCTCACTGTTATAATTTCTTCCATTGCTAGAATCACCATATGTGAACAACAGAATACCATCAAGTCCACTCTAGCCCATAGTTCTTCCCCCAATCCTGAGGGGACTGGGATGGTGAGGTCCACTCCACCTCCAAGTGAGAGAGGGCTTGTATCCCATGGATATGGTGGGTGGGATGATCCTGCCTGCAGATGCAGGCCCTCTCCATTCCCTGGGATGGCCGTTGCCGTTCGCTGTCTCCTCGCCAGGTGACTTGGATGAGTCCATTGAGCTGTGTGTGGGAGGTGGGCAACATGGGAATCCCGGTGGGTTCCGTGTAATATTTTAGGTAATCTAAGCACCTCTTAAAATATATTTATATATGTATAAATAACATTTTTGTAAGCAAATGCACATATATGCATATATATTTATATATCATTTTACAAATATTGGTATGTATTGTGAAAATTTTGATTTTTACCCACAATAAAAAATAAATTAAAAAAAAAAAAAAAAGGAAAGCAAAGCTGCACAATGCTCAATGCTCACCTACAGCAGGCCCTGTCCCTGAAAACCTGTGAATGAACGAACGAACGAATGACCAGGTGACAAGCCAGGTGGACTGACGAGCGGGGAAGCACAAATGCTGAAACTGTTTGACGATTAATCATGAAACCTACGTTGCTAGAAACACGTGCGGGAAGGCACCATGATTTTGACGTTTTCCCCAGCCTCAAACCGGGTGGAAAAATTCTCATTGTTTAACCGGACCTTGAGCAGCCAAGAAAACTAAAACACCCTGAAATGTATCTTTAGATCAACTTTGTTACTGGGACAAAATGGGCCAAGGGGTATTTTATTTCCTGTCCCTTTCCTCCTACAAACAAAAATTTTATTTCCTCCCTTTCTCCTAACAGTTATACAAATAAGCAGTGATTAAGCTGCCAAGAAAAACCTGAAAAAGGAGAAACATTAGGTTATGAATGCTATGTGAAAGGATTCTCTGACTTTTACAAAACACTTTTCTTTCAAAGACTCAACCAACCACTTTTAATTTCAATTAGGTTTGAAGCATCCTTCCTGTTATTTTTTTTCCCGGAATTTAACAAAGACTTCTAGAGTGCCACCGCCTTCTCAGAGGTAGGTTTTTCACGATTCCCATTTTACGTGTGAGGACACTGAATCCCAGAGCGGCCAGGGGACTTTCTCCAGCTCCTGCAGTTGTGAAGTGATTCCAGGCCGTCTGTCAGGCTCCAGAGCTGACCCTACTCTTCTTTTTATTTTTTAAGCTTTTCTGAAAAGTGCTCTATCTGGACGAAGGATACACTTGGTACGCGTAGAGCACAACACAATTCCATAAAGTGAAGCCCCTTGCACCCAGCATCTGCGGCGAGCAAGAGGCGCCAGTAACTCCCCAGATGTCCCCTGCAGTCCCTGCGCTCGGCCCGGGGTAGCCCTTAGCTGGCGCCCAGTCGCATCGATTAGCTTGGCCTGCTTGGACATCTGATGTGAATATTTCTCTCTTGCACTTGTGTGTGTCTGGCTTTTTCGCCTGTGCTGTTGCGTGCAGCTGCGACTGCGGATCACCGTTTTCTCTGCCGGATGCTGTTCCATGGTGTGGCGGCACCATCACTGCTTTATCCTGTTCACTGCTGGGTGTGTGGGTGGCTTCCCAGTCTGGGCCATGTCCTGGCGACATTCTCATGCACCTTTTTTGGTGCGCCTATATGGACCCATTTCCCCTGGGCAGTGCCCAGGAGTACAGCCGCTGGGTCGGAGGCCATGCCCTTAAACACAGCCACGCTCTTGGAAAACTGGTAGTGGTGGTGCCGGCGCCGGGAAAGCCCGTTTAATTTCACCAGCAATGGAAATTTCCATTCTGATACCAAAACAAAAATGCTGAAGCATTTAAATATCAAATCCTCCCACTTCTATCTGGTAATAAAACACAAACTCAGAAGCTGGTTTATAAGACTCTTTCTTTGAAATTTACCACCTTCCAAGCCATAGTCATTTTCATCAAGATTAGCACATCTGATCACAGTTTTTTGAGCACTTAAATTTCTTCCAGTCCATTAAGTTGACAAGGGGCATTCAATTACCAAGTATTACTACAATCATCCCTGGAAAAGAGTCTCCAGGCAATTCTCACAGCTGAGAGACTTGCTCCAGCCAAGTTATAATCGTTATCTGTCTATCATACTGGAAGATAGTGCTGGACCGTCTGGAGATCCCTGGAGCAGGACGGCTTACAGGTGAGGTGATTTGTGAAGGAGAAAAGTGCCACCTACCCACAGCTGCAATCCTTAGCATGTAACATGAAGTGCTCAATTTCAAGTGCTAAAGAAAACATTGATTCAATTAAGCTAGCAAAAAACAAAAGGGGGGAGACCCTAAATAGTACTAGGAAGTTCCAATAATTAGAAAGCATTCCTTTTTCATGAGAGTATGACTCATTTTTAGAGCAGGTGGAAATGCTGACCAAGGCTCAAACCTCACACCCTAGTATCTTCAATTTGTCACCCTGCATGGGCTTTAGTAAACTGTAAACCGGCCTCTTTATGAATATACAGTGTTTCTGTAAAAAGGCAAAAATGATCCTGGGCTGGGAAGACATGCTTCGATCCCAATCCATTTTTCCAAGAGCTAGGATCCAAGGAGAGCAGTGGAAGTCCGAGTTTTTAAATGGCTTTTGGTGCTGTTGCATTCTCTTCCCCCTTTCAGTCTTTTGATGGTTTGTTAGGGTTTGTGCTCTCTCGTTTGCAGTATCCATGGGTGTGGGTTTAACGGCAGAGGTTTTAATGACTTACAGGATCACTGGGACGGTGAGGAGGGCAGCTCTAGGCTAGGTTTCTGGCTTCCAGGAATATGTGTCACAGCCACATCACAGAACTGGGCCATCTTGGAGCTCCTTGCCCCTGCCCTGAGCAGGGAGCTGTCAAGTCAGAAAGCTCCTGCCAAAGCACAAACGACCTCCACCGCAATCTGCACCAGCCCCAGAAGATGCAGAGGAGACTCAGGTCCAAACCCAAACTTGATACGAGCTTCTGATCAAAGAAGCCTAAATCACACCTTCACTGCAAAGGAGTCTGGGAAGGAGTTCTTAGCTGCATCCTGGACGGAGCCTGGAAGGAGCCTCAAGCCAACCTACCAGCATGTAGCACTTAGAAATGCTATCGCTGGAAGCAGAGATGCCCATTACATCACCTCAGGTAAATGGTTTACTTTTGAGTTCTAAGCCAACTCTCTGTAGGCGACCTTTGTTGAAGTTAAAATTTACATTGATTAGAACAGAGGTTCTCCACCTAAACTGGGCATTAGATTCGCCTGGATAGCTTTAAAAACTATAGCCGCCTGGGTCCCAACTCAAGAGTTTCTGATTCGGCTGCTTTGGATGGGCCCACCTGCTCCCTAGATAATTTTAACATGCAGGCAGGATGGAGGATTGCTGGGTTAGATGGTGCCGTATTCACACAGCGTTTGCTATCTTCTGGAAACCACAGAATTTTACAGACTGTAGAAGACTCTCTCCTTGAGTCCAGGACCAAGTTGGAAGAAGAGATAACATGGAAAGAGACTCAAGAACATGCTGCAAGTGCTTGTTCAGCACACACGCACAACGAACCCTGAGGAGCTGCAGGATAAAGAGGGGCATGGAAAGTATCTGGAGGGAAATTAGCAAAACCTTGTGTATGAAAAATGAAGATGCAGCATCAACAAGTGAAAATTGAAGAGAGCTTACTGAAGCTTTCAGAGTGAATTAAAAAACAAAAAACAGGGAAGCGGCTGTGGCTCAATCAGTAGGGCTCCCGTTTGCCATATGGGAGGCCCCGGGTTCGGTTCCTGGGGCCTCCTGGTGAAGGCAAGCCCGCCCGCATGGCGTGGTTAGCTGACCCAGCGAGCACAAGCAGCAAGGGGGGGATAAATGAATAAATAAATAAAATCTTGAAAAAAAAACAAAAACAAAACACACAAAGCAAAACAATAAAAAAATAAAGAGAGTGGTCAGGAAATCGCATCACAACAGGGTGGCTGTGCAAAGCTGTCTGGCTACGTCTCCAAGGGACCAACGTTAGGCAGAGCTCCTGGGGTCCAGACCATTCTTCTCATTCTCTCGTCAGACAAAAAGTATCCCAGCTTCCTGGTACTTCACGGACTCCTGGGAGGCAAAAGGTCCCACTCTGCTTGCTGGCTCTGCTTATTGGTGACCGTGGCCGAAGAGGCCCTGCACCCAAGCTCCCCTTACTTTAGGTGGGAAAAGGCCATTTCACGTCCTTATCTGGGGCGGAGCCCGGCTACTCAATGTGTGGTCCACGGGGCAGCGGCCTCCACACCACGGAAATGCAGACTATCAGGCCCACACCCTGGAATCAGAGTCTGCATTTTAACACCATCCCCAGCGATTCCCACGCACTGGACAAAACGTGCCTATATTTTCCACCTATGCCTCCATTTTAGAGTACAACATGTTCTTTAAAAATTTCTGAGACAACAGGTAAGGAGGCAGCTTCCCCTTCTGGACTGGAGCCAATCAGCCCCTTGACAACAGAATGCGCTTATGCACCCGCACAGTCTCAAACAGCTCCCTTCGCCTCAGATTGTCTGTAATACTAACACCTCTGAAACTATGGTTTTGCCAACCACAGCATCCTAGTGAGTAATTTTAAATGTTAAACTGCTTCTTAAACATACTGAATTATAGATTTGCTAGGACATTTAGGGGGAAACAGTTTTGTATCTCAGATATTCACAGTGACCTGAAAATAAAACAAACTGTGCATTTCCCGCCTGCCCACAAACTGGCCTAGCAACTGTTATGTCCGACGGCTGTTAATTTTTAAGAGAACAAGACTAAAATCTCCCTCCCCTTTAATAGGCAGCAAGAATTAGTCAGAAACACAAATCAAATATTCTATGCTCTGAGGAGTAAAGAGACAAGATTAACTGCTAAAAATGTCTTTCCATCTTATCCTCAGGTTTAATAATTTAGAGCCTGAATTGTTTGCTCAGAAGGCAAACGATATCTTCTGCTGCATATTTTATAACCGTGTATTACAAAGAGCAACAAGCTGGCAGCCAAACCGCCACTGCAAACTTAGCGAATTCTCCAGAGAGAAGGAGCTCTGTTAGAGACGAGGCCGGGGAGCGACCCTGACTTTCCAACACGGCGGCTCGGAAAGAATCACCAAATCAGAGTGGGTTTCAGAACCTCTTAATGAGTTTCCACTGGAGACAGAGCGCTGGGTTGGCGTGCACAGTTCCCAGGCTCCTTCCGCTAGTTCCTGTTCCCTTTACAAACCGGCCAGTTAGGACCAACACCTCTTGGTAATTCACCGTAGAGGCAGCTGGTTTATGGAAAGCAAAAGCCCCCAACCCCCGTTCACAGCAGGGAATCTGATACTCTGAAGGAGACTCAGAACTTTCTCTTGACCAACGACTGGAAACGGTCCCTGTTGCTAAGGTACCAAGCAACAAGCAAAAGCACAGACTGGTGGCCTTTTTCTCAGGACTCGGGAAGTGCTGATGCCGATGCCGGTGATGACGCTGATGCTGGTGATGCTGGTGCTGATGCTGGTGGTGATGCTGATGCTGGTGCTGATGCTGGGGCTGATGCTGAGCTGGTGCTGATGCTGGCGCGGATGCTGGAGTTGGTGCTGACACTGCTGAGGATGCCGATATTGGTGCTGATGCTGGTGAAGATGCTGATATTGGTGATGCTGAGCTGGTGCTGATGCTGGCGTGGATGCTGGTGCTGATGCTGGCACTGATGCTGAGCTGGTGCTGACGCTGGGGCTGATGCTGAGCTGGTGCTGATGCTGGTGCGGATGCTGGTGATGATGCTGGCACTGATGCTGAGCTGGTGCTGATGCTGGGGCCGATGCTGAGCTGGTACTGATGCTGGTGCTGATGCTGATGCTGAGCTGGTGCTGATGCTGGCACTGATGCTGAGCTGGTGCTGATGCTGATGCTGGCACTGATGCTGAGCTGGTGCTGATGCTGATGCTGGTGCTGATGCTGAGCTGGTGCTGATGCTGGCGCGGATGCTGAGCTGGTGCTG
>JAKSZT010054518.1:455179-565699 GCA_026826555.1 Tolypeutes matacus | reverse complement strand
GATGCTGAGCTGGTGCTGATGCTGGCGCGGATGCTGAGCTGGTGCTGGTGCTGATGCTGGCGCGGATGCTGAGCTGGTGCTGATGCTGGCGCGGATGCTGGCGCAGGTGCTGGAGTAGGTGCTGACGCTGCTGCGGATGCCGATAATGGTGTGGATGCTGGTGGTGTGCTGATATTGGTGATGGTGCAGGTGATGGCGCAGACGCCGGTGCTGACGCTGGCGCTGGCCCTACACCGGTATTAAAGTAAAGGAGCTGCTCCATGCTTTTAGCCCTTTCCATATACCAGGCACTGTTCTAAGGGCTTTAAAGTATTCATTAAATTTAAATCCGGAACAACTCTTTAAAGTAGGGATCATTTCTATTTTCACTAAGATGAAGAAGCTGAGGCAGAGCGTGGCCCCGTCCTTTGCTCAAGGTCCAGCACCCCCGGACATAGCAGCGTAAGCTGGCTACGGCCTAAGTGGGCGCTCCAGGAGGCGCTGTAACTGTGACCACCCCAGCTCGTCACCACAGAGCACCCCAGCCCACCCCAGGCTGCCAGGCTGCAGGGCTAGGCGGGAGGAAGATTTGTGTGATGCAGGGAGGCTGCTCACATAACTTCTTTATTCTCCCTGTCACCAATAAACTTCCGTAAAGGATATTTTATACCAGGGGCTGGCAAACAATGGTCCGAGGGCCAAAAACTGCTTGTTTTTTTCTTTTTAAGTAAGGCTTTATTGGCACCCGGCACACCCATTCACTTCTGCACTGCTGCGGCTGCTGCCCAACAGCTGCACCCCCGCAGGTCTCGCTGCCGCCCTCCTCCCCACCGTAACAGGAACTATCCTCCCGGTTTTCTAATATTTCTATATTTGTTAGCAAGTTTGTGGAGAAAAGGCACAGACAACTCAACTAAAACTGGCTTTTAACATAGAGAAAAGAATATTGCTTTGAGTAAAAGAAGCTCAGATTTAGGGCTGCTTTAGCTGTGGAAGGAGCCAGAGGTTCCCGGTGCCCTCTGTTCTCTGCCTGGTTGAAGGAACGACACCCAGGTGTTCCTGGGGCGACGTGGGAGCAGACGCTGGTGAGGCGACCAAAGTAACCGTCTCCTGAGCCTACTGTTGGCCGGGGCCTCCTCCTTCCCCTGCTGGTGCCTCGGGACAGCCCTCCTCCCGGCCTTGCCCTGGTTTCCCCTCTCTCCCAGGCACCCTGCTAAGGGGAGAGGGCAGCGCCTGGGGTGTGGACTCAGGAGCCAGTGGCGCCCTTATCCCAGCCCCACACTGCCCGTGGCATGTTGGGCAAGTGACTTAAATCCGTGTCTCAGTTTACTCGTTCGTCAAATGTAGATTAGAATATTACTCATGGGATTTGTGTCAGGTTTAAATATATATGACTATAAATGAATACACACACAACACATATGTATGTAGCACAAAATAAGAACTGTATCTGTCAATTATTAGATTTGTTGATTTTTAAGATCAGTATTCTTTCCTTTGTCCTACTAAAGTCTTTCCAAAGATTCCATCATAAGGATACTTCTTTCAGCTTCCAAGTTTTCCTTAAGTGACCTCATCCATTCTCAAGGCTTCATGTTTACTCACACCAAGATAATAATGATATAAAGATAATAACAATATCATTATTAGAAGATAACATTTATTGTGTTCTTTCAATATGCCTGTTCTAACTACTGTGATGTATTAACTAACATGATTCTCACAACAAACTTGGGGAGATAAAAGCTATGAAAGCATAGAATGAGGCACGTAGAATAGGGTGAGAAGGTCTAACATGCAACTAATTGGAGTTACAGACAGGAAGGAACTATTTGGAGACAGACTGAACGGTTTTAGAATTTAACAGAAGATGGATTCTCAGCTTTAGCTTGGAGTTGAAGGGCAATCTAAGGTGAGCCGCATCACCTTAGACAGGTGTCTCAGAGGCAGGATGGGGATATCAGAGTCACCTGGCGGGTGTTTCCGGAACATATGGGCTGGGAGTCCTTTCCTCTTATCCTCCTTCCTCCTAGATTCTGATTTCCCAGGTCTGAACAAGCCGCACGTGCCACGGCTGCTGCTAGGCCAGCGGTTCTCACAGTGTGCTCCCCAGGCCAGCAGCATTGGTGTCCCTAGAACCTGATGGAAAGGCAAATTCCTGGGCTCCCTGTCAGCTCAACCAAGTCAGAAACTGGGCTGGGGCCTCACAATCCTGGCTGTCACAAGCCTCCTGGCCACTCATCCTGGCGGTTTTAAGGACCACTGTTATGTGATAACCCCATAAGAACATCTACCAAACATGACAAAGTCAAATTCATGCCTATAAGGACCAGGCAGCTAATTCAAATGAGTAAACTGGGGCAGGTAGGAGGCAAATAATAAGACAAGAAATGTGATAGCATGATTCAGGACACAACTGAACGCGGAGGAGAGAAGCATCAGGGAGGCATCGTGAAAAACTGAAAGAGCCACCTCTGGCCATCTCTAGCCTCCATAACACGTGCGGATACGGTCTCCGTGGGCAGTTTTCTTTGATTTTTAAAAATGCTCCTATAAGGCCATATGTTTTAGGGGAAAGCCCCTGATATTTCAAACAAGGCACTTAACTTGATTTTAAACATGGCTGGAGCCACATCTTGTGGGCCAATCAAGGCATCATCTGTGAACAGAATCAGTCCAGGACTGCAAACTGTGGTTTCTGCTGTGGACTTGTAGATGTTGCCTGAGGACAAGGACCCTGACTTACTTATCACTTTTGCCTAGTGTGTGTGATCGTGGAGCACAAAAATAGATGTTCAGTGAATGAGGGGCTGAATGAATCAATGAATGAATCAATGAGTGAAGGGATGAATGAAGGGGTGAGTGAATCAAAGAACGAACCAATGAATGAACCAATGAAAGTAGGAGTGAACGAATCAATGAGGGAACCAACGCTTGCACCATGCAGGCTCTGTTGAGAATGTAAGGCATGCTGGTGGGCCGGCACGCCGCGGTAAGGGACTCCTTGGCCAGGGGCTCCTGCTCCCCTGCAGGACACAGCAGCGGTCTCTGCAGAAGAGGCTGAGAGCACGGGGAGGGCTTCGTGAGAAGCACTCCAGGTGCACTGATCCTTCCTCATTGGAGGGCGCCGGTTCAGGCTGCAGCCCTCGTGGTTTCTTTCTGAGGGGGCAGAGTCCTTATAGTGGCTTTAGGCTGCCTTCTCAGAAACTTGGCTAACGTGAGAACCAGGTTCCATCACCGGCCCTCTGGAGCGTCCCATCAGCACCAGCGGAAGAGGCTTGAGTGGCTTCACAGAGATAAAGAGACTCCAGCTAGTGTAGACACTTCAGTAACTCCTGCCCAGCTGAGGGCGTTTCCCTCTTGCAGGTACCACACCTGATACATGGACAACAGAAAGAGCAAAGAAATGCTCCCAGAGGGCTGTGGCTGAGCTCTTCCCTGGGAAACAGAAGTCACCACAGAACTCAGTCACCAGACCGTCAGGCTTCTCAGAAAAGACATCCACCCACTCCCAAATAGAATTATTTTTTCCTGACAGGGACATCATTTAGAATTAATATTTAAATCAGCAACAACGTTTTTCATTATCACCACTTTCTCTTTAACAAGGCGGAATTACAAATTGAATTAGATGAGCTTCCTTCTCAAAGCGGTTTTGTGGCATTGCACATTTTTCAGTAACAAGCCAAGAATGCTAAGTCATTGATCAAACTGCAATTCTCAGAGTGATGGGCAGAAAACAACAACAAAAACCCTGGCCTCTGAGTTGGACTTGTAGCTATTACTGTCAGTTACAGTTTCTGCTCTGAAACATGAAGAGATTTTATCCTTGTTGGCTGTTGGATCCCTTAATATATCTTCGTAAGAACTGCAAATACAAACCCCGAGCATGAAAAAGGCCCATTACGATCGCCTGCATGGACCGACATACCACTCTGAAGCTCATGTACTCGACCCAATCTGTAAGGAAAATTACTGGGATCCCTTGGCTCAGACACGACATAAGTGTTTTTCTCACTGACCCCTATGAAGGAAGCCAGGCTCTCTCAGGGCCACACTATTTCTTGGAAACCTCTGTGAGGTCCCTGTGGTACACTCGGCAAAGGGACTGGGCCACTCTGGGGGTGGGAAGGGTTTTGAAAAGCGGGGACCTAGAGGTTCAGAACCTGGACGACACACGGGGCTTGGGGGCATGGCTGTGCTGACTTGTACAGAAATGTGGCTATGGCATGTGCCACCACGCCAGGCTGGCATAATGGCATTGAAGGCTACGTACTGTAGGATTCCACTTATATGGACTGTCCAGGAAAGACAAATCTATGGACAGAAAGTAGACTGCTGGCAGCCTGGGCTGCCGGGGGAACGGGGAGTGACTTCAAGTGCTCACAAGGGATCTTTTTGGGATGATGGGAATGTTTTAAAATTGGATCATGATGATGGTGGCAAAACTCCATAACTATGCTAAAAACCCTTGAAGTGTACACATAAAACAAAGGGATTTTATGGACTGTAAATGATACCTCAAGAAAGTTCTTAAAAAATAATGACATGGAGGCCTAATGTCCTCTACCTACCCTGTCTCTATATAAACATCCCTCCGAGAAGGTGAGGAATCAAAATTAATTAAGAAAGAGCTTCTACCCCAAGGAGAATGCAAAACTCGAAACACTGTGGACGATTGGAAGCACCAGTTTTTTTACGTATCACATGGATGCAAATTGAGACGTTGCCAGTATTAAGAACAGCAAGAACGGGGAAATGGCACTCTCAAATGAGGCTGGTGGGGATGTAAACTGGCAAAGCCATTGTGGAGAACAATTTGGCAGTACCTAGTGAAGCTAAGAATACGCATGACCTAGAGTCCAGCAACTCTAGGTAAGACCCAAGAGAAACTCTCTTCCACGCGCTCATGACAATATACACACAAAGATGTTCACTGCAGTGTTTTTTATCCTAGTGAAAAAGCGAAAACAACCAAAATGGCCAAATAGATGAATGTTTAAAAAAAAGATATATTTATAAACTGTAATACTATAACTGTAGTTAAAGGGAAACAAGAAAACCACATATGGATAAATATACCAGTATGGATAGAGCTCGAATGCATATCTGACGTAAGAAAAAATGGTGGGATGATGTATTCAGTATCACCATTCACATATAATTACAAGACATATGTACATTTACATAAAATTAAAATATACACACCCAACTAAGGGCAGAAGTGTCACCTGGGGTGGTGGAGAGAGGGGTGGAATTGGAGGTGGTGGCTGGGCCCCCCCTTTTCAATTCCCCTTCTCCCCTTTTAGTCAAGGAGCCCTTGACTGGTCATTGGGCACATGGCCAGCAGAGCTGTGGCAGTGTGCACATCTCCTGTGGGACGAAGTCCTGCTCACTGGGAGATGAGGAATTTGCTAGCCTGCCACCTCCTCCTTTCCTTCCTACTGGCTGGAAAGAGGACTTTGTGGTGCTATTTGGACAAGGGCCCCCGTCTGAGAGATGATAAAGCAAGAAGGTGGAAGGAAGCTTGCTCTTTGGTCATCCAAAGCTTACTTCCATGAGAAAGAGAAAAAAGCCTTTTCTCCTGTTCACGCGCTGCTAACAAGCCTTCCTTAAACACCTAAAACCAACACTCTACCTAATGCCATGTTTAAAGATGATTTTATATCTTTAAAAATCCCCAAACAGCTCAAAGATAAAAAGACAAGCAACCCCATTAAAAAATGGGGAAAATATTTAAATAGACATTTTTTTCCAAAGAGGAAAGACAAACGGCCAAAAAGTACATTAAAAATATTCAACATCACTAGCTATTAGGGAAATGCAGATCAAAATTACAATGAGATAACTATTTCACACCTTACACAATGGCCATTATTTGAAAAAAAAAAAAAAACAACCAACCAACCAACCAAACAAACAAAAAACCCAGAAAACTACATGTGCTGGAGAGGATGTGGAGAAATAGAACAGTTTTCACTGTTGGTGGGAATGTAGAATGGTGCAGGCCCTGTGGAAGACAGTTTGGCGGTTCCTCAAGAAGCTGAATATAGAATTGCTGTATGATCCAGCAATCCCGTTACTAGGAATATATTCAGAAGAGCTGACATTTGTACATGGATATTCATAGCGGCATTATTCACATTGTTAAAATATGGAAACAACACAAGGGTCCATCAACCAAAGACTGGATAAACAAAATGTGGTATATACATACAATAGAATACTATTTAGCTGTAAGAAGAAACGAAGTCGGGATGCATATGACAACATGGATGAACCTAGAGAATATTATGTTGAATGAAATAAGCCAGACACAAAAGGACAAGTATTTGTATGATCTCACTAATAGGAACTAAATTCAATGAGTAAACTCACGGAGGTCAATTCTAGAGTATAGGTTACTAGGAGATAGAATGTGGGTTGAGAATGAGAGCTGATCCTTAATGCATATAGAATTATTAATAAGGTTAATTGTGAAAGTGCAGAAATGAATAGGGCTGATGGTAACCCATTATAGTGAGTGTAACTAACTGCTGGTTTATAAATGTGATTGTGGCTGAAAGGGGTAGTCTGTGGATGTAAATGTCAATTGAAAGGAAACTAGGGAATAATCTAAGGACTGTATAATATCATGATTTTGGTGGTGGATGAAAATTGTGGTTAATAGTATAAATATAAGAATGTTCTTTTACAAAGTGTTAAGAATATGCCGATACATAGGAAAAGTACAACTAATGGAACTTATGGACAATAGTTAACAGTAATATTGTAATGTTTTCGCAGCAGTGGCAATGAAGTTATATCAATTCTAAGAGTCAACTAGAGGGGGGTATAAGGGGTTATAGGATTTTTCCTTCTGGAGTAATGAAAACACATTCTAACATTGAGTGAGGCGCTGACAGCATAACTCTGTGATGAAAATGAGAGCCACTGGGTGTACACTTTGAATGGACTGTACTGTACAAAGCATGGTGATATGGTCGAAGATGGACTGTGCTTAATAGCACAAACATGAAAACCTCTCATGAACTGTAACAAATATATAATACTAATATGGTGTTAATAATCTGGTGGGTTGGGGGAAAATATACCATATGTAAGATATGGGCTATAGTTAGTAATAATATATATTTTAAAGATTTCTTTTATTTATTTCTCCCCACCCCCTTGTTGTTTGTACTTGCTGTGTGCTGTGTCTTTAGGAGGCACTGGGAACTGAACCCGGGATCTCCGATGTGGGAGGGAGGCACCTAATTGCTTGAGCCACCTCTGTTCCCTGTTATGTTGTATCTCTTATTATGTTTTTTCTTCTTGTGTCTCTTGTTGCACCATCTTGTTGTGTCAGCTTGCTGCGCCTGCCCATTGCGTCAGCTCTCTGTCTTGCTCGTTTTCTTTAGGAGGCACCGGGAATCTCTGCTCCCTGCTTTGTTGTGTCTCTCATTATGTTTTTTCTTCTTGTGTCTCTTGTTGTGTCAACTTGCCACATCTGCTTGTCAAGCCAGCAGGCTGTCTTCTTTAGGAGGCACCGGGAACTGAACTATGGATTTCCCATATGGTAAGTGGAAGCTCAGTTACTTGAGCCATATTAGCTTCCCAGTAATAATATTTTGATGATGCTCTTTCACAGTTTTTAACAAATATTTCACAACAATACAAGGTGTTGGTGGTGGGGTGATGTGTGGGAGCCATGTACGATGATATGCATATCTGTTTTGTAAATTCACTACTTTTACTATACACTTATTATTTATGTATATTCATGAATGAATGATATACTTCAATAAAATTTTTTAAATGGAAAAAAAAACAAACAAACCCAAAACAAATATGGTAAAACCATGCTGTAATTCATTTTTAAGGGGGAGAACTATATACTGTATGGTTATTTCTATCTATATTGTTCTGTACTTTCCTGAAACTTTAAAATTTATCCGAAGAAATATAAAGACTGAGCCTCACTGCTTTGTGCACTTAAGATTTGTGGATTTAAGGTTTGTTCCATTCTGGGAGTATCACATAAACACACTTACTGGTGTGCTGGTGAATCTATTCGAAGTCTCTCATCTTCTCCCAAGTTCTAAGCAGGAAAATAGCCCCATTCTTAACCTCATAGGGATTCTGACAACATTCTCCTAGTTTCCGGATCAAAGGTGCACAGAGAGCCCAAGTCTCCACTTTCAAAAGCCCTGTCCTCACAGCCCATAAACTCAATGGCTTTTATTAACCTCGTCAAATGGCCTTTTACAAATTTCCCTCTGCCCCGTGAGCTTTCAGGAGGAAGTCCTGCTTCTCTGGGAGGTGGATTTTGCCATGCCCATCACTCACCAAGTGTCACTTAGGGTCAGAAACTGGATTTCGTTTTGTGCTTTTGATGAACACGAGGCTTTACAAGCTTGCCTACCCTTAATCTTGTTGCACATTTAACCTTTCCAACTGGCGCCATAAAAAGCAATGAAATATAGCCCTGGAAGGCTCTCAGAATGGCATCTATCAGAACAACTCGATTCGGCACTCTGCTTGTTTTTTGTCCAAGTAATTTCATTAGGCCCATCTTCAGAATGAGGGTAAGCAGAGAAAAATACTGGGAGTTGGGAATTCAGGAAAACTACAATGGCAATGTCTTTTTTTATCGTCCCCAGCATCTAGGAAGGTGTCTGAAATCATCAGCAACCCCCTGCGGCTTGGTAGAATGATTTTTACAAATAAGTCCACTGTCCTTTATCTGTCAAAACGTTTTCCAAAATTTGCCTAGAATTTAAAGTAAAGCTCAATAGCAGCACACAATTTTGAGAGTTCCCATCTGCTTTGGTCCCACTGAGCTCTACTCAGGTCCATGTCAGGTTGTATAGTCATGCTTCCAAGACAGCAAAAGCTAAAGCAAAGCCTTTGCCATCAGGGACCTGTATTGGGCCAAAGCTTTGGTTCCTACACAGCAAAGTCCTGGAGAAACAGATGTATGTAGTACCTGGAAAATGATGTGCTTCTGTTCTCTCATTTAGCCCCCAAATCCCACTTGGCTTTTATGCCATAAACATTTATTGGACATCTATTATTTAATTAGCGCCTTGCAGGGAATTTACTGGTGGACAAGCAGACACTTTCAGCTGCAAGAAAGAGAAAGCACAGCAAGCAGTGGCTTAAATCATAAGGCCATTTATTCTGTTAAAGAAGTCTGGAAACAAAGGGCTGGGCTCCCAGCTCTGTAATGCCATATGGGATCTAAAGCCTTTCCCTTTTTCCGCCTTGCTATGTTAGTGCCAGCACATGGTGTTTGTTTGTTTTCCTCCTAAAACTTGTTACAAGCTGCAAGATGGCCATTTGAACCCCACACACCACCTCCTCACTTGACTGTGTCCAAAACCATAGTCAAGGCAGCACAAGAAGGTGCTCCTGGTGGGCCTCACTCCTCAGAGCTGGAAGCACAAACTTTTCGAGGGGCCCTCAGCAGACTCGCCCCATGTCTCCTTGGACAGCCCCAGGTAACACTGTCCTCTTGGCCCAAGGGAAGGTGGGAGGTGGGCAAAGGGGAAGGGGAACGTCTGTGGAACAGGCACGTGAGTGTAGTGGGATCCCATCCCAACAAGGTGCAAAGATGCTGCAAGTGCAGTGGGGGCTGCGGCGGAGGAAGACTGGACACCCTCCTGGGGCACACATGGAGATGTATCCCTAGGAACTCACTCCATGGGAAGCTGCACTTACACAAGCATTTCATCTGAGCACCTGTCCCCCCCCCCCCCACTCTCTCTCTCTCTTTCTCAATCTAATCTATCATCTATCATCATCTACTCTATCTATCTATCTATCTATATCTATCTATCTATCTATATCACCTACTTCATCTATATCTAATCTATTATCTATTATCATCACCTACTTCATCTATATCTAATCTATTATCTATTATCATCATCTACTCTACCTATCTAATCTATCATCTATCTATCTATCTATCTATCTATCTATCTATCTATCTATCTATCTACCTACCTACCTACCTACCTACCTACCTATCTATCTATCATCTATCCAATAAAGAATGGGAACTTCTCAGTCAAAATCCTAGTAAGTCTTTATAGGGAACTTAAAATTTGATTTTAATAATTAGACAGGTCTACAAAGAATGATATCCATGTTGAAAAGGGAAAACAAAGAGGGAGGAATTAACACATGTGTAGCACACAGGAACAGACATCCATCAAATGAAGAGGGCAGAGTTCACAAACAGAGCCATGTGTATATAGATTCTTAGTATATTATAGAGGTGACATCAAAACCAATAGGAAAAAGATGGATTATTTGGGTGAATTGTGTTTAATAAAGTCAATCATTATATGGAAATAAGTGCATCCCTCTCCAACTGTATATAAACATAAACTCTAGACAGGAAACTGTGCTGGTTCCATTTACTATTTTCCAAGAAAAGATTCAAGGAGTGGGGAGTGTCCCAGGGGCCTACTCTGAAGTGTGGCCCAGAGTGCAGAATGGGGAGAAACAAGCAGAGGCGAAGTGAGAACAAACCCACAAGGCCACGAGGTCACCCTTGTCATGCAGGTGCCCAGGAAAGAGAGTGGACGCAGCTTGGGCCAGAGGCGGCTGCCAGGCAGCCTGGTGTTGGCGTGCCTTGGCGGCTGGCGGCTCACAGGCCCTGGGCGTCTGGACGGGGAGAGCCAGCTCGGGCTAGTTAACAGCGAAAACCACCCAGGGACCAGCCACTGAGCTTCAGGGTCCAAAGTGCTCAACAGTGATGTTTCCAAATCAGTGGAAAGGGAGTCCTACAATTTACACTTCCTCAAGGAAAAACTCTTAGGGAAAATAATCCTTATGTCAAGTTTAACATAAAATAGTTTTAGCGTTAACTGAATGTTGTTCCTTTTGAGTGGAGAAACTACCAATATTTCAGCAGTAAAAATGTGAGGGATAAACCTGTTGGTCGTTTGGAAAGTACTCAGTGAAGAAAACACATAGCTTAAGTTATCTATGTCTAAGTTCCCAAAAGTGAAAGAAGTCCGACAGACGACGTTTCTCTCGAGAAGGCTCTGACGTCACCAGTGAGGCTGTGCCTGAACCTCAGTGTCTGGTTTAGTCTTCTGCCCCGAGCCCGGCCACGCTGAAACGGAACGATGGGCACTGTGGCTCAAACCCTGCCCTTCTGACCCTGGCACTGCTCAGCAGCAGCTGGGTTCCGAGAGAGCAGTGAAAATGCTGGGGTGACAGGGAAGCCTGAGCAGCCCCCTGGAGGGGGCGCAGCCCGAGGCGTGATGGCTATAGGGCCGTGGAGCGCTCCCCTGTTACCAGCCGTGCTGCCCAGGACACTTGCTCAGCTGCTCCTACACTGCCAGAGGCAGGGCGGCTCCTTTCCACCTTACAAAGGGGGAGGTGGAGGCACGAGGGGTGGCGTGACTCCCCCACAGTTGCACAGATAAAGTGTGCAGGTGCCCCCCTCCACTCTGGACCTCCACACCCCGCCCCCTCCCTGGGCGGCCTGCGCGGAGCCTGGCACCAAGGCGCTCCCGTGATGGTGCCGGCATCCCCTGGCCTGACCGGCGAGGTCAGCCTGCGGAACCAGGCACGCTCTCTCCTCCTGATGCCCTACCCCCCCCCCCCGGCTCTGTCACAATGCCAGAGTCAACAGTACGACCTGGGGAGCTGAGGAACAGGGAACGCGCTCTCGGGGAAGCCTGGCTGCTGAGGCTGCGCTCCTTTCCACTTCCCAAATAGAAATTCTCCAAAAGGTACCAAGGGAACTCTCCCCGGAATGCAACTTGAAGGGTCAGGTGCCCCCCGTGCACATTTCAGGTCTGCTGCTGGAACGCGTTGTGGTGGGTGGCGAGAGGACGACAAGCAGAGAAAGATGGGAAGCGCCGGGAGCCACGGTGACCCACTGCTAGCTGTGTCCTAGAAGCACCCCTGGAGGCCGTCGTGAAAGAAATCTAACCCACAGGTCCCGATCGCGCGTTTGTCTAGCCCCTCCGGAGGCGCGGCGACGACTTCAGCAGCGTCTGAAAGGGAACTCCTCGCGCTCCTCCGAGGGCGCCCTGGTGGCGTGGGCACTGCATCTTGCCCAGCCTATGAGACTCCCTTATTTCTGTGCTTCACTGGAAATGGAGAATCTAACCTCATCAACCCACTGCATGCCTTTGTTTCAAGGGTGGGCACCATGGCCCATTTCAATTTCATCACCAATGGGGTTGGGGAAATTCTTTCATTCCCGCTGGCCCTGATGTGCACAGGATGGGTGGGGAGTCCTGTGGGGCTGCTGCCACTTTGTAGGGATGAAAGGGCCCTCTAAGCCTGAAGACCAGAGGGGCTGGGAACCCAGCACAGAGGAAACTGCTCAAGCTGCAGCTTGTATCTGGCACTCCACTCGCAGAAATCACTTAACTCTCTGGTTGTGCCACGTGCCACAAAAGGAGATGAGGCTCGCAGTAGGCACTTTATAAACCCAACCTCAGTGCTAAGCGGGACTCTTGGAGGAGCTGGTTATATGCAGAGCCCACCTCAAGTCTCCTCCCACCACCTCAATCCGCACGTGATGAAGGCTGCACGAAGGACTTCCTATTGGTTGATATCAAAGGTAACTGCTATGGCCAGGTGAGGAGAGGCAGCAAATGCTCTCAGGCATAGCTCTCTCGGGAGAATCTAGGCACTATTTTAGGACATACATCCAGCTCCCTAAAAAAGACAGTACAGCAAGTTCACAAGGCAGATGTTAGGGGTAACTACAAAGCATTCCTGTGTGTGGAGAGAGGGATCTCAAATAGAAAACTGCACGAATGCAGTTAAAATAGATTTTTCACCTGCAAAAATTCAGCTCACACACAACTTTCGAGGAACACAGCTGTTGAGGAATGCGCAATGCACTTGTCATGGGGAAAAAACCACCGGACAAATCAAGAGCCCCTCCTGAGCAATGTGCTAACGCTCATTTATGGGTTTAATTACCATTTGTTGAGCGTGTTCTCTGAGCCAGGCCTGGCTGCAGCGAAGGGGGCCAGCACTGAGCAGCGTGGGTTAGAAAATGAGCCACTAAATTCACAACAGTGGTATTTGCTATGAAGAAAAAGGGAGCCGGTTCAGAAGATGGAGAGCACTCAGGCGCTAATTTAGAATGGCTCTCTGCGCAGGCATCTTCTGAGCAAAACCTGGGTGAAGCGAGGGAGCCTTCCAGCGGGCATCGGAGGCCCCCCAGGCAGAGGGGAGAGTGAACCCGCGGCCGGGAGCCGGGCATGTGCTTGGCATGTTTGAGAGGCGCCAACGAGGCCCAGGGGGCTGGAAGGAATGTACAAAGGAGAGTGAGGTGAGTGACGGGCTCAGGGAGAGAATGAGCAGAGGCTGCGTGGGGTGGGGCCACGAGAGGGCTTGGGACGTGTTCTGAGGGACAGGGAAAGCCTCTGGGGGTTTGGGGCAGAGAAGCTATCTGACATGCATGTTAAAAAGACCCTTCTTTTTGCAAACTTGCATGTACATTAGGAATGAGCCTAATTATAAGAATCTAGTAGCATGACCACGGGGTGGCTGCAGATGGAGTGGGAGCAAGCCCTCTCGGCGTAAGTCAGCTCACATTTTGATAAAAGCTTAAAGTTATTAGTTGTTGAAAAATAAACCTTGGCTACCGTTTGGGGAGAAGGCTGTGGGGGCGAGGGAAGAGGCAAGGTGTCTGGCTAGGCGGCCGCGGGGAGGTCCAGGTGGGAGTGGCCGCTTGGACCAGGGTAGCGTGATTCGGGATGTGCTGCTGAGAGCAGACGCTGCAGGATTTGCTGGCCGACTGGACGCGGGGCGCAGGCGAGACAGCGGGCAAGGAGGGTCCCTTCAAAGGCTTCCGTTTTACAGAGATTAACTCTGTCCTCACGTTCCCCGCCTGCAGGGATTTATACTAGCAAGACGACTTCTTTTGCATCTTAAGAAAATAGAGATAAACAAGATTTCATGAAAGAGACCAGATATATGTCTTTAGTGATTTTGAGATTTTTTCTCATCCGAAGGGGGACCCCAGTCAGGTTGTCACTCAGTTAGATAATAATGCCTTAGACAGATTCAATGAAACCCCACACTTCCCTGAAACCCCACTGGTTAATTCGCTCAGAGAACACAGAATATAATATTTTTTATTAGGGAAGTTTTAGGTTTACAGAAAAATCATGCAGAAAACACAAAATTTCCATATATGCTCCCCCAGCTGCAATCTTAATACCTTCCGTTAGTGTGGTAGCTTTGTTACGACTGGTAAAGGAGTATAGTTATAACTTACTATTAACTGTAGTCCACAGTTTACATGAGGGCTCACTGTCTGTGTGGTACAAGTCCTATGGTTTTTTAAATTCTTCTACTTTAATGACTTTTTTAAGGAGAGAGATTAGTACACATTGAGGGAGAAAGCTTCTTCCATCCCAAGTGATCATTTACATAGATCTATTTGTATTCTAACTGATTCATGTCTCTCTTGGGAAAAAGAAAGAGCAAAATACAAAGAAAATAAAGGTAGAAGGTCCATCTGCTGCCTGTCTGTCTCTTATACACACATGCACACAAACACACACATACTAGAAGAGGATGAGCCAGTGAAGTGTGAAAATATCAACATTTTGCTGGATACTCTTGAAGAAAATGTCCAAGGGATGATTTTTAGTCATTTTCTTCCAGTAACAAAACATACCACGTGAGAGAAATTTCCATTCTGTGGATGCTGAGAGCCTGGTGGGTGACGTGCATGCATAAATTATGAATTACTACATTCAGCAAGTTGGGAAGCACATTTGCGGAATATATTGTTCCAGCTTCTACAACCTAAATAGAAACATTTCTTTACATATGGAGTGTGAAAACATTGGGTGCCTATAAAGAGTAAATAAACATATTTGAATACTAGGTTACTTCTTCCTCCTAGGCTCTCCCGTTCACACCGTGGAGCCTAATAATGCACATCAAATAGAAGTGTCACTCCTCATTTGGTATGCATTCAAAGCAGGAGCCAAAGGCCTGAATGGCCAGCAACGTAAGTATGTTTATAAATGCACAGGCAAAACCCTACAGGGTTGAGAAAGCGGTCAACCCTGGCTGGGCGGGGAAGGGTGATTTTAGAGTACATTTTTGTTTTCTTTACATTTTTATTTTTTGAATGATTTTATTCATTCAAATAATAAAACTCATTATCAGAGAAAGCAATGAAGTTATTTCCAGTTAGAGGAGAAAAGGCAAACTACCACAATAGGATACAATTCATTGGAATAGATCGAATCTAGGAAAAAAAAAATCTAGATATAATTAAATCTTTGACAAACATATTTTATTTGATTCTAAGACAGGCACAAGAGTATCAGAATTGTTCTTCTAGGATATAGTCCTTAATTTAAGGGGGCAATCCACCAGCGAAGGCAGCTGGCAGGCTCATCAGCCGTGGTGAGTCCTTGGAAAACTTGGGGATTAGTTGACAACTGCAAAAGGTATTGCATGGAGGAGCAGCAGGCCAAATCCAAGTCCAGTCTGCACGCAAGCATATTTGGAAAAGACTAATCCTTGCACAGCTGCTTTGTTTTAAAATCATCCTTCCACCGGGTGACACATTTTCAGAGACAATGGGTCCTAACTGCAGAGCTGCTGATGAATGTGTTATGGCTAAAGGAAAGGGACCTTGGCATTTCCAAGGGCTATTTCTTTTCGGGGATTTTATTTCCTTTACTCTTTTGACTACCTGGTTGGAGAGCACTGGCCTCCTCATTTATAAGATGGTGACAGAGAGGGGACAAGAACCTAAGTAACTCAGCCCTGATGTGTTGGTGCCCTCACTTACCCAACGGGAACATTTGTTTCTCAGCATTTTCAGGATATGAAAGAACTCATCACATACTCACTCAACAATTACACACACATATTTAAAGCAGCACTATATAGAAAATGATGTTTTGATTTAGCTATTTGTTTTCCCATCTTCCCATTTCGTAAAATGACTTTGCTCAAACTCTCTGCACCCCTTTTCAGCAGAGCTGTCTCTGCACTGACATCACTATTTAAGGTGTCAGTTTCTCAGAACGTGTGATTGTCGTTCCCACAGACGTTGCCTGAGCCGAATGTGGAACCAGGTGTGATGTTGACAGTAAGCTTTAATTCAACCTATGAGAACTTATCCCTGTAATATTTGCAGAGCTGATGGTTTTCATTTATCCTCTAGGTGTGTATTCATGATCCTTAAAAAGGAATCACTTGCTGTTTTGATTTTTAGATGGAATTGTTTACAATTATGAGTTCATTTTCCCAGGGATAGTGACTAAGATTATGCTACATTTCCTTGCCCCCTTATTTTTTTTTAAATTCAGCTCTTATTTAATTTCTGTCAACATCTAAAACTGGTATTGACTGAGAAAGGTTTAGCCTGATGCTAAAGCTGTTCACATGTCCACCTCTGTCCGTGAATTCTGGCTGTGATACCACTGAGCAATATTTCTTTTGAAAGTCTTTGTTTTTACAAACACGTAGAGTGACAGTATTTTTCCCATAAGCAATTACACCTAGCATTACTGTAATCCTTGACTTTTCTCTTCCTGGCATCTCAAAAGTTATAGATTTTTTTTGGTCTTTTTGGTATGTACTCAAAATAAAATTTCATAATGTAAGAAACTTCTTAAGGACTTCAATATAAGGAGACTCTCTCCGTTCTGGGCGTGAATTCAGCTGTTCATGACCAACGGTGACATTCTGGGATGGCATTAGTTTTACAGGACATGGGTTTAGTGAGCCAGGGGTGTGAGACCACAGTGCTTTTGGGTTGCAGGGGAGCCTGGTTGATTGCTCACGTCCTCAGGCCAAAGTGGCTTTGCACGCTGCTCACTTTTATTTACGTGGTGACAGTCATGAACAAATACACGTGTCCTTGAAAACCCATGATCTCGAATGGCTTTAATGAACTGCTGCTGCGGATAATGAAAGGAAGAAAAACGGAAGTGATACCCTGACACTTGCTTTGTAGTTTGGCTTGGCAGAGAATTCTCGCTGAAAATATCTTTTTCATAATGATTATAAAGACACTGGTTCTCTGTCTTTTTGCATCCACTTATGCTCTTTAGAAGCAAGATGCCATCTGAATTTTGTCCTTTTATGGATTATCTTTATTTTATTCTTGGGGAGACTTCAGGATCAGTTCTAGGTTTCTGGCATTACATAACTTCACAATCTTGTCAGTGAGACTCTTTCATTAGTCTCCCCGGGTACTCAGGGGGCATTTATAAAATGGAGGGTCTTTCTTTAAGCTCTGCGGAAGTGTCTTGTATTATTTCTTTGATAATGTCCATGCCTTAATTTTTCTGTTCTCCCCTTGCTAAGCAGATGTTGGCCTATTGGACAGATGCTCAGCTTTCTAACTTTTCCCTCCTTGTTTCTGTCTTTTGCTCATCTTTCTAGAAGAGTTCTCATTATCTTCCAACAGTTGCACTGCATTGTTTTTATTTTATAATCATATTTTGAAGCATTATTATTTTTGTTTCCTAGCTATTCTTTTTTTATAGTGTTGTCTTCTAGTTTTATGGAGAAAACATTTTCTAAAATATCTCTGAGGAATGATAATTGCACTTGTTTTAAAAAACAGTCTTCTGTTTCCCATACTATTTGTTTCAGATAGAATCGTTCCCCCCCCCTTGATTTATCTTGGCTTATTAAGTTTCCTGTCTAGTGATCCTTGGTGGCTCATTCATATCTACAAGAACTAAAAAGCTGCCCAGGTCCTCTACGCCTGTGGGTGCTTTGCCAGCTCATGGGGAGCGGGCTGCTTTCCTGGGTGCCCCTATGTCTGGGCATAAAGCTTTCCCCTTTGGATGGTTCAATTTTTCCTCAAGGAAGTCTCGAATCTCATGGTTGGTGGAGAGTTTCTTGGCTTTATGTGCAGAGGGAAGGTATTTGTTCCAGATATAGATTTCAATTAATTTTCCTTTATTTTACAAAACTTCACTGCAGGAAATCACAAACATATATAGTAGTAAGATGGAGAGTATGAAGAATTTCCATTTACCCATCGCCCAGCTTCAACAATCATCAAGTCATTTCCAGTCTTGTTTCATGCACGCCTCCAGTAACTCCCTACAGCAAGTTATTCTGAATCCAACCTCAGACATAATATCATCTTACCGACTCATCTTTTAAATTACATCTCCTTTTAAAACAATTTCATTACCATCTCCACTAAGTTAACAACATTTTAAAAACATAATTGGATATACAGTTTAATTTCCCCCAGTTGACACATTTGTTTTTACTACACTTTAATTGAATCAGAGTCCAAATAAAATCTGTACACTGCAGTTGGCTGATAGGTCTTTGACCTATGGGTCGCACTTCCATCTCTCTTCCTTCCTTCGTGGAAATTATCTGTTGAAACAATGGGCCATTTGCATTTGTCTGCATCTTGCTGTTTGCATCCCTAAGATGTCCTTTAACCTGTGCCATTGTATTTCCTTTAAATTGGTCATCTGAGCGTCTTAATTCAGTGCACTTTACTCTTTTTGTGAAAATACTTTGTACCCAATGCCATGTACTTCCATCAGAGGCACATATTTCTGATTGAACCACTGAGGATTATTTGCCTGATCCACTGATTCATTAGGAGTTGCATAAAGGCAAAAATCTAAATTGATCATTCTATCGTAATTTAGCTCAAATCATTCTATAAAGAAAAACTTCATCTAATCACACGTTTAACTCCAGGAGGTGATTTTGATACAGGAAAGGCAATACAAACAATTTGTTCTTTCTCTTTATTTAACAGTTTTGATCATAATGAATTGGTAGCCTACTCCACAGGGAACCAATGATGTTTTATAAAGTATCATTATAAATGTATTCCTTTATACATATTCGATGTTTTCAATCCACTGTATTATATCCTTATTGAGGTCCTTTGTCTTACTTTGCCAAGTGGGAGCCTTCACCATGGTCTAGGAATCCTTTTAATGCAAACCTAGTCACGTTCAGTAGCGTCCTTGTTTCAGATTCATCTTGTACATTCCCTGCCCCAGAAGTGGTTCTCTTCCTTCTCCTATCTTGGACTAATACACTTCTCTCAACCATGCTAGTTTTACTTAACAACACACCCTGCAGCTCATTCCACAGTAGTGCATAGAAGGAATGCTCATTCCTTTTCACAACTGCATAGGTGCCACTGTATGTACGTACCATAGTTTATTCAAGCAGCTCTACACTCATGTATAGTTGGTTGGCTCTGGTCTTTTGCAATTACACACAAGCTGGCAGTAAATAGTCTTGTGCAGACATGCTTACATATATTTGACAGCATGTATTTGAGAGCGATTCCTTGATGTGGAATTTGTGGTCAAACAGTAAATGCATCATTTGATATTGCCAAATTCAAATACATACTATAGGAGTAGTATAATTTGCATTTGTCAGAAATGTAACAGCCATGCCAATAAAGAATGCTGTGAAACTTACGGATTTTTATTAATCTCTCAGGTGAGATATGGTAACTCATTGTACTTTTAAAATTTGCATTTTATTAGCAAGATTGGGCATATTTTATGATTTAGGTCCATTTGCTTTTTATATTCCGCAAACTGTTTACATCTCTGAAATTTTTTCCATAGAGTTATTGATATTTTTCTTTTTCTGTTTTAAAGGGTCCTTATGTACTAGTGATATAGATGCTACTTTGCAGATATTTTCCTTTGATTGTTATTTTTATCTTCCCCTTCTTATGCTGTTTTCCCCATGCATACATTTATATATGTAATCATATTTATCTTTTTCTGAAACTTGTGTCATAGTTAGAAGAGTTTTCCTTACATAATATGGAGTAATTTGCCCATAATATCTTCTAGTATTTGTATTTAGTGTTCATTTTACTTTGATTTTACATTTAAATCTCTGATCAGTCGTTATTTATCCTGGTATCCTATGTGAATAGTAGATCCACTTTTATCATTTTCATATGGTTATCCAGCTATTTCAACACCACTTACTAAAAGTCCGTCATTTCTCCACTGATACGTGATGCTACCTGTCTCTTAAACTGCATTTCATTATGTCACTGAGTCTCCTTTTGAATGTCCCACCATGACCTGCTGGTTGGTCTCTATTTATGTACCAAGACTACAATTCTCCTTGACGCATGATATGTTTTAGCGTCTGGTAGGTCTTCAAGCATCATTACTCAACAGCGAACAGGTGGAACAGCCCGATTGTCCATCAACTGACAAATGGATAAACAGAAATATGATATAGTCCTACCATGGACTAGTTGACAATAAAAGGGATTGAAATGCTGATCCATGATACAGGATGAGCTGTGAAAACATTATGCTACGTGGAAGAAGCCAGACACAAGAGGCCAATACTGTGTGATTCCGTTTGTATGCAATGTCCAGAACAGAGACATCTACAGGGACAGAGAGTCGCCTAGTGGGTGCTCAGGGCTGGAAGGAGGTGCTGGGGGGAGGCAGAGGGAGGGGTGGCAGCTAAGGGGTGCAGAGCTTTGCCTTGAGGCGATGAAATGTTCTAAAATTTACTGTGGTGATGGTTGGACTTATCTATGAATATATTAAAAACCACCTAACTGCACTTTAACTGGGTGATTTGTATAGTATGTCACTTAATCTCAATAAAGCTGTTACTTCAAAAAATCTGGTAGGGCTACATCTTCATTATTCTTCATTTTCAGGCTATTCCTGAATCGTCTTGCTTGTTCTTCTAAATGTACTTTTAAAGGTAATAATGTATATATGTATATGTGTATATAAATATAGGACATAAAATCTGGCAGTTTAACCATTTTAAGTGTACAATTCAGTCGGGTTAATTCCATTTACAATGTTGTGCCACCATCACCATCACCCATTATTAAAACTTCTCCATCACCCCAAACAGAAACTTTGTATTCATTTAGCAAAAAATTCCCATGCCCCTCCCCGGTAACCTCTAATCTACCGTCTGTCTCTCTAGATTAGTCTCTTTATCAATAATAGATACGTAATTTAAGTGGGACCATACACGCTTGTCCTTGCATGTCCAGCTTCTTTCACTTAGCATAATGTTTTCTGGGTTCACCACATTGTAGCGTGTATCAGAACTTCATTCCTTTTTATGGCTGAATAATATTTTTTGCTTACCCATTCATCCATTGGTGGACATTTGGGTTGTATCCAGCTTTTGGCAATTGTGAATAATGCCACTATGAACATGTATGTACAAGTATCTGAGTTCCTGTTTTCAATTCTTTTGGCTAAATAACTAGAAGTGGAATTTCTGGATCATATGGTAACTCTAAGTTTAACTTTTTGAAAAACTGCCAAACTGTTTTATTTTTAAAGAAGCTTTAAATTACATAAATGTTACATAAAAAAATACAGGGGATTCTCATATCCCCCACCCTTTCACCCTCCCACACTTTCCCACATTAACAACATCTTTCATTAGCGTGGTACATGTGTCACAACTGATGAACACATTGAAGCACTGCTATAACCATGGACTATAGTTTACATTATAATTCACACTTTGCCCTGCACAATTTTATAGGTTTTGACAAAATGTACAATAGCCTGTATCTATCATTGCAATGTCATGCAGGACAATTCCAATGTCGCAAAAATGCTCCCATGTTACACCTATTGTACTTTTAAAGCAACTTCACTAGCTCCAGAAAAAAGAAATCTGATGATGATTTCATTGGGATTGCACTGAATTTATATATCACCTTAAGGAAAGCTGACATCTTTATGATATTAAGACGTCCTTTGTAGTGTTGTTTTGGGATATTTAAGAGTATTTTATGTTTTCTACATTTACATTTTGGATAGTTTTTGTTAAGTTTATGCCTATGTATCTTACACTACTATCTATCTATCTATCTATCTATCTATCTATCTATCTATCTATCTATCTATCATCTATCTATGCTATTTGAAGTGGGTTACTCTCTTGCTAACCATTTTTTTGTTTGCATATGTAATTATAAGTACGTAAAGACTATTATTTTTATGTCCATTTTTGTAAATCCCATTTTAATTAATTCATTATTATTTTCTCTAACTGCCTTTTCGTTTCTTCCCACTGATTCCTTAGAGGTTTCTGTGTACATTGTTATATCATTGGCAAAGAGAGATTGTCTCACTTCGTTTTCCATTCTTATGTGTCTAATTGCTTCCGGTTGTCTAACTGGACGGACTAATATCACAATGCAATGCTGAATAGCCAGGGAGAGAAAGGACACCTTTGCTCCGTTTCTGCCATTAGCAGATCCCCCTATTTTCAATTAATTGGTTTTTCTAACACCTGCTTCCTGCTATACCTGATAATTCCAATTCTTAAGCTTCTGTGGCCTTCTGAGGGACAGAATGGCTTTGAGTTTTGCCTGCCTTCATCCTGCCACGGCAACGATCACTCTTTCATGAGCTTTCCTTCTTCCAGGAATTCTTTGGGATCTACTCTTCTTCAATGTCCTCACTCCCATTGTTTTCATTGTTGAGGACATTTTCAATTCTTTTCAATATTTTATGTGATATCTTGGGAGGGTAAGAAGTAACTTTGTGTGTTTAATCCTTCTTCAACTAGAAATATCCAATGAAAATCCTACCAAACTATAGTACTGTAATAAACCACCTTTTTGTTCATTAGTTTTGAAAATTAGTCTATCAATGATTTACAATGATGATAATCCATTTCAAAGCCATTCTGAAAAACAAAATATTTATCTGTTAACATTTACCAAGTCCACTGGTTGCTTGTTCAGATAGTCTATATCCCTGACCTCAAGAAACTGTGACGAGGCCCCTTCACCAAAGCATGAACCACTGAAATAAATCCCTGGGTTGTATTCAGGGACCCTCTGTGGAAGACACTGCTAATTGCCTACCCAGCTTCCATTTCCTCTTTTTCCCTTACTGAAAGTAACCTGAATGTTGCTCAGACCAGCGATGAACCTAGCTTAACAAAAACAAACAAAACTGCTCCTCTTGCACTGCAGGGTGCTCAGGGCACAATTTTAAAATGTGTAAGTCTGCCGGGCATTCTGAAGACATTTCGTTTTCCTGATAAAATTACTGCCCCTTCTTCCCTGCTCTTCCTAGGGACAGGAGGCAGGTGAAGGAGCTGACGTGGAACTCTCCAGAAGAAAGCTGCCTTGCAGAGATGGAAGGCCGAGCAGATCCAGGCAACCTGCATGTGGCTGGCAGCCAGAGGCAGTCTTCATCGACACTCATTTTTGTGAGCGAAATCTCCTCTATTAGGCTAAACTACTGTAGCCCAGTTCCTCCCACACCGAGTCAACCAACATACAAGGAATACCCTTTCCTGGAGAGCCGATATTATTAGTTTGAGGATGAAAATTGCTATAGAAAGAGAAACACAGGCACTACTTCTGAGGGAGGGCTAGATGAACCCCTTCTTTCAGTGAGCTCCCTTCTAGTAGCATAGGTCTTCTGAGAATGGCAGTACATCCCCCAAGCTGTCCAGGTCCACTTTTATCTATTGCATGCCAAGTACTTCACTAAGTACAAACTAGATGAGGCCTTCTTTCCTTGACCTTGGGGAGGTCACAGTCTATCTATTCTAGGAGGCAGACCATCAAACAATATGGTAAATGCTCTAACAGAAGTCTGGACAGTGCGCTACGGATGTACACAGAGGACACAACCTGCTCGTGGATATGAGGTCACTGGCAGGTCAGCGCTTTACTGGGGAGGGGCAAAAGCTGTGCCGGGCTAACTCCTGCGCCGCTCTCTGAAGACAGCCCCCCGAAGCGCTCAGTGTCGGTCTGCATGCCCTCCATGTTCCTCCTGACATCACACTCCTTTTCTTCTTGGCATTTACTACAATTTGAAAGTAGATGCTTGTTTTGTGATTGTTTTTGACGCCCATCACCCTGACAAAACTGAAATCATTATGAGGGAAGGGAGGGTCTTTGTGGCTATTCTTTCCCTAGCACAGGGTAAGCACTCAATAACTGCATGTGAGGACAAGAATCACTTATTTAGTCTCAGAAGTCGCTCCCTCCTTTTGCCACTAGAAGGACTGATTGGAGAGAGACCATTTTTTAAAATATATTTTTATTACAGAAGTTGTGAACTTACAAAACAATCATGCACATGTGTAGAATTCCCACACAACACCCCTTCACCAACACACCACGCCGTGGTGGAACATTTGTTACAGATGATAACATCATCAGACTATTACCACTAACTATGGCCCATAGCGTGCATTTGGTATATTTTTCCCATACCCCCCTATCATTAACACAGCACATCTTTGGCATTGAAGCAAAAATATTACAGTATTGCTATTATAGTGCATAGGTTATATTAATTGTAGTTTTCCCATGCTTCTCCACATTCCCCCCACCTTGCAATAGTGATGTACATCCACTCTAGCTCACAGAAGGACATTCTTGCATTTCACTATCAACCACAATTCTCATCCACCTCTGGGTTGTCTTCACTTCCTATATTATTCTTTAGCTTTCTTCCAATTGACATTTACATCCCTACACCACACTTTTCAGTCACAATCCCATTTATAAACCAGCTGCTACTCACTATAATGTGTTACCATCAAGTCTATCCATTTCCACACTTCCACAGTCAAGTTAAATAAAACTTCTACATACATTAATCGTCAGAACCCCTTCTCAGCTCTCCTCTCATCTCCTAATAACCCATATTCTAGGTTTTAACTCCATGCAGTCATTCTTCATATTTAGTTCATGCAATATTTGCCCTTTTGTGTCTGGCTTTCTTCACTCAGCATAGAGTCTTCAAGGTTCATCCATGTTATCACATGTGTCCCAATTGCATTTCTTCTTACTGCAGCACAGTATTCCATTGTATGCATATACCACATTTTGTTTATCCATTCATTGGTTGATGGACACCTGGGTTGTTTCCATCTTTTTGGCAACTGTGAATAACACCACTGTGAACATCGGTGTGCAGATGTCTGTTCGTGTCACAGTTCTCAATTCTTATGGATATATTCCTAGTAGAGGAATTGCAGGATCACATGGCAATTCTATATTTAGTTTAGCTTCCTGAGGACCCACCAAACTGCCTTCCACAGAGGCTGTACCATTTTCTAATCCAACTAACAGTGAAGGAGTGTTCCTGTTTCTCCACATCCTTTCCAGCACTTATTGTTTTCTGATTTTTTAATAATGGCCATTCTATGTGGTGTGAGATGATATCTCATCGTTTTAATTTGCATTTCCCTAATAGCTAATGATATTGGACATTTTTTCATGTGCTTTTTGAACATTTGTATTTCTTCTTTGGAGAAATGTCCATTTAAGTCTTTTGCCCATTTTTAAATTGGATTGCTTGCTCTTTTATTGTTAAGTTGTATGATCTCTTTATGTAGAATGGAAATCAACCCCTTACTATGGTCTCCAAATATTTCCTCCCACTGAGTTGGCTGCCTTTTTACCTTCTTGATGAAGTTCTTTGAAACATGTAAGTGTTTAAGTTTGAGAAGGTCCCATTTATCCATGTTTTCTTTCATTGCTCATGCTTTTGCTGTAAGTTTTAAGAAGTCACCACCTACCACCAGGTGTTAAAGATGTTTTCCTGCATTTTCTTCTAGGAGCTTTATAGTTCTAGCTTTTATATTTACGTATTTGATCCATTTTGAGTTAATTTTTATAAAAGGTGTCAGATAGGGGTCCTCTTTCTCTCTTTTGGCTATGGATATCCAGTTCTCCCACCACCGTTTGTTGAATAGACTGTTCTGTCCCAGCTGGGTAGTTTGACAGCCTTGTCAAAAATCACTTGACCATAGATGTGAGGGTCTGTTTCTGAACCATCAATTCGGTTCAGTTGTTCTATGTATATATCTTTATGACAGTACCATGCTGTTTTTACCACTGTAGCTAAGGCAATATGATTTAAAGTCTGGAAGTGAGAGTCCTCGGACTTTATTTTTCCTTTTTAAGATGTTTCTGGCTATTTGGGGCTCCTTACCCTTCCAAATAAATTTAATAATTGTGTTTTCCATTTGTCTGAAAAATGCTGGTGGAATTTTTATCACGATTGCATTGTATCTGTATAATAATTTGGGTAGAATTGACATCTTAATGATATTTAGTCTTCCAATCCATGAGCATGGAATGTTCTTCCAATTATTTAGGTCTTTTAAAATTTCTTTTAGTAATGAAACGTTATCTGAACACAAGTGTTTTACATCCTTGGTTGATTTATTCCTAAATATTTGGTTCTTTTAGTTGCTATTATAAATGGAATTTTTTTCCTGACTTCCTCCTCCGATTGCATGAGAGACCATTTTTGATAGGAAAAATGTCAAAGCAGAAGAGTTCTATCCCCACTATTTGACCAATATATGATACAAGAAACACAAGCGAGGTTTGACAGGTATTTAACATTTTCTGCCAGAGATGGAAGGCACTTCCCCAGCAGTCTTGGACCCCTGGAGTTGAAGTCCACAAGATATCTGCTGCACTATCTTCCAAGTGGAAATGCCATTTACCCTTGGCAGAGCCGAGCTCTGGGCCTCCCGCCTGCATCCTCACGTCACCAGGTAGCTGGTGTTCTCCATCCCATTCCCTGTAAAGTCACGAGAACATTCGGGTGGCCGAGGGCACGAGAAGCACCTGTTCCCAAGGACGTCAATGTTGGTCGGCCTGGTGGTCAGACACTGAGCTAGTGGTGGACAGCCTGGCCAGCTTCCCAGCATCTGCCGGCCCCTCCTCTCCCGGGCAAGCCTGACTCTCCTTTGGGGAGGTCAGACCTCTGCTCTTGGTTAACTGTCAGGTGCAGTGAAGGGAACTCGGTTTAGAAGGGGGTCCTGTTTGACTTAAGACAGTTACTGATATTAGTTCCCTTCAGGTGTAGGCTGAATAATCCCCACCCCCACCTCATTCATGGACACCTGGACCACAGGATGTGGCTTTATTTGGAAATAGAGTTTTTATAGATGTAATCAGTTATGTTAGGATGAGGTCATACTGGATTAGAGTATGCGCAGAATCCAGTGCCTGGTATCCTTAAGAGGAGGCCTCGAGAAGGAAGGATAGATACACCCACAGGGAGAACACCACACGATGACGGAGGCAGAGAACCCAAGGAGGGCTGGCAACCCCCAGAGCCTGGAAGAGGCCAGGGAGGACTCTTCCCTAGATCTTCCCGGGGCGTGGGCAGGAGGACTCTTCCCCAGACCCTACAGGGGCGTGGGCGGGAGGACTCTTCCCCAGACCCTACAGGGGCGTGGGCGGGAGAACTCCTTCCCAGACCCTACAGGGGCATGGGTGGGAGGACTCCTTTCCAGACCCTAAAGGGGTGTGGGCGGGAGGACTCTTCCCAGACCCTACAGGGGCGTGGGCGGGGGGACTCTTCCCCAGACCCTACAGGGGCGTGGGCGGGAGGACTCCTTCCCAGACCCTACAGGGGCGTGGGTGGGAGGACTCCTTTCCAGACCCTAAAGGGGTGTGGGCGGGAGGACTCTTCCCAGACCCTACAGGGGCGTGGCCCTGCAGACATTGATTGGGGACTTCCGGCCTTCAGATCCGTGAGAGAATAAACTTCTGTTGTTTTGTAGCAATTTGTTACAGCAGCCCTAGCAAACTAATACACACTCACTCTTGTATTTCCCTGGGTAACCATGTCTTCCTCATGCTCCTGGGGGTGAGACTTGGGAAAACAACCACAACAAGTGAAAGGAAAGCTATTTCTTTTCACAGAGCCCAAGTCTGGCCAATCAGCATCAGCTGTGGTGGGTCAGGAATAGGGGTGTGGCCCTGTTTTGGCCAGTGAGAGACACTCCACGGGAGCACCTGGAGAGAGTTTCTCCTTCCCCTGGATGCGCTGCACATGCACGTGCAGGCACAGTTGCAAATATTTTGTCACTATGTGGCGAGACAGGTGCAGTGAAGACAGTAGTGGGGGTCCATGCAAGCAGCTTAGGTATTGAGACCTCTGCAGAGGGGAGATGGTGAAAGCGACAGGGACCCTGTCCTTAAAACTTCATTTATGGGGACTGTTCACACTTTGCCCAAAATCAGAACGACTGCTTGACTTTTCAGTTGCATAGCTAATATTACCTTTTATGGTTAAGCTACCTCAAGTTGTATTTTCTTCTACTTAGAACTAAGAGAATCAATCCTAAATATAATTTTCTTTGGATAAGACTATACATGGTTTCTTCACTGCACTTGATTAAATCCTATCCCATTGGAAGCAGATGGCAGCTGTATGACTGTAAAATGCCAAGTAATAAATGCTTTTTGTTTTAGAGGTATTTAGAGATTTTAGATAGTAGTATCTCATTTTTGAAAAAAAAAAAAGGTAAATGGATTTCTGTGGGAGTCATTTGTGGCTAATTTTTCTTGGGGGGATGAGCTAATTTTTTGTCCTCCTCTACCATATCTCACCACATGATCAAAATGAACTTAGGAAATTAAAATTATTTTGGACTTAAATTGAAGACAAGTTGGGCAAATTAGTTTCATCTTGAGTGGCTACCCTGAGAATCTGGAAGTGATTTGTTGGAGATCTGTGTTGAGAAGGATTCTGAAGCTTTGCCAACTCAGGGAAAAGTAGGCTGTGGCCAGTGCCAGCACTGATGTCCCTCGCTAGGAGAACTATACCTCCAAGGTCCTGTATCTTACACTCAAATATCACAAGCATCTCTGACATTCACTTCAAATAATTACAGGTTTTTTGGATTATCTGGGCTCCTGCCATTTGTAAAAATAATTGTCAATCAGCTTCCATACACATACTGCTTCTGACAAGCTCTGTGTTTGTAAGTGAGTCCTGTCCAGTTCTAAACAACTTCAAAAACAGTGAAGCACATTTTCTGGTGCAGAGCCTCATGGACGACCTGTCAAATAAATGAAGAAAGCAGGAGGAAAACCTGTGCCCAGGGGACAGCCACAGCAAGAGAAAGGGAAGCCATTTCATTTGCTAGGTCAGTAGTGTGCTTCCCCAGTGGTCTGAAGACCTGCAGGAAGTCACAAAGACAAATTATCGGGCTTTCTGCCATGGATTTGTCAGCCACAACCACTACCCAGCCAGCAGCAAGGGGGAAAGCCCACCAGCAGATACCTGTGCTTTCTCCTCACTCTGGCATCTGTCTCCAGCTAGTCACACCACACAACTGCAACCTCAGATCCCTTTAGAGTACTCTTGTACTACACCCAATGTTAAGCTATCAGCTGATGAAACAGCCCAGGAATGTTTCTAGTTCCAGTATTTGACCGTTGGGTATGCTGTTTGACATGATTTTTGGAGTATATAGCCTTTATCTTGTTAAGGAAATTTTCAGCCTATTCCTAGTTGTCAAACAGTTTGAACTATTTGTCTATTTAAAAAGTCAGGAAACCATGAAAGTTTATCAGGCATTTTGTTCAGCATTGTTGAGATGACCACATGTCTTTCGTTTACTGTTAATCAGTTACATTAATCCAGTGGCGTTTGTCGCCCCCCCTCCTAGGGCCGTCTGTCGGGTCTGGAGACATGTTCTTGCCATGACTGGGGTGGACAGCCCCCAGCAAGAGAATCATCTAGTCCGAGACGGCAATAGAGCAGACTGAGAAATGCACCGATGGAGCTGCTGACGCAGTGGTTAGTCCTCCCTGTCTTTCCGTTTTCTTTTCTTTTCTTTCTTTCTTTCTTTTTTTTTTTTTTGATGTACCCGGGCCAGGGATTGAACCCAGGACCTCATAAGTGGGAAGCCAGTGCCTAACCACTGAGCCACATTGGCTTCCCTGAGTTGGGTTTTCGTTTGTTTTGCTTGTTATTTTTGTTTTTTTCAGGAGGCACCAGGAACCGAACCTGGGACCTCCTATTTGGGAGGCGGGTGCTCAACTGCTTGAGCCACATCCCTTTTTCTTTTAATGACATTTTTAAATTACAAAAGCAATGACATTCCATTACATTTAATCAAACCACAGAGCTATGCTAAAACTACTTTTCTACTTTTCTCTCCCTCCCACTCCCAACTGGCCATGGTTTGTTAATAATAAAATGGTTTACATATTTCAAGATGTGGAAACTTCCTAAGCAAAAATGGAGACAAAAAAGGGCATCCACACATTAAAAAAAATTTTTTTTTTAGTGAAAGTCTCCATAAACAAAACCAAAATAGGGTTAGATTGTTGCGGTATTAAAGTCAGAAAAATGCTGCATAGGCTTGGGCGGTGAGGAGCTTCTACAAATTGATAAGAAAAAGACAACCTGATAGGGGGAAAAAAAAAAAGAGTCAGGGCTATAAACAGGCAAGTCCCAGAAGGGTAGGCACGAAACACCAGTACACATCTGAGAATTGCTCTTCCTCATTAGCAGTCACACAGGTGCAAACCAAAACGCAAAGATAACGTTTTCCCACATCAGATTAGCAAAACTTAGTCTAACATCTAGGTCTGGGAAGGTTGTTGGCAAAAACTGCTTTTTACTAGTGTAGGTGTGCAAAATGGATTGCTTCAAGTTTCTGAAAAATTTATCTGGCCATGTCTGTCACCATCAAAAATTCACATCATATTCTTTGACCCAGAAATCTCACTAACAGAATAAAATGACCAGGAAGTAAGGATATGTACAGAATCATTTATACTGATAAAAGCATTGGAAAGAGACTACCTATCAATGGATGAATGGTTGAATAACTATGGTAAAACTTTCTGTCTATTGTTATGCAACTATTTAAGAGTAAATAATCCAATCTATAAATATTCATCTGAAAGAATATACACAGCATACTTCTAAGTGAAAAGATTCAATTGATCCCAATTTAGAAAAAATCACACAGACACACACAATCATTTAGGCAGGTGAGGCGGGATTTATTCTTAAGTCTGAAATATCATTTAATAATTTACTTTCTTTCTTTTTATTCTTATGGAAGGGACACATGAAAAAGAACTTGGTAAATCAGAATAAAATTAGGGAGAAAAGAGGTAAACCGAATAACCCGATAGTCAGCCACAGAGTATAGTAGTCCTTCGGCTGGAGACGAGACCTGAATCTGCGCTGAGTCTTGCCACAGAAAGTGGCATCTCTTCTGTCATGTCTGGGTGCTGCCCGTCCTTGCAGGGTTGGGTTGGCATACGGATTTCATTGCACAAGCCAACTCTGGCTGATTAGCAGGGGCTGCCTGGAGTCCTGTCGGGGCTGGGTGGGACAGAGCGCAGGGGCAAGGCAGGTGTGGCAAGGGCCTGGTGAGTGAGAGCCAGCTGGCCACTGCTGGGCCAAGGGGACGCCGGGGACCGGGAGCAGTGGTGCCCACCAGATGGAGCTGATACACTCCTTCCTAATGCCCTCCTATACAGTGGCTTCTGATATTGTTTATGGCACTATCCATTGACTTGAAATTGAAGTACATCACAACTCTCGACAGGGAAAGCTAACACCTGCTGCATCTCAATTTTTAACAAATATTTTATGATCCCAGCAATTGAGGGCATGAAACTCATTAAGAACAAAGAGATCATAATTCTGAAATTCCTTCAATTTATAACAGCTTTACAGGGCAGGATTCCCAGGGCAGCTTTGGCTGGGAAAATATTTGACATTTTTAGGAAATCACACAAAATTGTTCAAGCCTTCTGCTATCAGCTTAGAATAGAATCATTTGTTGTTTTTTGGAAGTATTATATATGTTTGGTATTAATGACACTTGACATCATGATGGTGGTGATGAAGAAATCTAGAAGTTTCTCTGTGTAGGAATATTTTACTTACAAGAAGCTATTTATAAGTCCCTTTGTTTGTGACCCAGAGGGGTCTATGACAAAACTTCCATAAGGAGGAATTCCATTGTTTTTACCTTTACAGTTCATAAAGAAGTCTTTCTTTTCTCCTGAATTCAACCAGAAATGTAGGATAAATATTGAGGTGACTCTCTCATCATCTACTCAAAATTTCTTCCATCCCATCAACTTTTCCTCGTCTCTCTCTGAATTTGTCTTAAGTAAGGCACTTTGCATATATTGCATGATTTACTATTTACCCTTCGATTTCCTCTATATTTCTTATGATTCCTTCATCTCATATGCACATGAAAAACTCTTCCCTTTGAAACTCCTTTAAGGTTTTTCTTTAATAAATCTTATTGAGATACATTTTACGTGTTTTTCATTTGCCCATTTCAAGTGCACATGTCCATCGCCACGTATCAACTTTAGGTATTTTCACCACCCCAGGAAGATCCCTCGTGCTCACTTGGCATCGGTCCCTGTTCCCAAGCCCATCCCCTGGGGACCTCTAAGCTGTCTCTGCACATTTGCATTTCTGGACATTCATATGAATGAACGGAACCACAGAACGTGCTCTCTTGTGTGACGTCATGGTTTTGAGGTTAGTCTATGTCAGAACATGTATCAGTAGCCTGTCCCACTTTATTGCTGAGCAGCATGTGGAGAGACCACATGCTGCCAGCCACGCACTAGGTGATGGACACCTGTGTTCAATTTTTGGCTATCATGGATAATTCTGCTAGGATATTCATGTGTAGGTCTTCGTGTGGCTACGTGATTTCATTTCTCTTGAGGAGATGCTTAGGAGTGAAATTGTTGGGTCATATGGTAAATTCATGTTTAACTTTTTAAGAAACTGCCATATTGTTTTCCAAAGTGGCTGTACTAGTTTACATTCCACCAGCAATACAGTGGGTTCCTGTTTCTCCACATGCCTATATTTTGAGTTTTTGTCTTTTAATGCCTACTTTTGTTCCCATTATATTAGGAAGTTTGTACTCTTCCTGACTGTATGGCAATTGACATGGTGAGTTTAAGATCCTTTGCAAAACACTGGAAACAAGCAAATGTGCAGAAGAATAATGAACAACCTGGTGGTCAAGAATGAAGTGCCACCCCCAATAAGCCAATAAGACCTCTCAGTCACACTCTCAGTTCCTGGAGTGGCACTTTGCTTCCATCTGACATAGTTAAGAAATAGAGAAAAGAAAAAAAAAAAAAAAAAAGCAATAAAAACAAAAAAGAAACAAAAGACAAAAAAGGGAAAAAAGAAGGAAAAAAAGAAAAACAAAGGAAAAAAAAAAGAATAGAGGTGATTCTGTAACACTGATCACCGGGTCGTGTTCATTGCTGGCACTCATTGATGTTTCCCAAGCATGGGCACCTACTGAGTTCTTTTTTTTTTTATTTTAAAAATTTTAATTTATTTTTATGTATTTTATTTTGTTTGATTTAATTTTTTATTATTTATTTTATTACAGAAGTTGTAGGTTTACGGAAAAATCATTCATAAAGTACAAATTTCTCATATACTGCCCTATTATTAACACATTGCATTAGTGTAGTATATTTGTTACAACTGATGACGGAATATTTTTATAACTGTACTATGAACTCTAGCCCATAGTTTACCTTAGGGACTTCTTTTTGTGTTGTACAGTCTAAAAAAAAAAATTTTTTTTAAATTTTTATTCTAATAACAACTTAAAATTTCCCCTTTTCCCCAAATTCAAATATATAATGCAATGCTGTAAATTACGTGCATAATGTTGTGTGACGATCATCACTATTCATTACCAGAGCTTTTCTGTCACCCCAAAAGAAACTCTGCACAATTTAAGCATTAACTGCGCATTCACTGGCCCCACTCTGGCCCATGGTAACCTGAATTCTAGTTTCTGACTCTATGAATTTGCTTATTCTAATTATTTCATATCAGTGAGCTCATATGATATCTGTCCTTTTGTGTCTGGCTTGTTTCACTCACCATGATGTCTTGAAGGTTCATCCCTGTTGTTGCATGTGTCAGGACCTCATTCTTTTTCACGGATAAGTAACATTCCCTTGTGTGGAGACAACACAACTTGTTTATCCATTCATCTGTTGTTGGGCACGTAGGTTGCTTCCATCTTTTGGCTACTGTGAATAAAGCCAGCATGAACCTCTGTGCGCAAATATCTGTTCGAGGCCCTGCTTTCCTCGAAGTGGGCTTGCCGGGTCATATGGTAATTCTATGTTTAACTTTCTGAGGAGCCATCAAACTGTCTTCCACAGCAGCTGCACCATTCCACATCCCCACCAGCAATGAGTGAGTGTCCCTATTTCTCCACATGCTCTCCGACACTTTCTGTTTTTCCATTTTTTAAAAGTAGCAGCCATTCTCGTGAGTGTGACGTGGTGTCTCACTTTGCTTTTGATTTGCAGGTCCCTGAAGGCTAATGATGTTGAGCATCTTTTCATGTGCTTTCTGGCTATTTGTTTATCTTCTTTGGGGAGATGCCTATTCAAGTCTTTTGCCCATTTTTCTTTTTTTTTGCTTTTTGTTAAGTTGAAGGATTTCTTTATATATTATGAATATTAAACCCTTATCAGATATGTGGTTTCCAAATATCTCTCCCATTGTATAGGCTGTCTTTTTACTTACATGATATAGTTCTTTGAAGCACACAAGTTTTTTTTAAATTTTGATGAGGCCCCATTTACCTATTTTTCCTTTTGTTGCTTGTGCTTTGGGCCTGCTGAGCCCTTGACCTGCTCTATTATATGTAACCTAACAAGACCCACGTGAAGAAGCTACAGTTGTCCCCAGTCTGCAGACCTGGCGACTGATGTTGGACACAGTTTAGTCAAGTCCCCAATGCCACACAGCGAGCGGAGGATGGGCACTTGAGGCCCTGCTAGCTCTGTCGAGAGCTCTATGGGACATGAGCAGGAGGACGAGCGCCCCCTCCAAGGAAGGATAGGACATGGCCGTATGTAGTGCAGAGTGTCTACAGGAGCCCAGGAGCCTGGCAGCCTGAGGACACCCGCCTCTCCAGCCAGATCGGCTGGCAGTCGCTTGCTGTATTGGTCAGAGATGGCGTTTGACTGCATGTAACTGAAACCAGAGGAGTGGTTTATTTTTCTTGATTGGCAGGAAATCCAGAAGTAGACACGCATAGCAGCTCCTTCTCTTTTTGCTCCACATCTGCACCCTTAGTGTGTGGCTTTCCTCTCATGATGGCCTCACAGTCACAAAGTGGCTGCTCTACCTCCCTATTTCAGAGACAGGAAAGCTACAGGTAAAATGAGGGTCCCTGATTAGAAAAGCAATACCTTTCCAGAAACTTCCTGGGAACTATTTCACAGGAACATACCTAACAGCAATGGAGGTCAGAACGAGTCTGACAGCTGGGCCTGGGATTCCTTTGCACAGAGTCAGGATTCCATAAGTAAGAAGGAGGGAAAGAATGGGTATTGGGAAGGCAGTTAACAATGGTTCCGACATTAATGATCTGAGAAAGGTCAAGTATTAGTCAGCCAAAGGGGCGCTGATGCAAAACACTAGAAATGGGTTGGTCTTTATAAAGGGTATTTATTTGGGGTAGAAGTCCACAGTTACCAGGTCATAAAGCATAAGTTTCTTCTCTCACCAAAGTCCGTTGCCACGTGTTGGAGCAAGACAGCTGCCAACGTTTGCCAGGGTTCAGGCTTCTGGGGTTCCTCTCTTTCCGGGGCTGCGTTTCTCTCTGGGCTCAGTGCCCCTGGTTTCTCCACAAACCAGCTGTAGACGATCAGGCGAATGGCTTGTTTCTATCCCGGGGCCTTCTCTCCTTCCTCACGACCAAGTTCTCTGTCTGCTCACCTCTCTGGGCTCCAGCATCAAAACTCCAAATGAGAACTCCAACTCAAAAACTGTTTCAACTCTGTTCTTGCCTTGCCTTTTATATTTGACTCCCCCACCCACAAAGGGGTGGGGCTCAACGCCCTACTGATGTGGCCTAATCAAAGCTCCAATTATAACTTAATCATGCCAGAGGAACAGATCAGTTTACAAGCATAATCCATTATCTATTTTTGGAATTCATAATTACATCAAACTGCCCAATGGCTATAGTCAGTCATCATCCAAATGCATTCCCGCTCCAATCCTATCTCCAATTGTTAAAATACTGGAGGAAGCCTTTACTGAGCATGGCGTTCTGACGAATCATCTTCATGATCATCATCATCATCAGAGCAGCTGGCATTAGATGGTGCTTACTGGGGCCAGGCATTCTTATATACAAATGTTCACTTAAATCTCACAGCCATCACGGGATGGGGCTCCCATGCTTGTGTGGGGCTACAGCATGCACGTGTGGTCAACTCCGATACTTGTCTAGGAGTTTAGGGAACCGTGCCCTTGAAAGAGCTACATGGCCTGTTCCCACAAGTCATGCTCCTCTCGTGGAAGCCTAATTTCCTCCCGTGCAATGCGGGTGAGGAAACAAACCTCTAGGGATGCTTTTAAGGAATAACAAGGTCCCGGATGTGAAGCACACATGCTGAGCCATGCTCACATGGTCACGGCTTAAATACACTTTTGCTACAATGTATATCACCTACGGGAATCTGATCCTCACTTAGGTTTAAGGACAAAAATCTGGGGATATAAGAGATATGGAGAGAGAAAAGGTAGGAGGTGAAGCCTAAAGTGAGAGTGATGCATCATCATTCTGGCTCTTTTTCAGAATAAATTGCCTAATATAAAGGAAGCATTGAGCAAGGAAGTTTTTTCTGCTTTTAATTTGATCTGGTCATTCTGTGTCCCTGTGCATCTTTTATTTTAAAGATCAAAATGGAATTACACTTTTTTTTTCAGTTACGGAAGAAAGTAAGTCTTGTGAATTTCCCTACTGGAGGAAAAGAAAATAATGAAATAATGGCCCTTAAGGGTGGTGAAATGCAGGAGGTATTAAGACTTTGATTGTACTGCCATCAAATCTTTAACTGCTGTGTGAACACACTTGGAGCTGAGCCACATCACCTTTTCCCATCTTACCTGGGCTGCCACTGCTCAGTGTTTTCAGTCCTCTCTGGGATTAACAGAAATTTCTGCCTGGGACATTTAGGCTTCTAGAAAGTGTATTAATAACAATAAATGTTTTTATCTGCCTCATGAACAAATGCAAAAAATCCATGAAGAGAAGAGGGGGAAAACAAAAATGTTGGAAGGCCAAATGTGAAGTAATCAGAGGATAAGAAATCGTTCTTTTATGTGAATTTGTGAATTATTATTTAAATTGGGTAATTTTGAAATCATTGTTTAAATTGGATATTGCAGCATCCAGTTGTACATTACAAACACGTCACAACACAATCGCATCATTTCAATAGAACATTCAAAAACACTTTTCCATTTAAAAAGAAGTTCTTGGTCCAAGCATGAACTTTAAATGATGAAGGCCAAAGAAGTCAAAGTTTCAAACTTGCATTTTTCTATTTTTCAACTTTGTGGTTAATGTGATACATGTTCAAGAATTCTTAACAAGCATTATTACCTGGACAAGGGATTCCGTTGCTTATATACAATACAGAGGACACAGAGAAAAACTATGCCCTTTCTTTATCTTTTTAGCCCTAGGACAAATCTAGTTTCCCTTGGCAGAGAAACGGATTAGCTTTGGTTGGTTCTGAATTGTACATATTAACGTGGGCTGATATAAAACAATGCTTGTCTTTGGAATGCATTATGTCTTTTATGTAATGCATGACAGGCATTTTCTCAAGAGAAAACCAATTTCTTTTCATTGCCTGATCCTTACTCCATCAGAAGGCACTGAAGAGAGCAAAGAATTCATATTACTACTGATGGGAAGGGGACAGGGACGAAAGTGCTTCAGCAGTTGCTGGAATGATCCCAGCATTTGGCCTGGGTGTAGCTGCAGAAGTCTTCAGAAACAGAAGGCTGCTGTCTTGACACTTAATTGCAGTAAACAGTTCAAACCCACTAGCCTCCAGGATCCGACTGCGCCTTCAGGAACCCTGCCCTGCCCTGCACTGCCCTGAAGGAACGTGGACTTGGAGGAAGTCCAGCCGGGTCTAATGGTCAGAAACCACCGCAGTGGTTGTGGTAAGAGAGGGGCTGCTCGGACGGCACTCCTTTACTAAATTACTGCCGGTGGTGAAGAAAGGGGCTCTGGTTTCCAGGACAGCATGCAGAGGTGGGGACTCAGGAAGCCGTCGTCCCAGAACTAGCCCTGGAGCACAGTCTGCAGCCGCTGGCAGGTGTTGCTAGGACGGCTGCATCCTGAGCCACTGCTGGACACCTCGCGCTCCTCTGCTCTCCTCCTTAGTTCCCAGTTTCCACTGTGAGTGCCAGCATCTGACTTTTCCCCCAAGTCACCACCTCCATCACTGCCCCCAGGGGCAAGCCGTCATCCTCTCCCCCTGAATTAGCACCACAGCCTTCTAAGCAGTCTTCCTGATTCCACCTTTGACCCCTACAATTTAGAGCTCATGCAGCAGCCACAACAATATTTCTTATAGATCATGTCACTCCTCTGCCAGAAACCTTGGGAGGTTCCTCATCTCTTTCTGGAACAGACCTTGGCAGCTGCTCCAGTTCCCATATGGTCTTGTCCTTGCCTGCTTCACTGACCTACCTCCTGACACACCCCCCTGCTCATCTGCTAGAGCGCCTTGCCTTCCCTCGAACACACCAGCCACAGCCCTGCCTCAGGACCCTGGCACGTGCCATTCTCTGTCCTCACTGCTTGTCTCCCACACATGTGCAATCACTGAACCTCTGCTCAAGTGCTCTGGCATCAGAGAGAACGTCCCCCCCACCCGACATAAGTGCACCACTACCACCTTCTGTCTCTTCATCGGGGTCTCTCCACCTCCAAACTCTAAGCACTACTCACAGGTTCCTACTCCTGTGCTCAGGGATGCATGCATGTGTTTACTCATCTCCACCCACCAGACCATGAGCTTCAAGGGAGCAGGCGCTTTCAGTCTGTCGCATTTGCTGCAGTATCTAGAATCGCATCTGATGTATAGTGGGAGCACCAAAAACCTGAATAAACACTTGATGAATAAACAATTTTTCTTCAGTGCCATGGGCCATAGAGGGTTGACAGTGGCCACCACCTTCCCTCACGTGGTCTCAGAGCAGGGGGACCCTTTGTGACTGAATTCAATTAATAGCCACAAAGACCGGCCACTGGAAACTTCTGAGTCAGGTTCCTTTCATTAACCCAAAGAAACTCCAGGGAAGCGGCTGTGGCTCAATCAGTAGGGCTCCCGTTTACCATATGGGAGGCCCCGGGTTCGGTTCCCGGGGCCTCCTGGTGAAGGCAGGCCCGCCCGCACGGCGTGGTTAGCTGACCCAGCGAGCACAAGCAGCAAGGGGGGAATAAATGAATAAATAAATAAAATCTTAAAAAAAAAAAAAAAATACATGATTACTTAAAAAAAAAAAAAAAAAAAAAAAAAAGAAACTCCAGCCCAGCCCAGACTTAAAAAGAATTGAATATGACTTCTGAGTAGGCAAGCTAAGGAGGATAAATATTATCTACGTAAATATTTAAAATATTCAGAAAAGTGCCTGAGTAAGTGTGCACTTTGATGAACTGACACACAGTGCTCAATCTCACGTAACCAGTGCAGAGGACAAACACTGACCTCACAGGCGCCAGGAGCTCAGCTGTGCCTGAGAACTGCCTCCTACTTGGAGCCTGCCCCAAGGGGAGCCACTGTCCTGACCTCCAACCCCAGAGCAGCCTGAGCTGTGTTTGAACATCAGGAAATGGAATTGCACAGTGTGTGTACTTCTGTGTTTGGATTCCTTGGTTCAGCATAGTATCTGTGAGATCCATCCATCTGGATATGTGTAGCTAGAGTTCACTGTTTGACACTGTTGTATAATATTGCATGTTGCAATTTGTCTATCCATTATGCTGCTAAGGGGTATGTGAGTTATTTCTGATTTTAGCTACTACAAATAGGGCTGTTAGGAACATTCTTGTGCATATGTCTTTCTGTTGGGGATACACCTATGAGTGAGAATGCCAAATCACAGAGGGTGCCTGTGCTTAGCTTTAGTAGTTATTACCCAACAGTCTTCCAAAGCTTAGCACCAATTCGACTCTTAGCATAGTTTCAGTTATTCCATGTTCTCAATGTGTGGTGAGACAATATTTGGAAACATCGACTTGGTTTTCTCTCCCTTGTCCTCTTTACCCGTGTTCTCTCCATGTTCGAGCACGAGTGAAGCTATTCTCTTCTTACCGTTACTGTTCGGCAAGAAGGGCAGACGCAGGAGGTGTTCCAGGACCTGGGGTTTCTTAGAAGTGTGGGCGCTTCTATTACTGTTTCCAATGTGTACTGCCCCTCCCTTTGGTAGGATTATACTCTCCTGACTTGTCGACGTCACGCTCGGACATGGGACTTGCTTTAGCCGATGAAAGGTGAGCGGAAGTGATATGCGCCACTTTTGGCAATGCTTGAAGAATTGTCATGTGGTTCCAGGATCTCTCCTTCCCCTTCCACAAGACAGACATGTTCCCAATGTAGCGGCTCCTTTGACCTTGTCGTGGAATGAAGAAAAGGCAGCATACTACTAAATCTGACCAATCATAAGCATGCAATGAAAGCAAAAAGCAAATTTTTGTTGCTATGAGCCACTGCAATTTTAAAGTCATTTGCTACTAGAAGCTGACTTTTAAAAAAATCTAGCCCTTAGAGGAAACAGAAGGGACTGTTTTGCATAGAAAAAATAATCGATTTTGGAGCATTTCTGTGATGATGTAAAAGTGAGCTTCCTTCTCCCGACACAGGAAACGCTTCCCCAGAAGAGGGGCGGTGGCTATTTGAAAGGAAAGCAAGGGATGAGGAGAGACCGTGGGTCTCTGGACAAAAGAGCTGGCTCTATTGCCCCAAGCCTTTGGAAGAGGTCACTAGAGGCTAAAGAGATTTCGGGAGAGCAGGGAGTGGGAGCCAGGGCACCTGAGACACAGCACCCCAGACAGGAAACGCTTCTGTGGCAAAGAAGGGCTCCAACAAGTGGTTTCTCCAGACCAGTTATGTAAGAGCAGAGTGAATGGCCCATGTGCCCATTAGAAGTGTGGGAGCAGCTAACATGCTGACCCTCAGAGGCGCTGTCCACGGGAAAGACCCATGATGCAGAAAGTCCCTGCACGGACCCACCCTGGGCTCAGAGGACCTCTCAGCTGAGTACTGGCTGGACGGCGACGGCTCCAGGTGCGCCTCGCAAACCTTGGCACTCGCAAGCCCCTCAAAGCTTAGATAAAATTCTGCAAAATTCTGGATTGGTGGTGGAGGGAGTGTTTGAATCAACCTGAATTGACTGAGATCGATGTGCTTCCGTCAAACTACTCCATATAATAGTTTGGAGATGGAAATTAAGATCAACTATAGTAAATAATGTTAAGTTTGCTCACGTGTGCCTGGTACCCACCACTATTATGTCTTCCATTATCTTTGAGGTCTTCAGTTGTCTAGGCTTGAGTAATGCTTTTATGAACACAATGACATATAAACTAGAGTCCAGTCAGGAAAAGAGCCTTCACCTGGAGTTTAATCGGGGGAACTGAATTCAGGGAACTACTTTAACAGACGGTGGATGTTCACTGAGCTGAACAAACACATGCACTTACCTCTACTTACATTTCAGGGCAAACTTAAAGAGCTATTGGAAGAACTGGAAACCCCAGGAAGGAACAGGGAGGCACCCCAGGGACCAACAGAGGCAGGAAGTCACTTCCCAGAGCCAGAAGGGAAGCTTCCAGATGGGAGCAGGAATCGTGGCAGGGTCAGTCTAACGGGAGGTGGAGGTTTAGAGGCCACATGACCAGTGTGGGAGAAGCTGCCCAAAGCAGAGAGAGATGGGGGGACATATCCTGGATTCTCCTTTCCTCCTCCCCCCAAGTCTCCTCATCTCATCCATTGGCCAAACCTGGCCACCATCCAATGGACAAAGGCAACTGAAAAGTGGCGTTTGCTGTGACCAGCCCCTTGCAAAACAGAGAAGAGCAAGAAAAAGGTGTAGATGGAACTGAGAGCAACAGGGCACAAGTGTCTGATTCTACATTTACCCAGAAATCTAGCAAAGCCATTCTTGGGAATCCTACGTGTTAAAGTAGAACTCTAAGTCAAAAGACTCCCCTTTCCCAACGGTGTGGCCTTGGGCAGGTCACTCAACAGTCCCCGCTTACTAACAGGTAAGATGCACCTGAGAGGGAATCTAGGGTTCAGGAGGTTGCTAGAGAGTGGGAGCGTCTTCTGCATGTAGATGCAGCTCCCCTTCGGTCTTGTCACGGCACATCTTGAGTGGCACAAGCCAGTGTGCAAGGGTGTGCCAGGGATGGCCGAAGTCTCAAAGCTCAGCACAACACTGGACGCATATTTTCTCATTGGAAATGCTCGAATGCACAGCAGCCTTGCATAAGTCACACTCGCTGAAGACCAGGGGCTCCCTGTCTTCAGAGGCAGTCCCACACAGGCCAAGGAAGGGGCCAGGCGCATTTCATTCATGACCGAAGTCCTCCAGGACCCTTCCCTCTATTCACCCCGCTGCATGCCCAGGGCAGCGCAGTGGCTGCTGTCTGTGCTCACAGGTGGGGCTTCAGGGTGGGGGCAGCCCTGGCCCCAGCTGCTGGCGGTGCTGGGCCATGCTCCCTCCCTGGGGGCAGCCTGCATCTGGGGCGGCCAGTGTGTGGACACAAAGCTCTGGTGCCCAAGCTTCAAGGCAGGACGTCTTGGAACAGCCCCCCTGGCCCTAGAGTCCCCTTTGGGAGCAGCTGAGGTCTGCCGAAACTGCCCAGTCCTGCTTTCCCGCTCCTCCAAACGCATCCCGCGCACACACCTCCATCACAGAGCCCACTGCCCGGGGACTCCATGAAGGCCTGCATGTACTTGAGCAACACGAGCCACCAGCTCGCTCCTCTCTCCATGCCCACACATCCAGGCCTACGAGAGTGTGCAGGCACTACAGCGCGCTAGTGTCTGAGACGTTAGGTGCCATCTTGCTATCAGCAAACACTGCTTCACATGCGCTCTGATCTGGGGACAGACAGGAGGAGTTAAAGGCCAAGCTCGCTGAGCAGTGACTCAGTCCCGAGGACTCGGCACCGCGTGTCCTCGGACACCCCTGAGCCCCTTCCCTTTGTCACTCTCTGCACCCCTTCCCTCCACTCTCGTCCTCCTCCTTACTCAGCTCTTCCTGTTCTCTAACAGCTGACATTTTTATTTCCTTCTCTCTCTTCTTGGTTGAAGCATCTCCCTTTTGCTTTGGGGCCACCCTCCCCTGCTGCCTGTCCTTGATCCAGAAGCAGCTGGCACTCTCTTCTTGAGCGCTGGGCCTGGCCAGTCAGCTCATTTCCCATCCTGTGTCCACAGTGACTTGTTTAGGCTTGACCACGTGATCCACGAGACAGTGAGGAGCTGAATCCCAGAACTTTATTATTTTTTTTCAACCGACAAGGAAAAGGTTTTCCTTTCTTTTTGAATAGATGTCCCTGGTTTCTAAAGACCTTCTTTCCACTAAATGGATGTTTGCTGAGACTGAAGCCAACCCAGAAGAAAAGGGAGCCAAAAGGTGGAGAGAGGGGACACTATAACGACTTCTCCTGAACCCTTGGATCCAGCCATGCCTGAATCTCTGCCCCTGGAATTTTCAGTTATATGAGTCCGTCAATTGTCTTTTGGGCTCAAGCCAGCGTAGGCTGGGTTTCTGTCACTTGCACCTATAGCATTCGAGTTCATCCAAATAAACCCCAGGCAGTCAGAACCAGAGCGTATCCTAACCAGGGTGTTTTATTCTTATGTGTCACAGGTCAGGTTCCCCAAGAAGCAGACACTGAAATGGCGCCCGAGGCAAGCCCAGCGTGGTTCGGGGACAGCGCACGGTCCTCTGGAGCTGTGCAAGTCAGCAGCCCTGCTGATAACCGAAGAAATGACACCAGGCTCCTGCAAGGGGCTCCCTGAGACTCTGTGTGCCAGGTCTGGGGGCACCGCGGGCACGAGGGAGGCCAGCTCCCTGGCCTTGGGAGGAGCCAGTAGCACAGATAAGCCTGCTTCCCGGCTGCTGCTTGACCTCCTTTGGCAGTGGCATTCGTCAAGCTCTGCTCTGGAGGGCTGCAGCTCTCCCCTTCCACCTGAGCGACAGTGAGCAGTGGCTAGACCCCCAGCCGCTCGCTCCGCCTGCCGCAGTAAAGGGAAGCGCTGCGTAACACTGATTAAAAGCAGGAAACCAAAAGCTGCTCTGGTTTTTTTCAGTTTCTCCTTCTGTTACTTAAGAAGGAAAACGCTGTGGTGGTGATTTCTTTATTAGAAACGGCAATCGTGCCTGCCAAGTTTTAATCAACTCGTCCGGCCGAGAGAGCCGGCTGGCAGTAACCGTCCTAGGAAAGAGATGGCGCAGTTACGGAGCCAAGTCCCCAAGCGGGCTGCGCAGCATCACTTAACTGCCCTTTCAGATCTAAGGCGGGCCAATCTGCGCTGAGAACCGGCGCCTCAGACTCCCAGCGCAGATCACACGGCCGCCTCCACGAACGCAGGCCGCGGCTCCCCTCCACGTTTCTCTCTTCTCGCCTCCCCAGGCGCCGCGAAAGTGACTCTGTGCGACGAACGGGAACGCAAAGTCACATCCCACTCCTAGTCAAGATCCAGCCCTTGACCCCATCCCACCGTTTTTCTTGGATAAAAGAGCCAGGCTCAGTGTTTCCCAGCTTCTATCCTTCTGGTATCTGACGACTGCTGCATCTGCACGCGGCCTGCACCGTCAGGCATTTCATATTTGCATTAAGTCGACTCATTGTCCTTAAACACCTTCATTTTGAAAGGAAATTTTATTGCGTGTGGCTAAGTGGAAACTGGTGTCGGCCGTGATAAATAGATGTCAGCCATAAATATAACCAAGAAGAAAATAAAGCGACGTCTCCTCACGGTAATGAGAATGAATGGGAAAGAACGCAGAAGGGGTTAGGTTTCCCGCCACGGGGCTCAGTGTTACATGGAGCTATGTCTCTGTACTATACACGTTAGCTCACTCCTTTTGGGGAGCACTGGGGTAAATTAAGCTTTCCTAGACAGACAACAAAATAAATACTGTATCATTCCAACACCCAAAGTCTTCCATGACGGAGAAGCAGGGCTGGGGCGAGGAGATGCTAGTTCCTTGGTGACGCTGCCCCCAGTGGGCTGTGTGATACTGCCTGTCTGGGTCCCACTTCTCTGATTTGCAGAAGGGGGTGTTGAGGCCAAGCTATGTGCAAGGCATCCCCCCGCCTCCCGCAGAGCCTGAGCTCCCCCGAAGGCAAGGGTTGGCCTCGTTTGTTTTTATCTTCAGGACAAGCCTACAGCAAAACGCTGGCAGAATGTTCAGCAGAAAGCTTCTCACTCTGTAGGCGTTGGATAAATTTGCATTAAATGGATACGTGACTTCCGTACCTGACTCAGTGTGCCAGGCTCCTTGATGCTCACTTTATGCATTATTCTCTTTCATTCTTTACAATCACACAAGGTGGTGCGCGTGGTGCTTGGTTTACAGGTGAGGGTGCCCAGGCTTCTCCTGCTTAAATCACTTCCTCAAAGATCATAGCAATAAATGACGGAGCGTGTCATTAACTTCCACCCCATACTTACTGTTTAACAGCGCGGGGCCTGCCACGAATCAGCATTTTTGAACGACAGCAGTAATGATACACGCTATGTGCCAGGCATCTGGGACCCATCTACCCGCTGGCAGTGATAAAGAAGCTCGCTCTCCTTGCATGCGGACCCCGTGTTCTGTCTCCTCCTGATAAGGTGAGACTCAGCTGCCCACGGAGGGGATGGGGTGTGGAGCCTGGAACGCTCGAGTGCTGGTGCTAGGAGACCCAACCCTGGGCTCCTCACGTCCTTCGTCTTCTACCTGCAGAAAACCTTGCGCTCTTGGACCCTCATCTAGTCAGTGGAGACGGTTTTTAAAAAATTAGCCTCACAGGGAATGTCAAGGGCAGGGCTTACTGCTGCCTGGCACTCAGTTAAGGAATGAATAATCCACCAGCTCAATTTCTAGTAACCACACAGAGTTAGGGAGGCTCCTGGGTGTGTTTCTGCCACGCTGGGGCAGGGTCTCTATGCTACTGAAGAATGACATATCTTCACACCTGCGGATTTCTCCGAGCCTCCCTTGGTGTCTGCAGAGACTAATACAAAACTCAGCTGCAAGCCGTGTTGCAGCCAGGCTGTCCCTCCCAGTCGGGCAACGGGAGGGGTATGAGATGGCGGGCATGAAGCTGCTCTCTGCAAGCGTCTCGGTGTGAAAAATCCCAGCCCACCAGGTGGGAATCCAGGGTTTGGACATTGATGACTTACTTACAATGTGGCCTTCAGTGCAAGCTAATTCCTCAGGCACTCAAACCAAACAAATCAAACCCCCCAAACAGAAAGAGTAGACTGTTGGGTGCTGGAGGCCCAACTGGATGTTTGATTAGGTGAGAGTGGATATATCAGTCTCAAGGTAAGAGATTACCAAAAATAAAGCTGACCTGAAATAATTTTCAGTGACTCTTTTAACATGCTGTCTAGTGCTCCTGGAAGTTCAGACTCCTCTTGCGATCTGAAGTAGGGGCGAAGCGCACTCCTGCTGAAGGAGCCCAAAGCAGTGCTAGGCTTTGAAAAAGTATTTTCCTCAATGTACGGATAGGAGCAGCAGCCGGGAAGCCAGGGCTTAACAAGCTCGTTGGCATCTTTGCAACAGGACAGGGATCAGAACTCCTGAAGGCAGCCCCTCAGCACCCAGACCTGCTTTTCAGCAAAGGTGAAGTTCCCTGCACTTCTTTTCAAGCCTTGCTGGGCTCTAGCAAGTGTGTGTGTCCTCCACTTCCTGAATCACGGAAGTTCAAATGATGGTACACTAACAGTCTCTGTGCCCTCTCAAGAACGCTCATGTCACGGGCTCCGACAAAGTAACTGGAGTGCCCCAATACTGTCAAGGTAAAGAAAAGGCACCGATGCTGAAGAAGGGGTCATCATGAATATATATCAGAAAAACCTGCCAGCATGTATCCAGCTGGCAACACAGACGTGGGCTGCGCAGGCGTCAGTCGCGTCAGAGGCACCTCTCAACTCAGATCTGCATCACCACATAGCTGCACCTCTGCGCATCCTGCTTTCCAGAGTGAACTTTTTGCTGCATATCTGGTGCCAACAAAATGAGCATTAGTTACAATGACTAGTTGCTTTATGCAGAAGTTTGGATCCTCATCCCAGGGAAATAAGTCATGCAAATAAATGAAATATTGAGAAATAGGGGAACTAGCATATTGGAAGCCAAGCAAATATCTTATGCTAAAATATATAAAGCCAAAGCAAAAACTTTAATAATGAAGCAGACGTGAAGTGGATTCATTAAAGATACGATCATCAGTTAAGCTCGCTTTCAGAGGCATGACACGGAAGCCTGGCCGTGGCGGCGTGACCAAGTAGGAATGCTCTCCTGTAACAGGAGTCAAGAGGAGGGACGTCCAGGACTGGTATGGGGCTTCATGGTGCCAGCGGGAAGAGGCCTGCAGAGGCATGGCACCGAGAAACGTTATCCCAGCAGCTCCACCTGGAAAATCCTGCCTGTACTTCATTGCCTACAGCGGGCTCGTGGCTGCCCCCAGCCACAAAGGAGTCTGGGAGGTATCACTTGGATTTAGAAAGTTATGGGAGCTATGGGAGGAAGTTCCAGGGAATTCTGTGCATGCTGCCTCAGACAGGCAGGGCCTGGGGTTAGGAAGAAGGGTGGAGTGGCGCCTGGCGGGCAGGCCGCAGCGCCTGCCAGAGTGAAAGCATGGCTCCAACAGTCTAGGCTCCTGCAGGTCAATTCAAGGGGATCAAGTGCCACCTCCAAGCCTTGGAGCACTCTCCCTGGCTCCTCACCTCCTCCGAGACTCCACGCAGGAATCCTGAGGGACGACAGCTCCGCACCATCCCATTCGGCCCATTTTCAGAGCTCTGAGGAGAGTTATTGGCGTTTGCTGGAAAAAGGGACAGCATGTCCCAGTGCCTATCTTGGAAAGCACAAAGAGCACGCTGAATGCAGGGAGAAAAGTGCGTGTCTGTTCACTGTGAGGACAGCTATAAACGGACTTGGGCTTGGCAGCCGGAGCACCAACGGCTTCAAAGGCACTTCCCAGTGGGTCAGTAAAGCCTTGACGCCATCTCCTCAACAACGTTTACTAAGTGGTTTGGGTCACATTCCTTCTTTCTTGGTCATTCCCTTCCAGGCAACTCAGCAATCACCCTCAGGGCCCATGTCTGCAGGAGTTTTCCAGTCACTGTCCAGGTAAATGAAAGGGGTTTTCAAGTTGGATTTAACATTACTTTAAATGGAACATCTTGGAAATTCATAAGTTGATCATTTTACTTTCTAAAACCTTTGTTGATCCATGGCTTTGGAAGAATATTTTTGAAAGGAAGGAAAGAAAGAGGGAAGAGAAGGAAAGAGAGAGGGAAGAAGGGAAGGAAAGAGAGAGGGAGGGGGGAAGGAAGGAAAGAAAACTTTTCTGTGCCTATTTCGCTTTCTCAATCTCACTTATCCCCTCCCTAATTCCATCCCCTCATCTGCAATAATTTAATCAAGATACAGAATATAGATTTTCTTAACATTTAAAGATTATTTTTGTATCGCAGCTCTGAGCACAAATCCTGGCACATTTTAGATGATTTAAGAATTTTTGCTGAATAAATGAAAGTTCAAATCTGTTTCTTTCTGCCTATTGGCTTGTGCTTATGATATTACTCTCCTGGAATTCCCTCCCATAACTTTTTAAATCCAAGTGATGTTCAAGGAAGAGGCTACAGATGCTTTTTTCAATGGGATGTGATCCTTTCTAGTAACAACATGTTTTTACCTCAATTGGAGTTGCAAATGATAGAAACCTCAAAGTAACTGAAACCAAAAAAAAAAAAAAATGTAGAAAAGGGTTTACTGACATGTGATTTAAAAGTCTAGCAGGGGAAGCGGCTGTGGCTCAATCGACAGGGCTCCCGTTTACCATAAGGGAGGCCCCAGGTTTGGTTCCCAGGGCCTCCTGGTGAAGACAAGCCCGCCCGCACGGCGTGGTTAGCTGACACAGCAGGACGACCCAACAAAGGGAGACAAGCAGACACAGGAAAACGCACAGCAAACGGACACAGCGAGCACAAGCAGCAAGGGGGCATAAAATAAATAAATAGATAAAATATTTAAAAACAAAACAAAACAAAAAAAACACTTTCAAGTGCATTAATTACATGTAAAAAAAAATAAATAATAAGTCTGGCAGGGGCTGGACCTGGGGGGTCAAGCCGCTTTGGACCGCACTCCTCCCCCAGTTCTCGACGCTGCCGTCCTCATTCTGGCTCCAGGCGTGCACCAGCTCTGGCCACCTTGGGCAGCGTGAGCAGCTGCTGGCTCCCTGCTCAGGGCCTTCACTGTAGCACCGGGGACCTCGGATCGCTCCCCAGGATCCTCGAATTGAGCCTCATGGCCGCGTGCCGACTTGCCTTGGCCCGCGTGTACGCACGTGATGCTCGGGCTTAACTGGTTGTCATGGCCACCCTTGGAGCTTGAATGTGGCTCAGTTGCCTATTGACTACGTGAACTGTGAGTAAGAGAGGGAGGGTTTCCCAAAGTCAGCCGGGGCTCTGCTTCTCAAACCAGAGGAGACAGATAGCAAGCAGCCTCGGCCATCACTCTGCTGTGGCGCAGCTCATCTCACGCCTCGCGTTCTAACTCCCCGTGATGTCCTGCGCTTAGGGCCCCATCCCAGCCAGCTGGGTTTCCTACCAGCCTCTGGGCTGAGCGTACTGAACATTAGGCTCTTAACTGAAGGGCTTTTCACCACCACTATTCAAAAGGCATCACAGAATTTTGGAAAAGAAGCAAGCTTAAGATTAGAATTCAGTTTCAGAGCTCTGGAAATAATGGCTCTCCTCTCATGTTCTGCTTTCCACACTGATGGAACGGCGGGGTGTGGCACACGTGGCATCCCTGGGGACCAGCGTCAGCAGGAGAAAGCCATCGGGGATGCAGTCAAGGCGGGCATCTCTCACACAAAGCCTTTCCTCGTGAGAACAGCCCAAAGCGGTCTCCTGTAGTGCTTCCAGGTTGGAGATAAAGGATGTCTGAGCAGGTTAAGGCATCCTGGACACAATGATGCTTCACTGGCAAGAGAAAATGTCTTTACCCACATGTTAAGCCACCTGATTCTTCAGTGCATGTGTAGCTCAAGTTTAAGGAGCGCTGCACTTGCATTTCAAAATGGTAAGGGCTTTCTCTCCAGAATCATCTCTTCAGTACCTGCATTAGCAGGGGACGGCATCGTCTATTTAAAAATGGCTTCCACCATGAGAAGAGCTGCTTCCTGTCCCTCTCTCCATCTCTCCTCTCCAGCATGTCACCTCTCGGTTCTGAGCCATCTAAAATATTACAATCCAAGACAGTTAGTTTGTTCTCTCCAACTAACTCCCTGGGTGTAGGTTCTGGTAGTGATCTCCCATCTCTGATGAACAGTAACCAAATTTAAGTGTAAGAAAACAAGCTAATTAACAGCTGACCTTCAGAGTTTGAAAAGAGTCCAAAGATACTGAGCAAATCCAGCCCAAGCTCTCAAAGTCATGCACAAATAAATCTGAAGAAGGCATATAGACCGATGTGTGACCAAAATCTTATAGGGTTTATCAAGTCATATAGTCAAGTACCTGGGCTTTGGCTGCTGATTCCTGGAGGAATCTAAGAAACTTGTACTTAGATTCTACTAAGTTCCAGAATTATAAAAAGTGTAGGGTTGTAGCAGTTGGCATTATTTATGCATTCCAAAAATAGATATTAGATTATGTTTGTGAACTGGTCTACCCCTCCAGGCACATTAGGTTATATTGGATTCAGAGGTTTCACTTTTACTTGACTGAATAATGATTAAGGCTTTGAGTGGGGCACGTGAGTAGGACGTTGTGTCCCCACCCCCTTGGTGGGCGGGGACTCACAGAGAAACTGCACTGCAGAGAAGGGAGCTGGGAGTTTTGAGCTGGAGCCCTGGAAGTAAGCATACAGAGGAGCAGAGCAGCTAAGCCTGGAGAGAATCAAGCCCCGGGGAGAGAGGCAGAGCCGGTCACCTGATAGCCTACAGCTGGCCTTATGGAGACAGCAGGGCAGCTGAGCCCAGAGAGAAACAATCCCCGGAAAGAGAGGAACCCAGGAAGCCTGAACTCTTGGCAGACGTCAGCAGCCATCTTCCTCCAACATGTGGCAACAGACTCTGGTGAGGGAAGTAACTTACGCTTTATGGTAACTGTAAGCTTCTACCCAAGTAAATACCCTTTATACAAGCCAACAGATTTTTGGTATTTTGCATCAGCACCCCTTTGGCTGACTAATACCAGGGTATTCAGAGAGAAGCTTATCAAGCCATGGGAATCAGATACTCAAGAGCTGAGACATGAGTAGTAGGTCAGAACAAAGTCTGGGGGTACACTGCTTGGGCTCAAGTCCCAGCTCCATCACTTGCACACGTGCATCCCTGGACAAGCCGCACTGAGCTTCTGAGCCTCCACTGCCACAACTGTAATGTAGGACAATCAGAGTACTTATCTCAGGGTTGTCTAGAGGGCTAAATGAGATGATATACATAAAATGATCAGTACAGTTACTGTTTTACAGAACACAGACTTGAGCAAAAAGTAGACTATTGTAAGGTGAAACAAAACATACGTGGTAGAAAGATCATGGCAGAGGGGACGTGAGCTCTGGAGGAGGTGGTGGGGACGGTGTCTAAGGAGAGTGCCACTTCCCTGGGCATTGTACTACGCCTAGGAATTGTCTGCACAGAGTGAAGGAAGACAGCAGGCTGAAGTAGGAGCACAAGCAGAGACAGGGACCATGGTGTGTTCTGGAAGGCATACCACACGTGGCTGGAGCTGAAGGAACATACGGGCGTGCTTCAGGAGAAGCTGCTGGGAACGACCTTGGCTGCTCTGAAAAGAACACACACTGTGTCCTCTGAGGGTCCGGAGCAGGGTGTGAAATCAGGGTCACATTTTTTTTTGAGATACAGAGAGCCAGGGACTGGACTCGGGCCCTCATATGCGGGAAGCCGGCGCTCAGCCACTGAGCCACATCGGCTCCCTCAGGGTCACACACGAACTTTGCGTTTCTCTGGAAAGACAGCTCTATTTGCCATTTTACTATGGACTCAACAGAGGGACGATGGAGACAGAGGAATGATTTCATAGGCTTTTGCAATCATCCCAGCAAGAGATGATGGTGGGAAAGAAGGAGTTCAAGATCTGTTTAGAAGCCAGATGGACTGAAGCTTGTGATTCATGGGGTGGGAGAAAGGATAGAGCAAAACCTTTGGAGTAGAAAAAGAACCTGTTTCAGGTCTTGCCTTTTTCACTTAATAACGTTGTGTACGTAATGCCCAATGACACGGTTCTCTCATTTCTACACTGGGGATCATTTTAGTGGCTCGTTCTTAGGACCAGAATTAGGATTAAAGGAAAGAATATGTAAAAAGTAATTAGCACAGTGTCACATACGTGGAAAATGCTCAATAAAGGTTAGTTGCTGTTATCACTGATTTTGTTACTGCTATTCTTATTTTGATTGAGGTGACATTGGCTGGACGACAAAATAAAAAGTCTTCATTCCGGTGAACCCTTCTCATGGGACTCCGGTGTAGATGCCAACCCCGACATCTTCCCTTCCTTCCGTTCTCCAACTTCCTAGTGCCTGCCAGTTTCGTCAGGGGCAAACTCTTCCAGATTCTTCCATATGGCTCTCCTGCTACAGACATAGTAAGAACAGTTCCTTGTTGGTGAAATGAATAATCCGGGTGTGTCCCTGAAAACTGAAGTGGCTGACCCACCAAACATTCTCTTCAGCCGTAGGTAACCAAGGTGAATTTTCCCTGCTGCTGTGTGACCCCTGGGCTGCCCCCGTGGGCTGGAACGCCTGAGATCACTTCCTTGCTGGCTTTTGGCCAAGGGGGGCACTAGCAGGCTGATAGAGAGCCGAAGGCGAGAGAAGAAGGGGCGCTTGTTTCCCACGGGCTTCGCCACCTGCTGCCAGAAGAAGGCAGTAGCTGTGACTCCCCAGTGTTAGAACCCCCATCTGCAGCCCAGCTCTAACCGGGCTCTTATGACACTGTCCCCTCCCCCTGCCCTTTCAGACCCAGGCAGAGTCTCTGTGCCTCAGTCTCCCTTTCCAGCTCTTTTCACCCTGCCCACTCCCCATACCCCGTCCATACCCTACCTAAGGGTCTCTTCTATTTCCTGCTGAGATCCTGACTGTGACGACGATTAACAGGGCAAAGTCTCAGCAGAGCTGGCTAATCTTTTGGGGTAAACCTTCCTCTGCACAGCAAGGAATATTATAAAAGGAAAGACGAAAACAATAAAACAAAGATGTTGGTATTTCAGAAGCAGCATTTGCCTACCCCAGAGCAGTCGGAGCTTGTGCTTACTTTTTTAATGGGGTTTGAGCCTACTTCAGGATGATACCAGCAAAACAAGCCAAATTCATTACAACTTTCTCCCTTCTCAACCAAAAGAGCAGCTCAAGTGGTTTAATCAGACCCATCTGATAAAGATAATCACACGGCGAGACTTTGGGCATCATGCAGAGAGAGAGAGAGAGAGAGAGAGAGAGAGAGAGAGATCTGGAGGAATTGCTAATGAAACAGTCCTCAATTCCTGAAGAACTTGGAACTCGAAACCTTCCAACCAGAAGTTAGGCATTCCAGGGAACAGGTGACAAGCTAAACAATAAACAACTGAATTATTCCCTGGAGCAGGCCTGTGTTAGTCCCAAAATTCAGCAGATACTACGCAAAGACCAGAATTGAAAACACACATAAATCGGCACTTGACGTCTAGCACAGCCTCACCTAGGTGAAGTGGAGAGAGATGAAACCCAGCCTGGTGGCTGCTATCTGAGACCCACTGAATCATGGAATGCTGGAACCAGAAGCCATCTCAAGGACCTTGTACTCAACACTCTCTGTTCTTCAGAAAGGGAAAAGACATTTTTCTCAATTGCCAAGAAAAAGCCTCCAGCCAGGTGTAGATGTGTTAGATGGGGTGCACCACGTGCTTCCACGATGAGCACCCGGGGGCTCCAAGCTCAGCACCTGCTTGTGTGTGTCCTGCAGGTCCCTTCCACACGCCTCCTGGTGAGACACTGCTTCACGGAGTACAGCACCGAGAAGTCAGGGCAGGGCACGGCTGGGCCACTGTCTTGGAGCTCAGCAAAGGACCTTCCTGCAGCCAGAACCAAGAAAACGCTCCTCCTGTCCCATGTCCTTTCTCCTTTAGCAGTGTTTCCCCAGCATACCCTTGATGCTTAGTCACTGACCCACCAAAACTTTACTGGGCTGTGACCCCCTGGCAGGAGCTCTTCTGGGTGCTGGAGATATGGGAGGGTGGGGGAAGGGGGCAAACAGACAAGGGACCTTCTTTTACGGCAGACGAGACAGACCATAAATAAGGATGGAAATAAGTGGTGCAAAAATGGTCAAAGTATCGCAAGAGGCAGTCTAGAGTGCTGGTCAAGATTCAAGACTGCCTCCCGGCTAGTGTTCCTGAGTTCCTGACAGTTATCAATGTTTGGGATTTGGGAGAGAGAAATTAAAATTCCCCAGAATTCTCAGGGATTCACGAAATCATAGGCTATTCTTAAAATACATCTAGCATTCTTAATGTCCTTTACTTATCACTATGGATTTATAAAATATAAGTAAACATTATTATTGCAACTAATAACAGCTGTTTTCACTCTAGTGAGTATTAAAGCACAGGACAACACCATTATTGGGTAGTATTTGAATAACATTATGCTTAAATAGCAAGGTAAACAACATCACAAAGATTTCTGTTTCCAAAATGTGTTATTAACTGATATATCACTCATAGGATTTGTACAAAGTGTATTATGTGTGTGAACGTCTCGCCGTGGGTTTCGTGCTATTAACTGACACTGACACACACTCGTGTGTGAACTTACTGCCATGTTTTGTGGATAGCGAGTGCCCCTGGGCAGCAGACAGGACCACACGAAACCCAGCCACGGCCACCACTAACAGCAAGAGCAGCAGGTTGGTTCTGGAGGGCTGCACTGTTTTTTTCTGCCCCAGGGCCCGAAATGCCAGCCTTATCCTTGGCCCCTCTCCCCTGAATCCTACTCTGGCTCTCACTTGACATCAGTGGATTCCTCTGAACCAGGGGCATCTCTACGGGATGATAAGCTTTCATTTTGCATGAGAATTGTAAAACTTTCCCCCAATTTCTTCACTGATTTTTCTCAGGATAAGAGATTCAGAAAAACATGTATTTCCTAAGAAATGCAGGGAAGGAATTCCTGCATGGGAACACTAATTCGAGTGCTCTGGTCTGGAGTACCAGCTGTGCCACTTATAAGAACACACCAGTTTTGTAACTTTGGTCACATAGCATCTTCTCATTTCATTATGTGTCTTTGATTCTGCACGCGAAAACGACACAATAATTAGGATCTTTATCATGGATTTCTGTGAGATTAAATTAATGTCAACAAAGCAGTTGTTATCACAAAGCAACTTTAGCTCTTATTGTAGACAGAAGAAGGTTGCAGTAGGGAAAGCTAACTATGATATGCGGGTGGCCAGAGGTGGATCTCTGAAGGCCGTGGGCTACAAATGACCCGTTGTTTTTTTTAACCTGTTTGTATGTGTGTGTGATCGGTTCCTAGGTAACTCGGTTAACTTGACAAAATGAGAAAGGAGCCAGCAGAGCCACACAGGAAGAGGCTTATGGCAAAGGACCTCCTTTATCAGATTACTGTGGACTTACAGGAAAACCCAGATTGCTGGAGACAAATTGAAGCACAATTGAAAAGCAAACGTGCGACGGCACATCGCTGGGTATCAAGTGGGTGGTAAGTGAGGTGGGCAGATGCAGGTCCCTCAGAAGCGAATGGAGACCATTCTTGGGAAGGTTCTGGGCTCTCTCTGCTGCCAGTCATGGGATGGATCAGAACTATGGAGCAATTGGAAGTTTTAAGCCACTCTGCTGAGAAAGGTCGAGAGCAGCAGGAGCTCCAGCCAGTATGAACTGTAAAGAGTATTGGTGCAGAAGAGGAAGACAAAGACAAGGGGCAGTAGCTGGTAGCTTAGGGTAATCTGGCTCAAGACCAAGCAAGAGCCAGGAGGACGACCAGGAAGGGGGACCCTGGGAGCCAAGCCCACGCATACTCTCCAACCTGGGATTTTCGGTGTTTGCAGGAAGAAACATTTTAAACAGAAGCCAAACGATAGGAGCAGAAATGGCAGGTGGAGAAGCCGGTGGAGAGGCTCTGCTAGTCCTCTGCCGACGTCAAGTCATGCTGACCAACAGAAGACCGCAAGAGATGACGACATGGCCACAGCTACGAGCACGGCCGACAGGCTATTTCCAGGGGAGACTCTTTAGTTTGTAGAGAGAGATAGATGGACTGGTAAGGGGAAAAAAAGGAATAGTCTAGGAAAGTGAAAAATAAATTCTTTATCTTTGTATCAAATTAATAGACTGATCTAAAAATCTATCCTTTTCTTACTTCTTAACTCTATTCGTCTCCTTCCAGCTCTTCATATCAACCTACCACAGGGACCAAGGGAAAAAGAAAAAAGGAACTGATCAAAAGCAAAGAGGGGAGGAGAGGGAGAGAGAGAGAGGGAAAGAGATGGATAGATTCTAAAGATAGAATGATGGATGGATGGTAGATAGATGATGGATGGATGGATGGATGGATGGATGGATGGATGGATGGATGGATGGCTACATACATACATACACGCATATATACATACGCAGGCAGATGTTTTAGGAACTCCAAAAAGTTTTCTCATTTGATTATTATCCAGAATCCTAGGTGGCAAGCATTACTCTTCTCATGTCACAGATTAGGAGACTGAGCAGAAAGAGGAAACTCACTCAAGTCGCAGAACCAGTAAGTTGCAGAGTTGTGACTTGAGCCTGTTCTGAATCATATCTAAACCCAGGGAGCAGATGTGGCTCAAGAGGTTGAGCACCTGCTTCCCACAAAAGAGGTCCTGGGTTCAGTTCCCAGTGCCTCCTAAAAACAAACAAACAAAAAAAGAAAAAAACAATTCAGGGAGTTGATGTGGCTCAGTGATTGAGCACCAGCTTCCCACATACAAGGTCGTGAGTTCATTCCCAGCCCCAGTACCTCAAAACAAACAAACAAAAACAACCCAGGGCCCTTCTACGTAAGGGAGGTCCTTAGGCAGAAGGGATAAGAAAGAGGAGGAGGCATGGACAAATTCAGGCGGTGACTATGGCGGAAGGTGAGGATTGTGAAGGGGAGTGGGAGGGCCGTGGGCTGAAGAGGCTGTCTGCAAGCATCCCACGGGACAGGGGCAACACAGGTGCACAGTGGTGCAGCAACGGCCTCAGGGGCAGAGGGACAGGGAGCCTAAAAGGAAGCAGAGGGGCTTGATTTGCTTAAACTGGGCAAGGTGTCTTGAAAGTTAAAATACCATCACAGACCAAAACACAGAAATAAACAAAAAGCACTGAGTCTTAATTTTCACATTTGTAAGATGGAAATAATACAATGCTTTATGGCTCCCTTGCAAAGGAAATTATTATTAAGGCTGTGTGGTTAATAAAAACTATTCACATTACCAGTCTCACAGCTCTCTGACTATTGTAAGGGTTGAAGCATAACACACCCAATTAATTTTACAATGCACTAAATATTCCTCTTTGTTAAATAGAAATTGCCATTGCCTGTGCAAACAAGGCTCTGGCAATTAAATTTTGGCAACCCATGGGACATGGTAATAAAGAATTCTGTTGTCCCATTAATGATTTCAAATTGATTACAAATGGGATTTTGAGAATGGGAGGTCAAGACAACAGAGAATTAACCCATTGAATTTCAGACTTTCCATGGAATGAGACTGGTATCCCATAATTATGTCAGTTTTGTGTCTTTTGCCATTTTTATGAGAAAGGAGGTGCTTGGCAAATGGAGAGGTGCACTATAGCCTTGATTCAGGGAATCCCATCCAACTAATTTAAAAACAAGTCCCAGGGATCCCAAAGTGACAAGCACATGAAATTCTTATCTTAAAGGGACGGCTCCTTCCGAGGGACGTCCCCAGGAACGTCACGTGCAGCCAGCACCACCGTTCCTGGAGCACAGTCTATCCAGCAGAGCTGCACTGGACAAGGGCCCTGGGCCGAGGCAGTCATGCAGTCAAACTCTGGCTTCCCCTCCTCCTGGACGACCTTGGCCAAGTTACTGAACATCCCTAAACTCATTTCCCTCATTTTTAAAATGAGGATACTCACAGGATCAGTCTCATGGTTCAGACTGACACAATGCAAGAAAAATGCTTAGTACAATTCCTAGCACATCAAAGGCACTCCACAAATAATAATGGATCCTTATTACTGATAACATTATTATTTCCAGCTGAGTTAATGACAAAGACGGACACGTCTGTTCCCTCTTCTGAAGGCACGGAAAGGTGGTACCCTACAGAGGACACGTGTAGCAGTGGTCAGTGGAAAGGAGAGGCTTTTTCTTTTCCCTTGACGTCCTCTAGCTGAGCCTCAATTAGAGCCTTCCTCCTCACAGCAGCTGCTACGAATCCTCCACTGCCTAGTGATCTTTACTCATTACACTTTATTAAGGATGTTGCCCGGGGACAACGCTGCTCGGTGCTTCAGGGTTCAGAGGGAATGCAGGGCAGCCTTTCTGCCATGCTGAATTACTTGCAATCCCCCAGATCTGCTGTGCTGGCGCTCACTCCTTAGCCTGGGATGTGCTTTCTCTCTCCCACTCACCCCCAGGGCTCGGCTGCAGCACCTGTGGGGAGGCTGCTCAGGTAGCTCCAGGGCTGCGTTAACAGGGTGGCTTCTCTAGAGCGGCTAGCTGGAGGCACTGGCTGTGCATGCTGCAACTCTCCCTTAGGTGGGATCAAGAGCCCTTGAAAGGCAGGGCTTAAGGTGGAATCTGACATAGTGGGTGCCTAATTTAACATTCACTTAACATAAATGAATGAGAATAAAATAAAAATACGAATTCATAATTATAATCTCGCCAAGTGTAGGCTATGTAGAAGGAATGCCCTTTCCATGATCTGCAGGCAGAAGGGCGGGAGGGGGACAGCCACACCAGCCGTGGCCCACTCCTCCTCAGCAGGAGAGAGCTTGCCGCCAAGATGGCAATCACAGTCTGCTTCAAAGGACTGTTGAGTGCTTGGACCCATGAACTGACTGTTCTGAGAACTTACTCAATGCCCCGCCCCGCCCCGTATGCACGCACTCACTGGTAATCATCACTAGGCTCCGTGCGCCTCGAGCTGCTCTACCCACTAGCCAAACCCCCTTTTTGTGCTGTCTAGCCCTATGCAATCTTTGTCTCCCTGCTGCGGCACCGTTGCTGCCAGACTGGCCGTCATCAGGACTTGAGTAATAAATGGCATGACTGCTGCTGACCTTCCGTGTGCTTTCCTGGAATATCAGAAGTATTCAGTCGACCTTCCAGCGCTTGACCTCCTGCTTTACACAAAGAAAAGAAGAACTGCACTTGCCAAGACAGAAATACAACTCTGGCTCTGACCAAATAATAAGAGTAACCTAGTAGCTTACATTACCAGGAAATTCAAATGGTAAATTTGGTTCCAGACATGGCTCAATCCCGGGTATAAACTCTGTCTTCAGTCCCTGCTCCTAGCTCTGCTTTTTTCCATCTCCATATCATTTCCAAGCAGGCTCTCAAAGATGGCGATGAGCTGGCCTAGGCTTCAGTTGTACAAGCTTCGCCTCCTCACTAGAGAGAGTGATTTTCCCCAAAGTGCCAGCCAATGTCCTGGGGTTGAATCTCCAACCAATCACTGTGGCCCGGAGGCTGGAGCTTTCTTTTTGGCTGGGGCAGAGCTATGCAGCACACACTTGTGGCTGGGATGCCCCTAGAAAACTCAGGATGCAGTTAATAAAGGAAGAGGACCAGGTGCTAAGCAGGCCAAAAGAACAGGCATCACCATCAACACCTTAGAAAGGAGAGGCAATTTCACAGAAATCTGGAAATGTCAGGGCAGGCTTGTAGGGTCAAGGCACTTGGATTTGCCCTGGCAGCCGGGAGGAATTTAGACACAGGGAGTGGACCCCATATGTTTCCGCATGATCATGAGTCCAGTTTTGCACTTGAATAGCTAGAATGTGGGAAACATTTGGAAAGGCAGGTTAAAACTGGATCCCAAAGGAACGTGAATGCCGGGCTGCTGGATGAGAGTTGTATTCCGTAGCCATGGAAGACCACTGAAGCTTTTCACCTGGGAGGAAAGCAGGAACAGCGCCAAGCTTTAGACAGATCAGGCAGCTGTATGGGAAACACACTGGCGATGTCGACAGACCGTCTCAGTAGCCCAGGTAGCAGATAACGAGGCTTTGGGGGTGCTGAGAACCCCACAAGCTTGGCCATCACATTCAGGAGCTGCTGGAGAACTTCCCTTTGCCCCTTCCAGCGGCTCCACTTCAGCCCACTCTGCCTGGCAAAGCAAATGTTTTCCAGGGCCATCATCCCTGGGCATTGCACAGAGCTGCATTCTCTTTCCTGGATTCTGCTTTTTCCCTTTCTTTTCCAGAGAGAAGAGGGGAGGGGCGCAAAGGAAGCCAGCTCCTTCTCTATCTGCCCCACGCCCACCAAGTGAGGCCCCTGGCGCTGATTCCTTTACATGCCATGGTGCTCGAGGCACAGAAGAGCAAGGCCTGATGGCCTTCCAGAAACACGTCAGCACCCATTACGGCAAAGGAGACATGAGCCTCGATGATGCAAATGTCACCCTAGGTCGCTGCTGCTCCCACTGGGGACAGTTAAAAAACAGCAGCAGCGAAGACCACAGCACGCCGCCCGGCCCCCGGCCTCAGAGTGGCTCCAAAGGGGCTGCCCAGTGCCCGGAGACCCTCGGTCATACGTTTTCATTTCTGTTTTTGTGGAGGTTTATTTTGTGGTTTTTTTTTTTGGGGGGGGGGGGCCTTTTGCATTTCCAAGATGAACGTCATAAAGACAGGAGTCGGAAACGCAAGTAGATCCCTAAATATTTCCCGAGCTTGATCTCGGTGCCTACACTTCTCATCCCCCCTGTACAGGCAGCCTCCTCTTTCTTTCTTCCCACTCCCCACTTATATTTTACATAGGGCACACTGCAAACTGCTCTTGCCCCCGACGGCCATATATTTCTAATAACTCCAAGACGAAGGTGCTTGCTGCATTTTATTTTGTTTCATCTTTATGATTAGATAACTCAATTTTAATGCCACGCCTTTAAAACCTGGCTTCTTTCAGATGAAACAGATGTTTTGCTTTCTCTTGGTGCTTGTTTTACTGTGGCCTTCTCCAAAAGAAGCCCAAGTGGAGAGGACAGGCCACTTAACAAACACTCTCTCTCCCACAGTCTACTCCCAAACCGCTCATTGACAAACCCGGTAAAACCACAGCAGCCCAAGCAAGGCACAACTTTCTCTACACTGGCCCATGCTCCAGGGACCTAAAGATGGAAGAGATACAGCACCATGTGCCCTAAGGGTCTTCAGGGGCTTTCCAGGCTCTGAGAAAGGGGCTTGGTGTCCCCATTAGTGCCCGCCTGAGAGGCGCTCATTCGAGCCGAGGCTGGAGAATGTCTCTGTTATTAGTAATGCCTTGCATTAGTGCACTACATTGGCTGTGCTACATTTGTTGGTGAAAGAATGTTATTATAATGGGGGAGGTGCATGGGAACTCTGTGTTTCTGCATGATTTTTTCTGTAAACCTACATCTCTAATAAAAAATTATATTAGTAAAAGTATTAAGAATAGAAGAAATGCTGGGAGGAGAAGTCTTTGCTTTTGGTTTCCATGCATGCCCGAAGTTTTTGCTTTTGACTCTCCCAACCCTTGAAACAACGGCAGAATACAAATTTGACAGTGGCTCTCAAAGTGTGCCTCCAGCCGCCTCACCTGGAGCTGTTAGGAAGGCAAAGTATCCCGACCTGTTGAGTCAGAAATTCTAGGGATGGGGTCCAGCAGTCTGTGTTTTAATAAGGCCTCCAGGTGATTCTGATGCCTGTTGGATTTTGAGAATCACGGTATAGGGCACTGGGGCTTTGAAAATTGAGGCAGCCTAATAAGAGGACCAATATTCACTCCCCCCACCCCTCCAGCAATGGCTGAGCACCAGCTGTCCAAGAATCAACACTGACCCCCCAGGCGCACAGAGCCCCTGTTTTACAACCTCTGTTCTCTGCTCCCTGCACTCCTGAAATTTACCACCAACTCCTCTACCTACAAACCAGACACTGGGCGTCCCCCTTGGGGAGCTAAATTTAAAACTCACAGGAGCAAACATCAGCATGTGGCTTCCTGCCCCTGTGATTTTGCCATGTTTTGTCCTTGTTGAAGACAAAAACCCATAGGCGTGCCTCCAAAGTGGAATCATAGAAAATATTTTGCACCGTGACATTAAGAAACTTGCAACCAGAGCCCTCAGCCCCGTCAGAATGGCCTGCTCCCCTCCCTCGTCCTTTCACTGGGGTCGTATCCCCACAAGCCACTCTGAGCAGAAAAGGTATCGACTGTGGTTTCAGGGAGGGATGGACTGAGCTTGCCCTGCACTGAACAGTACGTCTCTCCAACCGGAATCTGTAGATGGCAAGAGAGCGGGCTGATCCGTCTTTATTCCTAGGACTCCAGCCAGGCAGATTCTCCAAACTCTCCACAGACAGCTCATAAAATAGGGCTCTTGACCAAGGTGCCCAAATTTGTAGTTGGGCTATAAAAGCGATCTGTTTTTGTAGAACAGTCCAGAGGACAAATGCATTTGGTTCATTCACTGCGGCAGGTTTCTCTGAGAAGGTACCAAGATGGCTGCAAAGCCTCTGTGTGGTCAGTTCTGTGAGGCGCCAGAGGGGACTCCGAGGTCCTCTGAATGACAACGGCACCGTTTTTGAATGTTCTGTTTTGTGCATGCTTTTGCTTTCTAGTTCAATTTATCCTCCCAGTGATTGTGGTGCGCAGTGTGTCTCCCCGCGTTGCATTCCTCTCGCGGCAGCCGCGTGACTTGCTCCAGGTCAGCATACCTGGTGAGTGGCCATGGCGACACTGCACCCTGGTTCATGCCGCTGCCTCCACGGCTTCAGGGCTCGGATGAAATCCCCACTTTCATACAACAGGCCCCCCCCCCGCTGCATTGAGATATAACTGTGGACCCTTTGTGGGAGACCAGCTGGCCCCCGAAGGGCTCCGTGCCTCGGACCCCAGGCCACACTCTCCTTGGTGACAGCGCTGCTCGGAGCCGGGGGTCAGGCTACTGTGGCCTTGAGTCTCCCGCCCCCAGCTGAGGCCAGCGATGCCCTCGCTGCTCGGTGTCTCGCTGAAGCTCACAAGCTCTGCCTGAATTAAGAGCACCTATCCCAGCTTGCCCAGCGGAAACACTGCGAGAACTGGGCTTCTCAGCCTCCGCATCACTGACCCCGCAGCGATACAACCAAAGATGCCTCCAGAGATTGCCAAAGTCCCCTGAGGGGAAACCCCCCCCAGGTGAGAGCCACTGCTCTAAGGAGAGAGATCTGATCTCCCTCAACAGTCACTGCAGCAAGAGGAATCAGACTGCCAGTGGTTTTAGGAGCCCTCTGCTTTATAGCTTCTCGTGCTGAGGGATGACCTGTTACTCTCCCAGGAACCAATGGAGGGATCAGGGATAGAGCGACATAGTCCATCAAATTTTTTTTTAGGTATCAGGGCCTGAGATTGAACCTGGGACCTTGTATGTAGGAAGCTGGCACTCAACCACTGAGCCACATCAGCTCCTGAGTTGTTTTTTTGTTTATTGTTTGTTTTTAGGAGGCACTGGGAACCAAACCTGGGACCTCCCATGTGGGAAGCAGGCGCTCAACCACTTGAGCCACATCCGCTCCCAGTTCATCACTTTTTAAGTCCCATTCGCTTCTTTACTAGAGCCGCAGCTTCTATTTATTCCAAAATTATATCATCCTATTAAACCCTGCCTCTGCTTTAGGACCCAAGTTTAGAGAGAATCAGGTAAAAGCTAATAGAAAGCTAAAACAAATTTATAGTCAAAGGAGTAAAATTAAACTTGCGAGGCTGGCTTTTGGAAGTGGCCTTTCACCGTGACCCAGTTCAGCACGTGCAGCCAAGTATTTCCTTTGGAAATAGACCCAGGCACACAGGAGTCTCCTCCGCCCCACATGCCCAAACATGCCTTGATTTACTGGGAGAATTTTGGCCTTTAGAAGCACGCTCTTGGTTTTCAATATTGTCTGGACATTGTCAGATGCATTTAACACATCTTGCTTCACTACTAATTTCTGAGGCTGGGAAAACTCTGGTCCATTCATCCTAAACCCTGGGAGAGGGTTCAAAGGATGTTGACTTCTCATTGTAGAATCTGCTCCTTTTGAAGACATGCTCCTTCCAAAGAACTAAAGGTAGAATGAAGTGCAGTTGTTTCTCTTTATTTTTTCCTTTTTTGAGTATTTGGCATTTTGCCCTTCCAACCTCACAATGATTTTTAAAACGTGTTTTGAAAAATAATTTACAAAAATCTCTCCTCATGCCTGAGGCCACATTCGCTCACCCCTGCTGCAGCAGAATGACTGCTCCCTCCTCTGCTCTATTTTCCTAGCAGTCCACGTGGACTTCCAGTGCGTGCCTTTTTACTCGACGCTGTAGCCATTTGGGTCAGATTGGGCTCTCTGACAACAGGGATGTCATCTTCAAATCCTTAGCACCCAATACAGCTCCTGGCATATGGCTGCCACTCAGTGAATGGGCACTAAGTGAATTTGATTTTAGTTTGTTGAAAGATATGCAGGAGACTGCTCCCCCCCCCCTTTTTATTAAGATTTTATTTATTTATTCATTTATGCCCCCCTTGCTGCTTGTGCTCGCTGGGTCAGCCAACCACGCCATGTGGGCGGGCTTGCCTTCACCAGGAGGCCCCGGGAACCGAACCCGGGGCCTCTCATATGGTAAATGGGAGCCCCACTGATTGAGTCACAGCCGCTTCCCAGACTGCTCCCTTTTTAGTAAAGGGCAGTAGAATGGGACTGTCCCACGTGAAAGGCTGAGATAAAAAGATCTATTTTGCTTCAAATTTAAGGGCCCTGTGGCGATCGTTTAAGTACCCTGATTTCAGGAAGAAAGAGAGTCCTCGTTAGTGATTGCACACGTCTGGAGGTGGAAAGTTTCTGGAGATAAGCGTCTGAAGTTTCTGGGAGGATGGACTTCTGAGTGGACACAGTTGACTGTCACGCTCTAAAAATATATATCGAGCTCCCACCATGTGACAGGCACCCTACTAGGCATTGAGGCTACAATGCTGAATAAAACAGTAGGAAAATAAAATGAAAATGAAAATGGAAATGGAAATGAAATGAAACCCTGTTCTCAAAGTGTTTACATTTGGGGAGCAGAAAAGAACATAATAAATAAGTTAATTCTATGGTCTGTGTATGGTATGTGAGAAGGAGACAAGAGACATGGAAAAAAGGAATGAGAGGAAGGAAGAATGCCTGGGGCAGTGTGAATTTCAAGAGGGTGGTCAGGAATTTGTATTTGAGCAAATGCTTTCAGGAGGCAGGGATCAAGTGGCATGGAGGTCTGGAAGAGCTTCCGGGCATAAGGGAGATCATGTGCAAGGCCAAGGGGGCATGGCCTGTGCTAGGGGAGCAAGGGGTGGTGGGGCTGCAGGAGAGTCAGTGAGCTGGAGAAGAGCAGGGGCACCTCAGAGAGGAAACGGGGCTGTGGAGACTCCAGCAGACCACTGAGGAGCTTCAGCACCTACTGGGATTGAAGTGAGGGGCCAGGGAGTAACCTCATCTGGCTTTCCCAGCATCCAGCTAACTGTGTGTTGAGACTAGAGAGCAGGGGCAAGGCAGGAAGGAGGGAGCCCAGCTGGCAGGCTCTCACAGAGGCAAGCAAAACCACCAAAGAGCCTCTAATGGGGCTGGGGCACCTTCTGCAATGGGGAGATGTTCTAAAATCAGTGATCCTCTAGTTCTGAGTCCTGTCTTCTCTGAAACACATCATTCAATTCTTTTTTTTCAGGGAGAATTGGAGGGTTATGGATTTCCAGGGCCAGATAAAATTGTTGCAAAAATAGAAAGTTGGACAATGCTAAGTGCTAGCAAGGAAGGGGGCAAACTGGAGAGCAAGCGGGAGGACCGTGCTCAGCTCAAGGAATTGCATCCCTGTGGCCCAGCCACCTGCTTCTGAGCATGGGCCCCAGAACGGCTCTCACTCAGGACCCTGAGGGATATGGCAAGGGTTTCCTAGCAGCATCCTTGTGGAGCAGGGCGCTGGAGCCCACCTGGACGCCCTCCCTGGAAAACTGGCGACCCGAATCTGGTCAGCGAACACGATGGGATGCCATGCAGTGGTGGAAATGCACACAGCACAGCAGCTCAACCGTGGATGAAAAGTAAGAAAAAAGACAAGGCCTAGAGTGTGCCTGAGGCCGAGTTCTAGACCAGGGGCTTCCTGCTGAAGCAGAACTAAGGGACCACAGGACACCCGGTGGACAGCTCACCGTGTCAAGCAGCACTGACCCATGGACCACTGCCCAGCAAGCCAGGGCCATCACGACGAGGAGGTCCACTGGCCCCGCCCACTGGTCCCGCCTGTCCCTCTGGTCTCTGGCAGGAGTGGCAATAGGTAGCTTGGGGGAGATATGACTCTGACCCCCAGAGCTTGGAAGCATATTCTAGTTTACAAATATCTGAGACGAGCAACTCCATAGAAGGGGAAAAATATAAAAACAATTTTCAGAAGAGATTCACCGTATCAACACATATGTGAAAAGATTGCAATCTTACTAATAGTTAAAGGAACGGGAAATAAGAAGATAGCAGTTTTCACCCAACGTTTTACCAAATGAGGAAAACAGCAACAGGAGCATGGGCTTGGGGAATGAGCTCTTCGTGCATGGCTGGTGATAATGTCGGTTGCCACCGCCTCTTGGGAGAGCGGTTTGGCAGTGCTGACTGCAGTTAAACTACACATTCCCCTGACTAAGTGAGCCCGGGGGGTGCTGTCCTTTGTGGCCCCCAGGAGCCCCGTCGTTAGAGGTCCCTCCCACACTGTGACGCGGGTAGTCAGGTGACTTCTCCCGGCCAGCATGGTGCAGGCAGAGCCTTGCTAAGTGCTTGCACAGGGAGGCTTGTCCCCTTGGACCACTTCCTCCTGGAGCCCCGAGACCACTGTGATGTCAGCAAGCCCATGCCAGCCCTGTGCGGAGGCCGACTGGGGCAGAGCCAGGGACCAGCTGATGGCCAGAACTGGGGTGCAGGCAACAGCCCTCCTTGACTGCTCCAGCAGCCTGCAGCCATCGCAGCAGAGACAAGCATCCCCGTTGTGGGTGGTGGCGCAAACGTGGGAAGGGACGCCCACGGGAAGGGACGCCTGAGCTGTGCTTCATTCGCTGCATAGAAAAACACGTGAGGATTATGGAGACAGAAATCGTCTATCTACCAACTGGAAGGCAGAACCACGCTAGAGTCCATGAAACAAAGCAAGCTGCAGCATGATGCACGGTTCCAGCTTTGTAAAAATAGGTTAAATAAATGCTTGTTGGAGCAGGGGGCAACGTGGACAAGCACACCAGGCTGTTGGTGCTAGTCATCTAGGGAGTGGCATGAGCGCTGTGGTAAGGTAGAGATTACTAACTTTTACACAGGTATTTTTAATAATTCATTAATCGCATGCCCTGCTCCAGGAATTAAAGAAAACCTAACGAAGAAAATGGTACAGCAAAACCATTTTTAAACAGACCAGCATCTGAAAACTTGTCTGGTAGTTTCAAACAAATGCTGAGAATCAAACTCCAGTGGCACAGTGCAGAGGTGTCTTCAAGCTCCTCTTACTCATTTTCAATGCAGCATTGTATTTTGCCAACTGTAAGGTTCATTCTCTGAAAGGTTCCTTGAGTCTTTTCCCACCTGGGTTTCCAAGGCTCATTTAATATGGTCAGTGGGCTTTTTTCCCAGCATGTTCACTGGAAAGGGCAAACATCTGGCTTTATCTCTGAGAACACATTTACTCTGTGTGTGTGTGTGTATATAAGGGGATAAGCTAAATGATAAAACCTTAAAATTTTCTCTTTTCTCTGGAATTCAAATAACCTGAAAGCTAAACAAATGATGGAACTTGTTTTCTAAGTACTGTTTTCATCATTCAAATGACAATGAAAAAATCTGACATTAGGTGCATTCCACTGTTTATTTTTTGAAGGAAATTTCTGGGTGTATGGCAGAATCTGTTTGTACAAATTCATGCCAACATGCCTGACTTACTCCCCCCGCCTTTTTTTTTTTGAGGTATCAGGAGCCAGGAATTGAACTCGGGACCTCATAAAGTGGGGAGCCAGTGCCCACCACTGAACCACGTCAACTTCCCTGAGTTAGTTTTATCGTTTGTTTTGCTTGTTGTTTGTTTTTGTTTTTTCAGAAGATACTGGGAACTGAACCCAGGACCTCCCATGTGGGAAGCAAGCACTTGAGCCACATCTGCTCCCCTGACTTACTCCTTTTGTCTAACACTTTGGATCTCAGCTCTTGCTTCCCATTAGAATTCTCCAGAAGGAATTGCAGATGCCAAAGATACCAATTTAGTTTGTCTGAAACAAAGCCTGTTTATTAGGATTTGGGAAATGGTCCTCAGGCGATTCTAATGTACCCCCAAGCTTGACAACCACTGGTCTAATATGAATACGAGCATATTCTCAACAAACGGATAATCTTGTAATCTTGTGTCTTTTGAATCAAAGACAAATATGAACTATGTTCCACCTGGTTTTAATATTAACTGCACTTTATTGGAGTTGAGTCATTTTAACGTTGGTAAAGAATACTGCCATTTAATCAGAATTCTCCACCAGGAACGCGACTCTGGGTGCGCACAAGTGCTATTTGAAAGCCAGCGGCCTTTCGCAAAGGCCGGCCTGTGTGTCCCTGCCAAGACCGCAGTGCACCACTTCAGTCTGACACAAAATATACGGCCCCGCTCTCAGCATCATAATCATGTGCATTTCAAAGCTCTCTTGGAATATTTTGACACGGTCACCACGTTTCAGTCACAAAATTATCCTTCTATAGGGTAATTTCCTGATGGAAATATCTGCATTTCCCAATGATTTTTCTCCAATTAAGTTTGAACCTGCCAAAATATATGTCAATTTTATTTAACACCTTGAACTTGATGTGAATTTCTCTTTATTTAGTTCCTTGTCTTTCTCAACATGTTTTGAGCACTTGGCTTATAGTTCCGGATGTCCCTGACCTCTTCCCCAGGGACAGAGGCTTGTGGCCTGCGTGGCACCAGGCACACAGCAGGGCCGTCAGATGCCTGCTCCCTCTATTAGTAACTTTGCCAGCAGTGCTGTTCCCTATAAAACAGCACCCCCTGCTCTGGAAAGGTTGTGAAGGTTCTAGCGTATTTTAGGAACAGCCAACCAGCTTTCTGGAATTTGAATTGGTTCTGCTGCTTTTCTTGGATGTTCTACTGTGCCTTCTTCCAGCTCCTGACAGTGGAAAGAATGGAATATGCTCTCCCCTCTCCTCTCTCTCCCTCGTTTCTGGGAAAGTCAAACAGGTAGTTCAGGATTTGCAGTTTGTTCATTGAGTGCCCTCCACAGAACCTTCTAGCAAGTATCTTAGCCATATATCACACCTAAACACGGTTCTTCTTCCATTTAATAGAAGCAGTTGATATTTATTGGAAAGAACAGATTCAAAAAATCTGGATTTTTTTTCAAAAGGCAAGAATAATCACAAGGTAAGTGCCATTTACTGGGTGCTTCCAACATTAGGCAATAGTGCCCTATGGCCCAGGCCCTGGTTTTAGAGGATGCTCTGTTTCTCCTCCCCATGGGCCAAGGCATCCAAGGGCCAAAGTGACGTGTGAACCCCCTTTGAACCCTTCAGAGACCCGGGAGTCTTAGGACCACAGGTTACGGATGCGAGTGCAAGCTGCGGGAGGTGAGAAGAGAGGGGAAGGATGCTGATAAATGGAGCTTTCGGAGCACGGGTTCCTCTGTGGGAAAGCGAGGCACTCTCCCTCGGGGAGCCCAGGGAGACGGTACAGCGCTTGCCCCCACCAGCCAGCCGCAGGCACCTTTGTTGGTCACTGGTTGAGGACTGCTACCGGAAGGCATGACTCCCCAGTACTTCCAGCCCATCCCCACAGGTCCCGGGTGGACCCCTGCTACCCGAGAACGCGCCCAGCAGAGTCGCAGGCCTGCGTGGGGGCCATGAGCAGCTTCCAGGGCCTGCGTGGGTGCTGCAGAGGGGCCGGACACCAGCAGCGCCCACACACTGGGACCCAAACGACCCAAGCCCACTTCCAGAGCCTGCATACCACGTCCCCTGGGACACCCTCCCAGGGAGAACCAGCTGCCAGCGTGTGCAGTGCTGTGTGCGGCGGGTGCAGCGGAGCTCAGAAACGATGACACAGTCGAGGGTAGGAGGACACGTGCTTGTGAGGTTGGGGATGGAGGTGAGGGTGGGGGAGAAGTGGGAAGAGAAGGTGACCGAGGCCAGTTCTCTGGGTGCCAGCAGTTTCCAGGCGGGACTCTGAGAACTCTGAACTCTAACCTGGCTTCCCGGTGGTGGCGAAGGTACATTTGTCAGGGGGGGAGGCCAGCACATCTCTTATTTATCAGTCTGTTTGCTCGCTTCCTAACTTCTGACTGTTTAGGCAGATGCTGTGTGCAGCAGATGCTGCTGGCAGCCTCACACTCCCCAGGCTTTGCGTGAGTGCACCTATAGCTTCCAGCTGCTGGAGCCTGGGTGGCTGCCAGCCTGGGGCAGAGAGGGGGCCAACTGCCCCTGGGGCAGCCCTCCAGGGAAGGCTCTCCCCGCTCCCCACCTCAGGGTGAAGCGCCCCTCTTCTGGAGGGGGCACTTGCTTGCTCAGACAACCTCCCTTCCCTGCCTCACGGCCCCTCTTCCTGATGCTTCCCTCCACTCCCCAGCAAGCCACTCGCATGCAAGTGCTTGTCCCTGGGTCTACTCCTGGGACAACAAGGTGTCGTGTGGTCTCCATTTATGCCTGTGCTCCAGGCCATCAAGAGTTGGCCCACTTTCGTGATAGTCAAACGAAGGAGGCAATAATTTGATCCCCATTGTAACTGAGATTTTCAGCTTTAAAGTCATTTGCCCAAGCTCCTAAGCTAATAAAAAAGACAGTAATTTTAAAAAATTAATTTAGAAAACCTTCTGTCTTAGCTTTGCCCCTTATTGCTGTGACCTTGTGTGGTGGTGTGGCCTCTTGCTTTCTTCATCTGCATAATGGGGCAGCAAACTCCACCTTACCTGGCACCTGGGACGCTGGGAAGGCCCCGGGAAATGGTGGCAGTGAGCGCTTGTAGTCCCGTAGCTGCCACAGGCGCAAGGATTACTGCGCCTGGAACTCCAAGGGCAAAGTCCCGAGACCATGGCCTCAGCCCCACCTCCTGGCCCGGGCTTCTTCTCCACTTGTTTATCAATTCTTTCCTTCTCCCCTCCCTTCCTTCTCCTCTTCCTTCAACACATAAATACTGAGCACCTACTATGTGCCAGGTACTGTCCTAGGAGGTATAGCTACAGCTGTGAACAAGATAAATGAGACTCTTGTGCAAACAGAGCTTATATCCCAGTAGAGGGAGTCAAAACTACAAATCAATCAATCAATCAATCAGTACAAATAGAAGAGAAAATCAGGTACTGTGATGGCCAGTTTTATGTGTGAACTGGGCTAGGCTACAGTACAAATGCTAACCCAGGTGCTGCCATGACAATATTTGGTAGATGCAGCTGACATCTACCACGAGTTGACTTTCAGTGAAGGAGATTCTCCGTGACAGTGAGGTGGGCCTCATGCAGCCAGCTGAAGGGTGTGAGAGGTGAAAGAGGGAATTCTGCCTCAAGTGTGTGGCATCCACTCCTGCCTGAGCTTCCGGCCAGTGGGCCTGCCTTACAGATGTCGGACTTGCTAAGACCAGTATGCCTGCTGGTGCATGAGCGAATTCCTTAAAATGCACCTATTTTAGATAGGTAGAGACAGAGAGAGCTGGAGATGCCTGTATCTATAGAGGCAATATATAGATATATCGCTATTGAGATAGACATAGCTATCGATGTGTCATCTGTCTCTATCTATCGTTGATTTGTAACCTCTTGACTTGGTTTCTCTGCAGAGCCCTGACTGGTACAGTTACCAACAAGCTGAGGAAATCAGAGCAGTGTACTGGCATGTGGCTGGTGGGCTGGTGTGTACGCACACGTGTGCACGTGAGCCCACATGGGTGTGAGTGTATGAACGCGTGCATATGAGGATGTGTATGTGTGCACGTTTGTGAGCACACGTGGAGTATGTGCACATGTGTGCATGTGTATGTGAAACTGTGTGTGCATGTGAGACTGTGTGCGTGTGTGCACATGCGTCTGGATTAATTTGATCCACTATTTCTCAGCGCTACTGTTTCATCTAGACCTTGATGACACTAAGAAGCCAAAAGGAGAACCAGCTATGAGAAGACTGGGGGAGTGTCTCAGAGAGAGGAAAGCGACAGTGCTGAACCCCCGGCATAGGTGAGAAGGAGAAGGTGCGGCCAAGGCAGGAAGGCAAAGCCGGAGGTGGTGTCAGGGGCAGGCAGGGCTTGCGGCACAGGAGGCCCCATTTGGCTTGAGCCCCCAGGACGTGGAAACCTGGGAGGAACTGAAGTCCGGGGGTAAGTTCTGAGAAGACCATTTCGTGGCTGTGCACAGACGAGGGCAGGGGGCAGGAGGAGGTCACGGTGACCAGGTGGAACCATTGCCCTCTCTGGGACAGGCCTTCCTTAGTGCCGCCCTCAGCTGGGGTGACTGGGCTGGAGCTTTCTGCTGAGCCTGGCGCGGGGTCCGACTCCTGCCAACCCCTTCCAGTCCCTGCTCATCAGGGGCGGGGCTCGTTGCATTTCATGGGCCCTTGTTGCTCTCCACCAGGACTCGGACTCCAACTCCACATGCCTCCATAGCATGGTTCACTCAAAATGCTCTCCTCCCCAGCATGCCGGCCTCACCTGCCTCTCCCAGCCTGCTAGGAAGCAGGGCTCCTCCCGGGGACGCTTGTTTGCAGAGCTGTGGTGCTTGGGGTGAAGACCAGGGGCTGGGCGGCTCACTGGGCAGGCACTCTCGGGAGGCACAGGCACGTATCTCCAGAGCAGGCAGCGGGACCCAAAGCCCACCAGCAATACTTCACGTCTTTCTTAGGCTCCACCGGGAGACAAATTGTGGGGCACTGTCTGATTACTGGACAGTATCAAGGCACCGTGCTAGAAAAGGAAGGGATGGAGCCAAATGTGAATCAAAGGAAAGGTAAACTGACACCAGGGTGCACAGAGCTCGACTTCTGGAGTTTCCCTCATTCTTGTCATGCTATGAAAATCAGAATGATTTCCAAGGAGACACTTTTCTCCTGGAATCAAATGAGCAACAAGACAAATAATCTCCTTAATGTGTTCTTTTCCTTGGTGTCACTTCAACTGGGCAAAATTGGGGTATCTGCTCTGGACTCAGAGCCTGATTACATCCACTGAGGTATCAACTGACAACTCCAGCCTCAAAAATCTATAGGGTCTCGGGCCCACACATCATCTTGACCCCATGTACACTGAGTATCAAATAGCATCTGGGCACTGTTTTAGATGCTGCAACAAAAGAATGCTATATTATCTTTCCCATCTAGGGCAAAATCTGGAGATACCGCACACTTTCAAAAGAAGAAAATAAGGTGTACCTGGATGTGGGAAGTGGCACGTTTTCCCGGCCCTGTGGTACTGACAAGCACAGCTGCGAATGCATCTGGCCTTTTACATAAGGCCACTTCCAGGTATTTTATTCCTGGGAGACCCTTTGAAGGAAATTGGAATCATGACCCCAGACTATAATTATCTCTTTAAAAACTTTTATTATTTTCTACAATATACAAATGGTATTTATAAATAGTTGAAGAGCTTATAATTACAGACAGGGAAGTGGGTTTTAGAAATCACCATGATACAATCCCACCATGAAGAGGTGATCATGTTACCATTTTGATACAGACCCTCCTAAAGTCTCTTCCACCTTTTCTATCCATACATATTAGGTTGCTGCAAAAGTAATTGAGGTTCTGCATTGTTGAAATTTGCCATTTGATATTGGAATACATTCTTAAGTAAATGTGGTTATTTTATACATCATTTTAATGTGCATTTCTCGCTTTATGTTTTTTTGCTAATGACTTATTACTTGCTGTTTATTTTATATTTATTTTGGACTATGGAAATGACGTTAGACAAAAATCAAATTCAAGCGATTTTCTTATTTGAGTTCAAAGTGGGCCGTAAAGCAGCAGAGACAGCTGCAGCCTCAGCAATGCCTGTGCCTGGAACTGCTGACCACGCCCAGGCAGGGTGGCTCAAGGGGTCCTGCAAAGGAGACGAGAGCCTGGAAGATGAGGAGGTGGTGGCCGGCATCGGAAGATGACAACGACCAGCCGAGAGCAATCCTCGAAGCTGATCCTCTTACAACTACACGAGAAGTTGCCAAAGACCTCAGTGTCGACCGTTCTATGGGCGTGCGGCATTCGAAGCAAATTGGAAAGGTGAAAAAGCTCGATAAGTGGGTGCCTCATCAGCTGACCAAAAATAAAAAAAAAATCGTCGTTTTGAAGTGTCTTCTCTTATTCTATGCAACAACAACAAGCCATTTCTCGATCGAATTGTGACGTGCGATGAAAAGTGGATTTTATATGACAACTGGTGACGACCAGCTTAGTGGATGGGCGGAGATGAAGCTCCAAAGGATTTCCCAAAACCAAACTTACACCAGAAAAAGGTCACAGTCACTGTTTGGTGGTCTGCTGCCGGTCTGAATCCCGGCGAAACCAGTACATCTGAGAAGTCTGCTCAGCAAATCAATGAGATGCACCGAAAATTGCACCGCCTGCAGCCGGCATTGGTCAGCAGAAAGGGCCCAACTCTTCTTCACCACAACGCCCGGCTGCACGTCGCACAACCAACGCTTCAAAAGGTGAACAAATTGAGCTACGAAGTTTCGCCTTATCTGCCATATTCACCTGACCTCTTGCCAACCGACTACCACTTCTTCAAGCATCTCAACAACTTTTTGCAGGGAAAACACTTCCACACCCAGCAGGATGTGGAAAATGCTTTCCAAGAGTTTGTCGAATCCTGAGGCATGGATTTTTACACTACAGGAATAAACTTACTTCTCGTTGGCAAAAATGTGTTGATTGTAATGGTTCCTATTCTGATTAATAAAGATGTGTTTGAGCCTAGTTATAGGCTGCAATTCCTGAAACTGCAATTCCTTTTGCACCAACCTAAGATGCGTGAATGTTTATTTATTTTTAAAAATATGATTGCAATAAGCCAGCTCTTTGTTAAAATGCTTTGGGGTTAATCACATACCCAGGATATCTTTCCAAATCTCTGTCATCAGATCTAATGGCCCCACTATATTCTATTAAATGTAACCACTATGATTCATTGAATCAATTCCACATTACTGGACAATTGAGTTATTTCTAGTACCAAGCTACTATATACAATGCTCAAAAAAAATGAACCTCGCACCTCCAGTGCAATGCAACGCACTTGCTAGGGTTGGCCCCGCTGTTTGCATCAGGTCTCCACACCTCCACCTGGGTTTCTAACACACACTGAAAAGCAGCTCTTCAAACTGTAAGCCATAGGTTGCAAACCAACGACCCACAGGTGTGTTTTGGTTGTCCTACAGTGTGTTTTAAAAAATTTGGAAGCTGCATCTGAACATCTAAATTTCTTTTTCTCTTGAAAGGTAGAACCCTGACATTCCCAAACAGCAACCCCTGGTGGGATCTGGGCGGCACCCCGGTCTGCACAGCCCCCTCCTCCCTGCTGCCTCCTACCCAGCCTGCTTGCTCACTGACATCTGCTGCCCCTCTAGGTGCTTCATCTGCAACCGTGGAGGCTGCCATCCTGAGACCATGGCAGCTGTCATCTTGAAGTGGATTTCTTGGCCGTTTAATAGCACCAATCTTACGACAGCTTTTGGACACTGGGATCCGGGTGAAAATGTGGAATCCCAACTCTAAATTTACCAGCTGTGTGACATGAGACAAGTGACCTAACCCTGGTATTAGTTTCCCAGGACTTCTGTAACACATTGCTACTAACTTGGGGACGAGAAACAGGAGAATAAGAGAATCTCATGCTCGTACAGTTCTGGGGCCCGAAGCCTGGTACCAGGGCGTCAGCAGGGTCGTGTTGCCTCCAGGTCTCTAGTGGAGGGTCCCTCTGCCTCCTCCAGCTTCCGGGGCTCCTGGCATTCCTGGGTGCTGTGCGGCTCATAGGTGCTTCACTCCACGCTCCGTGCAGTCTCCACCCGGCCTTCTCCCGTGTGCGTCTGCATCTCTGCACCCAAGCTTCTTCCCTTACAAGGACACTGGTCATTAGATTCAGGGCCACCCCAAGCCAGGATGACCTCCCCTTAACTTGATTCCAAGGGCAAAGGCTCTCCTATTTCCAAAGAAGATATCTGAATGTTAATTTGGGAGAAATGCTCCTCAACCCACGACACGCTCTTCTGAGACTGATTTTTCCTTTCTTGGGCCACCGACATGGTGGCTGTGAGCATCGCGTGAAACAACTCGTGTTGAAAGCCCACTGAATCCTGCAGAACCCGCAACGATGTGTGGGTCCTCATCAGCTCATGGGGACTTCCTCTTCCGCCAATACGCACAGTCCCTTACGAAGCCTGGGGCACTAGAAGAAAAGTCACCACCTCTGCAATATGTACATCATCAACACTGCTGGCCATTCACCAAAGCCCTTCCCCCCTGCACGGGTGTGCAGCCGGACGACATTTCCCATCTGCCCTTGCAGTGCATGCGGTCATGTGACCGGGGTCCAGGCACTGGAACAGGAGCAGGGAATGTGTGCCACTTCCAGGCTTATCCCAAGGAACCTCCCGTGAGCCTCCCTGCTCATCTCCCTTTCCTTCCCTTGATGCAGGGGCTTTGGAGACCACGGGAACCACGTGTTGAAGATGTTGGAAACAAAACCTGAGGGATCCCAGGTTCTCAGATCTTTGCTTATCTATCAGCAACGCGTGTTTGGAATCTTCTGAGTGAGTAAGAAATGAACTTCAGATGTGCATGAGCCATTATCAATTTGGGGTTTGTTTGTTAAAGCAACCAGCACTGCCTAACTAACAGTGTGTAATGTCTAAAAGAGTATCAACTTGGAAAAAACTTCCTGGATTGAGTTTGAATGTTTTGTTTTGTTTTTTTCCTTTTCCTTTTTCCTTAAGATAAAGTTAGCAAGAAAAATTAGCAACTGTCAGTTTCAAGCCAATTAAGAACAGTTTTGGTTACAAATGCTGCACTTGGAAACTGACGGATTATGAAATACTTCCTGGGAGACACATCATCTTGCTCACAGAGTTCGTTGAAAAGCAATTAATTTTTATTTTAAGGAAACATAAGAGAGCTGTTCAGTACAAAGCAAAGAAATCAAGAACGAACTTTGTCTGTAAAGTGATGAAACATAAGTACACTTATATAGTAAAGAACATCTAATTATAGATGACAGCATTAAACACACTATCATGGAATGACAACTGGTGTGCAAAATATACCTACAGGCCCCGTTTTTCCCACTCACCCTGGCACTCTCCACTCATGTGAGATGGCCTACTAGCACCTAATAATTTTCTTTTTGTCAATTTGTTCCTTAGAAGGTCTGTTTCCTCAGACATACGAAGGGGATTCAGTATACATACACCAAAAGTTGAGTTTAGACATCCTCCTGGTTGGGTTTTGCACTTTCCTATGATGACAGTAGCTGCTGCTTCTTTTCTGTTCTTTTTTATTTTTATGTTTGATGATGGCCATCTAAGATTTTGAGAGGAGCTAGCTCCGCTCTTTCCTCATCTTAAGGTGCATGTGGTTCAAATGAAACTTCCTCTACCTTCACGTCACAGGAGTCTGCCCATGAATGAAGCTTGGCCATTGAAACTTTCCAAACTCTAAGGCTCATAAAAAGGCACATGGCCCAAGGCACATCAGAGACAAGCTGTCCTAGAACTGCTGCCGGAACCGCTGTGAAAAACAAACCCCTTCCCCTGACTTACTGTCTGCATGGCCGGCCCCAAGCGCCCACGAGCCCCCGAGCATCGTGAAGCTGACCTGAGGAACACAAGCCCAGAGGTGGAGGCAGGCCGCACAGGACATCACGTGCGCCCCCCATCCAGCCGCACCTGATGCTTGTTAGATACTTCAGCCAGTAAAGTATCTTTCTGTTTGATCTGGTTTGAACTGATATTCTGTAACCTGAAACCAGAGAGCCCTAATTGTTCCAACAGTTAGTAGAGAAATATTTTCATACAGCTATCGTTACTGAGAGCCTATTACATGAAAGCCTTCGACCTGGGTGATTAATGTGCCCCGTTTCCATCTCTCAAACGTCAAGGGGTGATAACAGCTGATGCTTACTGAGTGCTCGCTGCATGCCAGGCACATGGAGTGAAATTACAATACCTACGCGTTGCAAGTAATTCAAATAGCACAAACCAGGGTCCTGTCAACAGCAAGGCTCTCCACTACCCAGCCTTCATTTGCCAGTTCTCTTCCTCAGAATCAGCAACAACCAGTTACTCTGCGTTGTTTCACAGCTATCTCATATAAAACATGCATTATGATCAAATGTGCAGAGAGGCGCACGCGAGCATACATTCATCTTTAACACAAGCGACACCACTGGCTGGCCTGAGGTCGCCGGCTCTCGGGGGCTCGGCACTACTGGTAACACGCTGCACTTCTCTTATTTAGCTCTCTCTATACTAGGGAGGGACAAAGCCCTCTGAGGAAGCTGAGGTCAGGAGACACTGATAAGTCTTGGAAACAAACCAGGCTGTCTGGATTCAGAGCCTGAATTCCCAGCAACCACACTGCTCTGCTGACATGTTGGGGACCAATAAATAACACCCCACTTTCCCCGCTGAGTGTGCAAGCAACTACAGGAGCCACACAAGAGTCAGATCACTGGCGCTCAAAGCACACTGATAAGAGCTAGGTTCAGGGGGTGGCTCAGGGATATTATCAAACAGGTGTTTTAAAAATCTGTCGCCCTGGGTGCCCTCCCCATCCACCAGCCTAGCGTCGGGGCACCAAGCTGAGGAAGCGACTGAATCACCAGAAACGTGCTCATCCAGCATTTCTGCCTCATACTGGGGGTGGGGGGGAGAATTAAGAGACTCCACTGTTCTGGCATTTAATTAGATCAGCTCCATCCATTAAAAAAGTCGGAGCGCTGGAAGTCACCTGCCAGGCAGACAGGAGGCAAGGCCCGTTTCCCTTGTGCCAGCCCTTCTACACGGAGGCCCGGAGGAGTTAGCTGAAGCCTTTCTTCCAGCACAACCCTTACTTAATTTATGAAGAGTCAAGGATCAGAGCAGTTATGGGGGCTGCCTGAAGCCACACAGCTAGTGAAATGCTGGGCTCGCACAATATCTGGCTCTAAAATGTGTGAGCTTCCAGTGCAGCAAGCTACCTCCCAGAGGCATATCTCGTTTAAAATCCGGGGCCACCTGTAGGCACACTCGTTATTCTTGACATTACTCATGCATCTAATTTTCTTAACATTACAAGCACATGCCTGCCATATTGAAAGGACATGTAAATGTTTTGTTTACATTTGCATATTAAGAAATGTACAAAGCAGTATAAATCAGCTTATGAATAATAGATTTCTCATCTTTAATCGCTGGCATTACTTCAATTTCTATGCCTGTGTCTCTGCCGTATTTCGGTATTTGATACTATTCTAGAATAATTGCCACCCTCATCTGAAAAAAAAAAAAAAAAAGGACAGAGTATGAATGTTCCTCACCCAAACTCTCCAATACCTTCCCATCCCAGAATAAACCAACAGCCCTCTCGGCCCCGAGGCCTCACTCTCTGGCCTCCCTGCCACCTGCGCCCTCTCCACTCAGCTCCAGCCGCTCTGATCTCGCAGATCCTCCAGCACCACCAGCAGTCTGCGGGGCTCAGCAGTGCAAGGCCATTGTCCGGGACGGCACCTCGCACGCAGTGCCGGCTCAGTGGACAGCAGCTAGCAATGGAGCAGGAAAGAAGGGGCCTTCTGAGCAGAGCGCCGCGTTGGAGGCGACCCTGCGAGAACAGGTTCTAGGGACACAAACAAAGGGCGAAGAACGGGGTCTGCAGAGGGAGGCTTGGGCCCTGTTTTGAAAACCTCTTTATCTTTACAAAGGGTTCAGCCTTAAGATAATACAAAGGACTTCAGCCTTAAGATACTGCAAGAAGCTGGGTCATGAAATCGGATTCATACAAAGAAGAGAGCTCAGCCTGTATCAAGGTTTGCTATTAAACTCAAGGACCCGGATAATCGAGAGCTATGGCAAAGCAGGAGAAGCTCCAGAGCCAGCCGTGCATCCATAAGGGGGTCCCTCGTCCCCTCACCCGAGCCCTGACCCAGGCTGCCATCTGAGGTCCCCTCGGGAAGAGTGTAGTGCATGTCCCTTCGACGGAAGGCAGCCAGCGTCACCAAGCAGCTCGCTTCCAGGCCCCTGCCCTCCTTCCAGGAGAGGACGAACTGTGGCCTGCAGGTTAATCCCTTCCTTCACAAACCGCAAACCGATGGAGAGCTTTGGGAAGGCTTGGAAGGGGAGTGAGAGCACCTGGGTGTGTTTTACAAAGACGCCTCTGACCACTGCAGGAAGAAAGGTGCGTTATTTTCTGCGCTTGGAGGTGAGGTCCATGCCTTACATTTATTTGAATTCCGTTCACTCCTCGATTAAAATGCCAGCTTCTCAATAAACATCTGTGAAAGTGATTATGAAGTAATGAGAGGCTTCATTTTTATTTTTACAAACTCATTACAAAATAGCAAGGAATTCAACATGAATGCACCCGCTGTTTGGAAAGATATTTGCCTGGAAGCTCTGCCAGTGCAGTTTAAGTTGTTTCATGGGCCACAGAGAGAAGAGTCCATGGCACGTAACAATCCTACACTTAATATATTCTTGAATAAATTTATCAAGTACACACTGCAACATTTAAAAATATACTATGTTATTTAAGAACGAGAGCTGATGCAGTCACATCACAAGGTGGGTGATGCACATTGTGGGTGACAGAGATGACTTTTAAGTAGATGTGGACTCAGAGGAAATGACTGGAGCCTGTTAGGAGAACCCTCACATCAGGAAAGACATCCCCAACTGTTTTAAGGAGTGGAGAAAACGTTGATGACGACAAGGCTGGCTTGTTGAAGGCAGAAAACTGTTTAGCTGACTCATTCCAGATCCCCTGGTATTTAAAGAGCAAGGGCTTTAGAATATTACAAAGAAGGAAATTACAATAGTCAAAGTGGGCGTGATTCAAGCATGAACAGCGATCAAGGTGAGGATGAATTTTGGAAATGTTCCAAACACGGCAACCGGCGACTCACCAGCAATAAATATTCATGTGGGAGGAAAGAGAGATATGGGTCTTCATATGACAGTATTTTTGTACGTCCCTACCACAGCTTACAGTAAAAAGATAAAGTCAGTGCAGTGAAGCAGCAGGGGAGGACGCGGCCTGGCTGAGAAGGGCCTCCACCAGCTGTCCCCCCGGAGGCGGGAGGCACCTGGGAAGCCTGGAGTCCTGAGCATGCCCCTCCACCCGCCTCTGCACCCGGGGCTGCCCCCGCCACGCCATCGGCCACACCCACAGGTCTCCTCTGGCCTTCAGCCTCCACGCAGCTGCTCCCAGGCAGAGTTAGGGGCGTGGACATGGAGGGCAGGAGGGGAGACCTGGCTTGATTTCTCACTTTGCTGGCAGTGGCGTCCCTTCAAAATTACAGCTTAGGAGAGGCGGCCCCTGCTCCGGGACTGCAGCTCTTAGCGCACCTGGTGGCACATGCCCCTCGCTTAACTCGGGGAGGGCGACGGCTTCCTGCAGTGCTGGACTCGGGCACGTCCACACCGCCGTTTCCTCCCCCGAGCCTGCCATATCTTTGCACGCATTCCCTCCACTCTTGTGCCGTCATCTGAACCATCCGGAGTAAATTCTACTTCCTGACTGAATCCTGATACCAAAGATTCCAAATCGTTTTTTTAACAAACCTAGAATTCTAGAATGATCTGTAAATGTCAAATTTCTATGGCTAGGAGGCAGAAATCAATTGCCCAATGGCTTTTGGAGAATTCATTAAAACAATCCTGTTACTTAGCCACATAATACTGATAAATTTCTAAGCCTTAGGTGTTTTTCCTCTTTGTGCAGTGAAAATTAAACAGATTAAAAAAACTTGCACTTTACACCACTCTCCCTGCCTAACGTTCCCACACGAACCCAGAGAGTAAACAATCCCTAGGAAGCTCAATAATAGAGAGTTTTCAGTGGCTTTTCAGGGGGATGCATATCTCCAAGCAATGCCAGAATGAACAAGAGCAGGGGCAGGCTGTAAGCGCCAAGGCCAGGAACATCTTACCAAAATCTTGATGAACAGAAGCGATGCGTCTTATTTCTTCCCAGAACGGTACTGATTGACTTACAGGAACGCAGAAGTCTGAGTGCGTATCATTCCAGACATACTTTTAGACAAACATTCTTCTCAGTCCACCTCAATGTATCCATCTGGCACTTCTATGTGCCTTTGTCGGTTAAGACTCTTTGGTGGCAATTAGGACAATTCCATCTACAGTTGCTTAGGAAGAAAGACCTAGTGTGTGACCTCAGAACAGCCCTATGGAATCTTAGCGTGGGGATAAAGGGTCTCGGGGAGAACTGAAATGAGGAACCCCAAATGTGCAGCGCTCTTTCCTTTCTCACCACGGGTTTTCCTGGTTCCTCACTTCATTTCTCTCACTCTGTTTCCCTACCACCTTCTGTTCTTCTGCATCAGAATACTACACCTGCTAAGAAATAAGGGGCCAGCGGAACTGGGTGGGGTCTCCGTCAGGTGCCCTATTCATTTCTAGGTGCTAGACGTAAGGCAGGGAGAGAAAAGGGGAAGGTGCCAAGGTCACTGCTTTCAAGAAGTTTCTCTCCCAGTGGTAAGGACAGACAACACTAAAATAGACTGTGCTGTATGTTCTGTTTGACATTTTACTTAATGTAGTATGATATGAGTGAATAGCGATGAAATCACACAGTAGAACACTGAAGGATCATCTTGTGAAGATGGTACTTTGTAAAACCAAATCCCTGTTAAGGGGCAGTGATCAGAAGAGAAACCTCTTGTCCTGGAGGAGCAGAAATCAGCATCTGAGAGGCACAATTATGAGCATGGGGTGAGGTCTGCAAGGGCCTCAGCAATTGCCAGGCAACATTCTACCAGTCAATTCCGGTCAGCGAGGCAAATGGGGAGGACACGGGCAAGACAAGACGGACACAGGGCTTTCCCTCTGCAACCACAAGAGCACACACAGAGTCTGCAGGAGGAGGGGAGTCCCGGCGCAGCGCTCACCCCTCATGCCCCTGAGAACAGGGCTCTGCGCCAGGCTAATGACATCACCGGGAACACAAAATGAATCCGGCTTTGGGCGACATTGGAGATGTGGCTTACAAACTCAGTGTCAGGGGAGTCATTAGGGTAAAGCTGAGCAGAGGCCTGGGAGGAAAGCGAGAGCGAGGCCACCCAGGAGGAGGCCCTACTGCGGCATGGCCGGGCCGCCTGCGATGGCTCCTCCCGCAGCCACCACCTACCAGTCCCCTGGCCTCCGCTGCCCCTGGGCCTCCAGCGTGGAAGCATCGCGGCGGCTTCAGCAGCAGCGGGGATGGCCAAGAACGCGCCCTCCACAGTCTCAGCTGCTCTCTCCCCACGGCCGCAGGGAACCGGGAGGGGGCAGGGCCACGCGTCTAGGCACCTTTTGAGGACCCCAAGGTGCTATTAGGCTTAGGAGTGCTTGACTTCGGCCACAATGGCCCACTGCCCTCCTGTCCCCCATTTAAGGGATAAAGAGAAATTTTATCACAGGTCACCAGTAAAGTGCCTACCTGCTCCTGTGCTAGGCTCCTCTCTGATGAAAAACAATTGAACTGGAAGTTGAGCTCCAGAATGGCTGAAGAACCATAGGCTAAAGTGTACTAGTATTATGAGCATTTCCTGCGCAGTGACGGGGTCCTCTGTGGGTCCCTGATGACATGCAAGCTCTCTAGTCTCCCCTACAAGCAAGGGTACCGTTTGAGCACCTCTTGTCTACTCCAAAGCACAATACAACACATAAAGAAGAGAATCTAGAAATTGTAGTATCAAGGCAAAATTAAATTTCCAGGCTATAGGAAAAGGTGCAAATTGAAATAAAGCTTCCAGGATTAAGGGGAAATTCATACATAAAATGACAACCAAAGCTAAAACCATTTCACAGAGATTGAAGGACTGAAGCTCTATCTCCACAGATTAGAAAAAAGGAGGCTGGTGGGGAGAAATGGAGGTGTACTTAGACAATCCTAAAATACAATCTCACATCTCATGATTTCTGAGGCTGCTAAGAAAGGTAGCTGGGGAGCCACCTGCAATTTCTCTTTTGAAAAACAAACAAACAAAAAAAAACTGATTAGATGAGAGAGAAGTGCACATTTCTCATTTTAAAACTTCCTAAAACCTCCAGGTTTGCAGAATAGCCTCAAAGGATCACATGGAAAGAACTATCAAAAGTTAGCAGCAGATTCTCAATTTAACAAGGGCGGAGACCCATATGGGGCAGGTGACGATCATACCTTAAAAATCCTAAGAACTGGCTTCTCACAGAGGCCCAGAAAAAAACTCCTGCATAGGTTACAGATACGGTTTCTACATCTGTAAAATTTACCCAAGGATACCCACTCGCAGTTTCTGTGATTTCCTCATTTCAAGCGACCCTGGGGCCCTGCTGGAGGTTTAAGAGCTAGTATTAGATAATGGCTTCTCAATTAGGCAAAAGATGTGAAATCACAGAACAACAACTGTTAATATATTCTTCCCTTGAAGTCACAGATCAAGTGAAGAGATACTTAGAGGGCAAACGCCTTAAAGAAAACGTCCCAGGTAGAAGCAATACCGACCTTTAGAAAGCTAGGAATCTGAAGCTCTATTCATTCAGTCATTGTGAAGAAATGATTTCCAGGAACTCTTCTCCTTGTGCCATTTTTGCAATTCTGTGGCATGTATTATGAAAAAAAAATTGAAAATTTCATGCTAATTACCTAGTACATGGTCACCAGAACAATGATCTGGTATATTAACCAGAACAGTTGTGTAAACGGCAGAAACTCAGCTTCAACTTATTTAAGCAAATGGACTTTAGTGGCTCATGTGTGAAAAGTCTGGAGGAGGTGCTGACTTCAGGCACAGCCCAATCTAGGTGTAAAATCTAGGCAGCCATAAGGAATCTGATCTCTCCTGTCATTGGCTGCTTTGCTCTATGTAGATTATTCTCAGGCAGAGTTTCACCACATTATGGTAAACTAATCGCTAGCAGCTCCAGGGAAAGAAAGCTTATTTCCAGCAAAAGTCCTGGGATTGGAGGACAACCAGCAAGATGGCAGGAGAGTAAGGTGCTTCGAGAGTCAGATTGTGCTAAAGGGCAGTTAGTAATCACCCAGAGCTATCTAAAGCACTTGTTTGGGGGCTTCAGGAGACCAGATGAGCATCCTGCAACATCCTTGAAAGAGTGGAAGGAGGAGAGTGCCCATCTGCAGAGAAGACTCGTGAGTAGAGCCCTCCACGCTGCAGAGGCTGGTGCCCATTCTCCAATGGAGGCACAAGCTGCCTTGGGAGCTATTCCATGGTTGGAATTGGAAGTTCCACTTCCCAAAAACTGGGGGAGAAAGAGACAGTTGGGCACCAACCTCAGCTACTGATTAGTAAATTCGGTGGGCTAAAGTATAATCCTAAGAACAGGTAAAGTTTGAATCTGTCCAAGTCAGAAAGAGGCTGGTAGCTGCCTCTTTCCTTCCCTGGAAAGAGGGAAAGCGGGACTGATTGAAAATCACAGTGCTAGTAGGGACCGGCTTCTTTCCATCCAGACTGGATTGCAGCTCTAGCCTAAGGCCCAGGCCCACCTCGGGCAGGAAGATGGCAGAACCTGCACAAGCCTCTCCAGGTAACTGCAGGTAGATTCAGCCAGCACAGAATGAATAGTTGGAAGTCTACCAGGGCAACAGTGGTCATTCTGGACCCGCATGGCATAGTTTCCTGCCCACACCTGCAGCTCCATCCCTGCCCCAGGCAGGGGAGAAAGGGGCATGAAGCTTAGTCTCTGTGGGCAACTACAGTACAGGCCTGCACGACTCGGATTATTCCACACAGCTGTGGCTCTGTCCCTAGCCCTGGCAAAGGAAAAAGTTGGGAGAAGCTTCATTGGGACAATGAGGGTAGCTTGAGCCTCCATAACTTATAGCACCAACTACATCCTTGGCTCCTACTATATAACCAGTAAGGGAGAAAGGGCAAGAAAGCCCTAAACTAAAGAGAGAAAATGCACCCAGAATAAATACATCTAGTAAGCCAGATGTCAAGATGCCCACAAAAAATTAAAATCCATACCAAGAAACAGGAAGATAAGGCCCAGTTAAAGGAACAAGATAAGTCCCCAGATGACATAAGAGTTGAGACAACTAATCATAGATGTTTAAACAAATCTCCTTAATAAATTCAATGAGATAGCTAAAGAGATTAAGGATATTAAGACACTGGATGCGCACTAAGAAAAATCTGAAAGCATACATAGAAAAATAGTAGATCTTATAGAGTGAAAGTCACAATAAATGTAATTAAAAATACACTGGAATCATAAAACAGCAGATTTGAGGAGGCAGAAAAAAGGGTTGGTGAGCCTATGAAAGAGAACATACAAAAGGACAGGTGAAGAAAAGAATGGAAAAACTTGAACAAGTTCTCAAGGAACTAAACGACAGAAAGAGACGTGCAAACACATATCAAGCGTGTCTCAGAAGGAGAAGAGAAGGGAAAACGGACAGAAGAAATATCTGAAGAAATAATGATAGAAAATTTCCTGACCCTGTTGAAGGACACAGATATCTATGTCTAAGATGCACAACATACTCCCATCCAAATAAATATGAATAGACCAACTCTGAGACACATACTAACCAGAATGTCAAACACCAAAGACAGAGAATTCTGAGAGCAGCAAGAGAAAAGCAATGTGAAACATATAAGGGATACCCAATAAGATTAAGTGCTAATTTCTTATGAGAAACTTCTTGCAAGAAGGCAGTAATATGATATATTTAAGATAATGCAAGAGAAAAACTTCCAGCCAATAACCTTACATCCAGCAAGACTGTCTTTCAAAAATGAGAGCAAGTTTAGAATATTCACAGATAAACAGAAACTGGGGGAGTTTGTAACCAAGAGACTGGCTTTGCAGGAAATACTAAAGAGTGTGCTACAGTCTGAAAAGAAAAAGACAGGAAAGAGAGGCTTGGAATAGAGTCTAGAAATGAAAATTTTATCAGCAAATGTAGCTAAAAGTGTCAAAAGACTGGTGAAAATAAAATATGACAGATAAAACCCAAAGGTCGAAATGGGTGAAATAAGAACTGCCTTTACAATAATAACATTGAATGTTAATGGATTAAACTCCCTAATCAAAAGACATGGACTGGCAGAATGGATAAGAAAATATGAGTCACCTATATTCTGTCTGCAAGAGACTCAGGCCCAAGGATACCAATAGATTGAAAGTGAAAGGCTGGAAAAAGATATTCCATGCACGCAGTAAAAAAAAAAAAAAAAAAAAAAAAAAAAAGTCTAAGTAGCTATACTTCTATCAGATGAAATAGATTTTAAAAGACACTAGTAATGAGCAATCTGAGGAGAAAGTCAGGAAAAAATTTCCATTTACAATAGTGACTACAAGAATCTAATATTTAGGAATAAACTTACCCAATGATGTAAAGCACTTGTATTCAGAAAACTACACTACATCATTAAAAGAAATTTAAAAAGACCTAAATAATTGGAAGAACATGCCATGCTCATGGATTGGAAGGCTAAATATTAAGATGTCAATTCTACCCAAATTGATATACAGATTCAATCCAATCCTGATAAAAATTCCACCAGCATCTTTTAAAAATAAATGGAAAACATGATTACCAAATTTATTTGGAAGGGTAAGGAGTCCCAAATAGCCAGAAACATCTTAAAAAGGAAAAGCAAATTGGAGGACTCTCATTTCTGGACTTTAAATCATATTACCTAGCTACAATGGTAAAAACAGCATGGTACTGGCATAAACATGGACACATAGACCAACGGAACCGAACTGATGGTTCAGAAACAGACCCTCACATCTGTGGGTCAAGTGATTTTTGACTAGCCTGTCAAACCCACCCATCTTGGGCAGAACTGTCCATTCAACAAATGTGCCGGGAGAACTGGATATCTATGGCCAAAAGAAAGAAAGAGGACCCCTATCTCACACCTTATACAAAAATTACCTAAAAATGGATCAAAAACCTAAATCTAAAAGCAAGAACCATAAAGGTAGAAGAAAACATAGGAAAACATCTTCAAGACCTGGTGGTAGGTGATAGAGTCTTCAAGGAGATAAGAGGAGGACTGAGATGGACTACTGATATTTAATGTATGTAGAAGTTTTAATTAAGTTCACTGTAAAAGTGTGGAAATGTAGAGAGTTGATGGTAACACATTATAGAGAGTAGCAGCTGGTTTATAAATGGAAATACGCTTGGAAAGGGTAGTCCAGGGATGTAAATGTCAATTGACAGAAAGCTAGAGAATCATCTAGGGACTGAGTAGCACAGTTAACCCAGAGGTGGATGAGAATAGTGGTTGATGGCACAGATGGAAGAGTGTCTTTTGTGAGCTGGAGCGGATGTACATCACTATTGCAGGGTGTATTACTACTTTGGTTAGTAGTAATATTCTGAGGATGCTCTTTCATCGTTAGTTAAAACTGTTTCTCAACAATGCAAGGTATTGGTGGTAGGGTGAGTTATGAGAGCCCTGTATGGTGTTTTGTGTGTCTGTTTTGTAGGTTCACAACCATTACTACACACTTATTGTTTATATAAGTTTATGTATGAGTGACAGACTTCAATAAATTAAAAAACAAACGAACAAGTCCTGGGATTGAAATTCACTGAGCCCACACATATCATTCACTCAGCTGTGGACCAAGCAATGTGGCCAAGGGACTCAGCCAGATCTGGCCCACGCTGCCCTCACCTGGAGTCAGTGGGTGGGGCCAGCTCTACCCTAGGGATTGCGGAGGTGCGGTTCCCAAGTTTATTTGCTTATTTGTTAGTCTGTCTCTGGAACATAAACTTGACGAGGGCAGGGAGCTAATCTGTTCCTAGCACCTACAATATTGCATATCACATAAGAGAAGCCCAGTAAATATCTCATGAGGCACGAAAAGGAATGGACACTAGCCAGCCAAGAGGAACAGAAGTCCAGGGCCCCAGGAAATGTATTTTATAGTTTTATGGTAAGTATGAAGTAAATATAGTTGCAATCAACAAACTTGTGCTTCCTTCCACGCAGTGGAGGCTAAGCCTAGTGACCGTCTACATTACCATTTTACAGTTGTTTTTAGTATGTAGTAGTGATACACAAAGAGTCTAGAGAGGGAGTCTAAAGAGTCCGTAAGACTGGAGAGGGAGACAGAAGTTGAGGAAGCAAGTGAATCGCGGAAGGGGTTTTATGGGAGACAGCAGGAAGAAAAGGCCTTTGTTTCGGTGGGAGTGACAGAGGCAAGAGCTCCATAAATGGAGACTTTTAGACTGAATAATAAAGGTTCAGTATATTTTTATGAGCAGAGAAGAAGAAGAAGGCCATTCTAGGCAAAAAAAATGCTCAGAGGCATTTTCTAAACCATCTTAAATACTGTCCAAACATGTACCATGCAGAAACGACAGTCATCTGACAGACTGACGCTCACAGCACCGTGACGCAGGATGCCACAGGCCGTCCAGCCTCTGGACGACACCCATCGTCATCCATGAAGCCAATTCTCCTTTTAACCCATTTAATTAGTCATAATGGTTCTGTCCTCTGAAGGGAGTTGAAATGGGGTGAAGGAGGATAAGAGGCAGGCAAAAAGTTACTCAGCGTTTCAGGAATGTTTTTTCTCTGTCCGGTTACATCTGAGAGACTAATAATTGGTCCTTCTTTCTTATTATCATTTCCCCTCCTCCCTCCTCCCCCCCTCCCCTTGATTCCCCGTCCTCCCCCTCCTCCTCCCCCGCCCCTCCTGTCCACCACTGAGCATACAGTCCAGATCCATGAGACTTAGGATCCGCTATTTCATCCTCTCCTTGAGCTCTGGGAAAAGCACTGGAACTTCACCAGATCTGGGACCAGCAAGTAGTTAGGGTAAAACCTATGAGCAAAACTTGCTGAATGGGTAAGGAGAATCTGGAATGTGAATGGCTATCAATATCATGGCAAGGAGTTAAATTTCTATTACACAATACTCTCTTCAATGTATACAATACTGTAAAATGCATTGAAAGCTCATGCCGTGGAAACATTATTTCAGTGTCAGCATGGAGAGAGTAGTTGAGAAAAAAAGAAACTGGGCACATTTGAGGAGAAAATCAATTCACTTCAACAGCAACAATTAAGCACTGGCGGTGTGCTGGCTGAAGCAGTGAATAAACCGAGGCATGGAAGTATAAAAGGAACAGGCATTGAATCAGGCTTTATTTTAAAGGTCACCACCACCCTCATCATCTTCTTCATCTTCACCACCGACAGGAAGGATTTCCTAAGAGAAAGAGGCCATTTGAATTTTAGATCTAGCACTTCTTAGCTCTATGACCTTGCTCAGGTTATTTTATTGATTTCACCTTAAGTTTCCTCCCCCCTAAAAAGGAAATAAGAACATCTACCTTGCAGGCTTATTAAAGGAGGTGGTTTTTGTAATAAAATGCCTGTAAAACATGTCCCCAAGTGCGTGTACTGAATCAACCACGGGTCTCCAGAAAGCAATGCTTGCAGGGAACAGTCAGGTATAAACCCGAGTGAGGTGGGCTGGGTCTCAGAGGCAGGTGGGCTGATGCATACTGGACTGCTCCTTACCCCTGGGAGGGGCCAGCTCCACTCCCACCTATGGCAAAGACATGCCTGGCACCCAGGATTGCCAAATCTTACCATTCTGCTTGGGACGCCAGAGGATATGAGACATCCCTACTTTAAAACTCAGTGGGGGTGAATCAGCATAAATGTGCAGACCTTGTCCAGCCTGCAGACCCCGTAGGACAAACCTGATTACACACAGGATTTGCCGAGCCTCCCCCTTTGAACAATCAAGCCAGCTCTGCACGGAAATGGAAAACGCCATGCAGTCCCCAATTCTCTGAGGCCACTCACCTCCAGAGTGCCATTCTAAAACCCTGGAAGGTCCATGAGGCCCCAGGGAAATAATAACTTACTTTTAAATCAAGCCAACCGCAGAACAACTTACGTCTAGTAAGAGGCACCTGTTTGAACCTACAGTTGGACGTGTTCTGGCAAATGGCGGCAGTTGTTCCGCTGTGAAGCCGCCACCACAATCGAGCCACAGAACCCACCCAGCAGCCATCAGATTCCCTGGTGCGCTTTCTCGCTCCTCCCAACCCCTCTGCGGCCCTTGGCAGGTGCGCTCTGGCGCCCGGCTGCTTTCATTCAGCAAAATGCTTTGAGACTCACACATGTTATGTGTACCACTTGTTTGTTTCCTTTTACTGTCAAGTCTTCTTCCACTTACAGGTTTACAGACGTCTGTTCATCCATTCACCTGATGGTGGTGGCCTGAGTTTCTGTGAATAAAGTTGTATGAATATTCATGTACAAGTCCCTGCCATTTTTTTTTCATTTTAGCCATTCCCGTGGATGTGGGGCAGTACCTCAGTGTAGTTTAAATGTTTCCTTGATGACGAATGGCGTTGAGCATCTTTTCATGTGCTTATTTGCCGTCTGTATACCTTTCTTTGTGAAATACCTGTTGAAAGCTTTTGCCCATTTTTAATTGGGTCGTTTGTCTTCTAGATATAAAGGATCTCTTTGTCAGATTTATGATTTGCAAATATTTTCTCCCAATTTGTGAACTTGGTTTTAATATTGAAAACAATAATATTCTGTAGTTTTTGTATCGCTTCCACATCTATCACCTCATTTCATCCTCAGAAGAAACTTGCCAAGGAAGGAGAAGGCGAATCTTAAGTTTTCAGATGAGGAAAATAAGACTTAAAAGAAAGTGACCTATTCACTGTCAGACAGCTGGGAAATGATAACTATTTGACTATTAGAGGGATTTACAGTTTTATTATCACTCAGAAGCCATTCACTGAAATGGAAGCTCTATGAGATAGGAATTTTTGTACTTTTTTTGGTTCCCTAATGTATGCCCACCACTTACAGCCCTGCCTGGCACATAATATCCACCCAATAAATAATTGTGGGGTATTCCTCCCTCTAGCAGTGCTGTGGTCTGTGATAGGAAATTGCCTCTCAACCAAGCCAAGCCTGTGTGTTTCTGTGGCTCTGACTCTATCCCTGTCTCCCCTACATGGGACCCAGCTCCTAGCCACAGTGACTGGTCACATGACCAAGGCGAGGCACATGACCAAGGCTGGCCCAGTCAGAGGAAATCCCAGACATTATTGCCTCTTTGCTAATGGACTTAGAACTGGAATGATTTGACGATAGAACTGTTATAACTGAATTGCCATCTAGAGCAGTGAGCTCTGATCATGTGGCCAGCTCAGAGAGGAGCCAAGGGACAAAAACTGAGTATCAACGCCATCATCAGAGCTATGAGTCCCGCTCTACGGTGGTGTATCAAAGCAGCAAGTCTTAGGAGCCTCACGGCTTCTGAGGGTGGGGAACCTGAGAGCAGGCGAGCTGGAGGCTCTGGCGCAGCCTCTCATGAGGCTGCAGTCAAGATGGCGGCTGGGGCTGCCATCATCTGAAAGCTTGACAGGGGTTGGAGGGCCTGTTTCTAAGGTGGCGCCCTCACGTGGCTGGTAAGTTGGTGCCCGTGTAGCAGGAGGCCTCAGTTCCTCCCCACACGGGCGTCTCCACAGGCAGCTTGAGTCTCCGTGTGTCATGGCTGCGGGCTGGCTTGTCCCAGAGTGGGGGTCCTGAGGGGCGCAGCAGCCAGGCTTCAGAAGACACACGCCATCACTCTTCTGTGCTCTACCTCAGCAGCAAGTGACCAAGGCTGACCCGCATTCACGGGGAGGCACGTCCAAGAGGTGTGGGCTATGTCTGACCCCCACTCCAGTGGTATGGAAGGCCTGTTTAAGGCTTTGAGCGTGTCAAGAGCCAATGATTCTACCACCACCACCAAGAATAACCTGCTGCTTCCATCACTGCTCTTTATTTCTTTTCCCTTGAATAAACTAGTTGGAGCTGGGTTTTCTGTCACGGGCAACATACAGAGAGAATCTCAACTACTACAGAAATTTTAAAAAATGTACTTTTTCTTACTCCGAATGTAGTGCTCCTTCTGAAATACCACAGGAGTCAATTCTGGTCTGATTTTTCACTCAGAAAGGCTAGAATTTCCCGCTGTGTCTAGAACTTTGGGGTTTCTTAGAAAATCAATAGTAAGGCACACATCTTTCGTTGCACTCACCTCGATAAAATGACATGATCTGTCTGTGCGTGTGAGCGCCACACGTGGGCAGGACTGTGTCACTCACCTTCACATTTCCAGTGCTCACACACGCCTGCAGTGAAGCAGATGTGCACTGCACACTTGCCGAGCGGGGCCGACCTGGCGTGGTTTCACCGCTTGGAATGACTGCCAACGCTTAAACAGGTCCAAGATTTGCTTTTATGATGCATTCCTTTGACAGCTATGATGTGTTTGAAGCTTGAGCCCTCAGCAGGAATGCAACCCCCGGATTGCAGCACTTCTCCTATGGGAAAATGCCATCCAATATAAGACAATATGCACTGTGATTAGCCATGTTCCGGAACACCCTGTGATGGAAAACAAGGACTATCTATAAAAGAATAGCTCTTCAGCCATTCAGACAGGCTCATCTCATCAAAGCCTCTTCCTGCAAATGGCAGTTTTGCAGCTTGAGAGTCCTGTCAGATGAATATTAACTCTTGCATCTCCCCAGAGTTCCAATTCAGCAGGTTTCCAATCAATATTTACCCCACAAGTGCCGCGTGTTCAATACTACCCGCCTCGTTTCCTTTATCTCCTCACCTAGATACCCACTGATGTCCCCAGCAGGAAACCAGCCAGCTGACCACGTGCGTAACACTCTCGGCCTCATCTGCAAGCTGATTTTCAACCCTTCGCAATCCTTTGAACTCATTTCAGGAAAGACTTTTGCATACACACCTCCCCTCAGAGACTAGCTGCAAATGAAACTGATATGATGGATGGATGGATAGATGGATGGATGGATGGATGGATGGATGGATGGATGGATGGATGGATGGATGGATGATGCACTCGAGTGCTAGCAATGTGATTGCAATTTGACACTTGAACCCCATGTGGCCTTCTACACATGCTCATGATGCTGACGGTGACCCAAGAGCCATGCAAAATGCTTTTCATGTCCTGACCCTCCTTCGAACCCCTTCAGGTGTGTCATTATCATGTCCATTTTACACCTGCAGAGAGTAAGGATTAGAAAGCCTGTCTAACTTGGCCAGGGACACCCAGCTGATAGGTGGCGGGGCCAGGACTTGGACCCACACTGCCACTGCCTTATCTGCTTTCCTCCCTCCAGGGTACCTGGCTTGAGTCAGAGCTTTACACACAGCACTATGCTAAGAGCTCAGCCTTGGCAGCCTGGCTCCCTAGGCCTCGAAGCCTCATTCTGCCATCACTAGGGGAGTGGACCAGGGGATTATGGCAGTTTCGTGTTGCTGCTATAACAAGTTATGGTGAATGTGTGGCTGAAAATGACACAGGCTTATTACCTGACAGTTCTGGAGCTCAGAAGTCTAAAATCTAGGTGTCTGCAGGGTTGAGGTCATTCTGGAGGCCTCAGGGGAAGAGTCCGTTCCTTGGTCTCTGCTGGCTGCTGGAGGTTGTGTGTTCCTGGACTCTTGTGTCCTTACCTTCCTGCCTCTTCTAAGGACCCCGTGTGACTGCAGTAGGCCCACCTGGGTATTCCAAGTAAGCTCTGCAGCTCAGGATCCTTAGCTGATCTACCTTCACTTAAGCCAAGTCCCTTCCACCATGCGAGGTAACAGGTTCACATATTCCAGGGATTTGCAGAGCCTGCCTGTCACAGGGAGTGATGCACCTCGGTCTCACGATCTGCAAAACTGCCTTCAGCGTCGTTGGGGGAATGGAACGAGACCAATTTAGAATAGTTACAAGGAAAGCACCCAGGCGATCTGGACCCGTGCTAGACTCCTACGAACATGAGCTATTAGTATCTGAAATGTTGTTTGGAGGCATCTAGGTTAGACACACTACTCTAAATGCCAGGAGGCTGGTGTGAGGCGTCTCTCTAAAGAGACGGAGACGAGCTGCTGGGGCAGTGACGGCCCCAGATGTAGAGAAAAGCAGCTGCTTGCTGCTTCTGACGCTCCCTGGGCAGCAACTGGGACGAGGGAACGAGGCCTTTGAGGAGCATTTCCAAGGGTGCCAAGCGTTCCATGCCCCATGTTAAAAGGGCACTCGAACAACAGATACAAAATGAAGCTTCCCTTCCCCATGCAGAGCTCAACTCACATCTTCTCATACATCCTGGCGGAGGCTTCTGCCACAATCTCTTAGGCGCACCCCCCCCATTACAAGGGTACCCTGTGATTGGTTTGGAGGCAGTTTTCTATGTGGCAGGCATGGTCGAATAAGGAATGGGGGAAATTATGCTTGGATATCTGTGATGATACTTTGAAAAAGAAAATCCAACTTCTGATACACCAACTGAATCAGAACTTGTTGATTTCTTTAATTTTTTGTATGAATTTAATATAAGTCCTGAGTACTATCTAAAGAATAGATCGACTCTATCTTGCAAAAATAATAGTGCACATTATAAATCTTAAACATTTCAGATATTTCCAGTATTCCACTCCAGAGAGAATTAAGCACTGTGTTCTGAAATGTCAACCCAACAAATGTTCAATGTATATAATTACCAACATCATTGGACTACAAGAATTTTTTAACAGAAAGTTCTTTTTCCCAGGATAATAAGTGATCTCTTTTCCTATTCCCAAATTCCCTATTCCCTGTGGTGTTAACCATAATTTGGCTCTTGAAGGAAATGTGTGCATTGCTCTTGGAAAACTTTTAGTAACAGTGAAAGAATTAGAAACCCTAGATAGTTTTGTAACTATAAAACTAAGGTACACTTATTATGGATGATTTGGAAAATGCCAGCCGAGGAGAGAAGACTGTCAGGTCTGTGAGGCCACAGACCTTCTGTGCTGCTGAACGGTGGCCCCCTCCTGCCTGACCAAGTATCTAGCCCAGAGGAGGCTTTCAAAGCAGTGTGTGGCTCAAGTTCAGGAGAAGAAATCTTAGCCACAGCACCAGCCTCACAGCATTCTGCTGTATTTCACTTTTAGGCTTCAGTCTAAATCGGATGGGTATGCTGTGATACACGGTGGCTATTATACATATATGTACATATATGTGTGTGTATACCATATGTAAGTTGTCATCAACAAAATCAGGATGCTACTCTGTACATTTTATTTCATACCCTTTTAACATACCAGTGAATTGCCAGCGTTTTCTAATGTCCATAAATCTTTTAAAATACCATTGATGGATCCAATTACATTTTGGCATGTGAATATGAAAGACGTTTTTAATCATTCCTCTATTCTTAGCCATTTAAAAGATTCTAAGGCTTTTCCTATTATTAAAAAATGATGTATCCTTGTGCATAATATTTCTGATGATACTGCTGATTATTTACGTAAGATAACGTCATAGAATATAGGGTCACGGGGTTATTAAAGATTTTAACAATTCTTAGAACATAATGACATATTGCTTTTTCCTATGTGAACATTTTATGAAGTTCCTTCTGTCCTTTAAAATTATATTCACGTAAGGTTTAATCTAATAGACTTTCCTCAATTCACTTGCCAAGAAAATCTTGCCCTTTAGTTATGTTTCCTCTCATTTAAAGAAAACTGAACTTCTTTTAAGGAAGGGGTTATTAATCTGGTGTTTATGGAGATAGAATTCAGGAGTCCACAAACTTGGATGGGAAAAAAACATGCCTTTATTGCTTTTCGCCTTGAATTGAATTGAGCATAGCCTTCAAAGAGGAGTGTGGGCAACGACCAGCGTTAGGGACACTGAGGTTTCTCAAACAGAAACCGCATCAGGCGTCATAGCCTTTTGCATTCATAATAGTGCTTCAAAATACACACCACCCTTCTCTCGTCTGAGCCTCAGCAGGCCTGAATTGTGCTGCTGGCCTTCGTTTCTCAGTGTGTCAATAAGGAAGCACTGATAAGATCACATCACAAAGACTTTTTTTTAAAAGCTGCATTTCCATACAATTACATCCCTTAGTATTCCCATGAATTTTATTTTATGAAATAAAAAAACAATATTCTGAGAGAAGATTCTTGGGCATCACACAACTGCCCCAACAGTCCACAGCACCTGCCAAGGATGAGAACCCCTGCTTTAAGGGTAGCCATGAAGCAGGCGGAATAAAATGCAAACTTCTCACTTAACAAACACTGTGCAAACTGCACAGGAGTGGAGTACTAGGAATATAAGACACACACACTTACACATCTCGACAACGCTGTCCCGGTGTGGCTCAGTGCCCCGGGTACTCTGAAGCCAGCAGTACCGTGGCACCTGCCCTGACCTGGGGCCTAAAACAGAGGCCATGAGGTCAGGCCACACCTTCCCCTTGCTCTCTGCCCACTGGCTCCCTGAGGGAGGTGCGGGGTGCCCTGTGCGCCTCCACTACCTCTGCCAGGCTGCCAGGCTTCCCTTCTGGCCCAGAGGACACAGGCACACACCCGCCTCAGGCTGTAGTAGCCTCAGCTGGAATGCAGCGATGGGAGACTTTTTTCTTTTCTTTTCTTTTTTTGGTTGGTAGATGTGCTTGTTTCACAGTTGACTTCTGAATCCAAGAGATGGCGGCTTTCTGGTTTGGGCCATAACACAAACTCTCCCTTCTGACTCAGTTCACTTACCTTAAAAAGTGAAGGAGTTAAGGAGGGAGCCAGCTCGCAGGTCTGCTGCAGCTGCGGTGAAGCCGTGGAAAGCGTGTGCCGCCGTCATAGCTGCGGGGAAGCTGGCCGCCGCCTAGTCCAGCCCCAAACCTCCCTCTTTGTAATGATTTCATGTAGAAGTTCAGCCTCTGCAGGCAGCTGTTTAGCTGGCCATGCTGAAGAGCATCTCCACCTCTCAACAGCGCACGCCGAGCCAGCCAGCCTCTCCGCAGCCTCATCAGATGCCCAGGCCGTCTCATTCTCTTCTGAGGCTTCACACAGGCCTTCTCCCCAAGGCGCCGCTGGAATAAGGACCCAGACACCAAACAGAGTGCTGTTCCCAGCCCTGTCCCATTTGCTTCCAGGAGCTGGTAATAAAAACCACATTCAGCAAGTATCCCAGGCCTCTGGAGATGGGCAAGGACAATGCGAAAGGCTGCAGACGAGGAAAGCTTGACGCCTGAAACTGATGCGGAGGGAACTAAGAAGCTGTCGTCTCACATGCACAGAGTGCCAGTTGAGCTCTTCCACACATTTTGAAATTGATCCTGATACAATTACATTCTATAGTGGCACTCTGTCCACAAATGAAGAAATCCAGTTTGCTCTGGAATACGTCAGAGGTCAGATTATAGCAAAGGGAAACTGACCTTGACATGAGGCGGAGGTTAGTATCAACACCACATCTACCTTTAAGGCAGGGGCTCTTAACCATTTTTCTTCCACGGACCCTTTGCCAATCGGGTGAAATGAATACTACTGTAATTTATTTATTGCACACATTCACAAGTGAAGGAAATGCTAGATTTCAGTTAGAGGTCAGAGAAAATAAAGGTAAGTTGATATTTTTTGATTCAAGCTCATGGACACCCTGAAATCATTCCGTGGACCCTTGGTTAAGAACCCCTGCTTTAAGACAAAGATGAAGTAGCTAGAGCCACTTGTGGAGACTGATTGCAAACCTTTGTTTAAATAAATAAACCTCCTCAAAAGAGTGACATGAAAAAGCTTTTAAACCTACCCGTGATTAGAAAGTCTGCTAACGGATCATTTCCTCTATTGCTGGGAATGGAATAGTTTAACTGATGTTAAGGGTTCCTTTTGGAAAAATCATTAAATCTCATATATATTTATATAAAAATAAAATGATAATAAAGGACTAATTCTGAAAGAATTAAAGTAATCTGGTTATCTGAGAGTTTAGGGCATCCCAGAGAGAAGTGGAAAATAGATTAATTTAAAATGAGATATAGAAACTTCACACAAATGTAACCATAAAATATATAGTCCCCCATGCCAAGCTTCTTTCGCTCAGCATAATGGTTCTGAGGTTTTTCCACGTGTTTTCATGTATCAGTAATTTGTTTCTTTTCATTGCTGAGTAATATTCTACTGCTTGGATGTACCAGTTTGTTTATCCATTTATGAGTTGATAGCCACTCAGGTTATTTCCAGGGTTTGGCTATAATTAAAAAGGCAAAATTAGAGAGACATAAAGCAGACAAGTGGTTGTCTGGGATTCGGGTAGAAGAGGGGTTTCACTGCAAATGGGTATAAGGGGGTTTTCCCCAATGGTGGAAGTACCAAAACTGGACTGTGGTGATGTTTGCACAACCAAATAAGTTTGCTGAACCTCATTCAACTGCACACTTAAAGTGGGTGAATTTTAGGGTATGCAATTTATATTTTAAAAAAAAGAGATTAGTAAGACTTTAAAGCCCCATGCCCTTACTGTGAATTTCTTCAACTATGCCTGAGTTCAAACATCATTCTTAAGAGAACAACATATACCAGACTAACTGGTGTCGCCATTAATCACCAGGGTTAAAAGACTAAGAAGTCACCAAGGAAACTTCCTGAACTAACTGACACACGGCATGAAGTCGAAAGCTGCCAGAAGAAAGCTGCTTCTAGAAATGATAAGAGAATCCAGAGCACATACACTTAAAGAAAACAAAAGAAGACATCCTGTTCAGACAATGATAAGAGTGAAATTCAGAGCATAAGAAACAAGGTAATACTTTTCACAGTTGGACTGTAAGCAACGCTTCTTTGTATGGACCCTATAATTTTTCTTTTGTTTCTTTTTTTAATGTTCCATGAAATACTGTTATCTTTCTAAACTATTCCGCAGTCTTTCAGGAACCAGATAATCCAAACACAGCATTTGCTCCATCAAGCTACGCACACCAGGGAAATCTGGAGACGTCAAGATGCTTGATAGCATGCTCAAGGTAAAGTGCCGTCACCGAGGATGAAGGCAGGGTGCTGTGACCGTGTGACCCATTCAGCCAAGTGATCTAAGACACTGCTTTGCCTCAAGGATGGCCCCCACTCTCAAAAACATGCAAGACTTCTTGAGAGATGCCCACAAATGCATGCTTGACCACCTGCAAAAAGGTTCATGACCCTTAGTAAATAAAAAATGCCCTTAGATGTATCATGCTTCTGTATTATGCATAGATACAGAGAGATGTGGATGTACTTACAGATATTGAGAGAGTTGATTGATATATAGATATGGCTAAAGATATGTATGCATGATATAGACATAGGTATGGATATAAATACAGATAAACGTATAGATATACAGATATAGAAATAGACATAGAGAGAGATGTTTTCCATGTAGGACTTCTACAGATAGTATTGTCCATTTTCAAGAAGGAAGCTGAGGGCTATGAGAATATGCCTGTGTATATACATACATACACACACATATATGTATATGTTCATTGCAGTTTCAAGCTCAGAAATTTACATGAAGACACGTAGCAGCACATGGTTTCCTAGATGGGATGTTACGTGTTGCATTAGATATTTCTGCTATGGCAGACATTTTTGGTAATTCCAGTGAATGAAGAATTTTATCCTTCCTCCAAGTAATATATGGTGGGTTGGCAGGGTTCTTTGAAATCACAAACGACGGCAACCAAATGTTAGCCATGATCTACAATACCAGCATGTGTTTATGAAGTACTTTTGATGAATGCCAGCAAGCAGCATAATATAATTATTGTCACTCTTAGGTTATTATTTATGGTGCATTTGTTACTTCTGAGGCTGTAGCAGAAAAAGCAGCGTGGAATTTTAGTATACAGCACGCCGGAGATCCTGTCAAAAGCAACGGCAGTTTCCACAAGTAACAGCAAGCAGCGGTAACTCACTGTTGCAACCCTTGGAAAGTAGATGTTAAATAATTTAATTCTAAATTTGGTACTCCACTTGGAAATGGGAGATATTAAATACCAAATATATGGCTGTAATAAAAGTAAAGCAACACAAGGGTAAATTAAGGCAAATCTCACACTTCCCTATGCTGCTGCATAATGGGATTGAATGGGAGTCAGGAAATGGCAAATGAGTCAGCCTGAGGTCTAACTTCATGGAGAACTGGGCTCATCATTCCTCTTAATCTAATGCCATATGCTAAATCAGCGCTGCCTCCTGACCTCATCTATATGTTTCCAATGGAATCAACACAAAGCAGCTTAGGTTTTCCAGCCAAAACTCAGTGCTATCCGAGGGCGATCCTGCAGTTCTCTTCTCCAATAGTCCCTTCATCTGAAGTGGTGGCTCCCCAACGATCTTCCAAGGATTTCATACCTGTATTAAATCAGTATTTTTCTACAAAAGGACACATTTCAGTGTGTTTCTTTTTATAATTACATGAGTTGGATCAGGCCCTACATATTATTATGCAAGTTTTTCCCTATTCAGAATGACACTTTGATGCCAATCTATGTTGATATACATAGATATACGGCGTTCCTCACAATTACTGCTTAAGATTCCACTACATGAATGGACCTTTTTAAAGAAATCAATTCATCTCCTGATGGGCATTTAGGATGCTTCCAACTGCTTGCTATTTTTAAAAATGCTGCAATGAGCCCCCATGTACACAACTCTGCATCCATGTCCAAGCTTTTATCAAGACTAGATGTATCTAGAACTGGATTTCATGGTCTTTTGGAGACACATTTTAAATTTCATTAGTACTGTCAAGTATCTCTCCAAAGTAGCTGAACCATTCTACAACTCCTCCAGCAGTTCATAAAGATTCTCTGTTCTCCCTCATCCTTGGAGAAGCATTTTATTATTGCATTGTTGTGTGTGTGTGTACATGTGTGCCAAAACAATTAGGAGAAATCAGATTGGAAAAAATATTTTGGTCTATTTTGTCCCTAACAGAGAAGTCATTGATACACACCTGAGTGAAAAAGCTTCCGACGGCTTTTAAATGGAAACTCAACGGGGAACCGTCGCTCAGACTCGACACGAGCTCCATATGCAGCTCGCATTGCTTGTCCCCGACTTGGGGAAGTCTTGGGCCCTGGGAATAAAGGGTCTTCCGTGAGGCCCTGGCCTGTGTGCTGCACACACTGCCCAGGCATTTACACAACGTGAAAATAGCACACGGCGCTCTTTCAAAGGTACTCTTGAGATGTTTCGAGGCGTGTTCACATGCATGGTTTCGCTGGGTTCTCCTGAGAGACCAGCGGAGGCTGGTAATATTACAGGAGAAAAGCCTGCATCACCTCTCGGTGCTGTGGATAAGAACAAAATGTCAGATTCGCCGAATCTTCCACTCCTGCTCCTTCCACTCTTCACAGACGGGAATGAGCATGACTCTGAAATCAGTAGAGTTAATGATGAGGCTACTGGAAGTGTGTAAGGCATCAACTAAATCTCACTGCACCCAAGAAAAGACATCTCAGGTTGATAGCCTGATGCCACTGTCTCAGGTATTTTTTGGTGAAACTCAGATTCTGGATGTCAAAAGAGTTGAGATGTCTCAGTGAAGACTGATTGCTGGAAAATGAGTCTCATCAAATTATTACAGTAATAATTGTGATATTATTTTACAGTTATTTCCCAACGCCTGGTCTGCCATCTTGACGTGGTCAAGCAGCATTAGGATATAATCACTAAGATCTTTGCTTCTGAAGTAAAACTGAACATTTTTCAAACAATCTCCATTACAAGCTATGTTTGTCTGAAATGAAAACAGTCCAGATCTTTTTTGCTTCAAGGGCAAGTCATCAGACAAAAAAAGCAGCCCCCCACCCCCAAAAGTCCATATTTGCAAATACAAAGCCAAAAGTCCAAGAATCCCTTAAAAGCCATTTCCACAGGTACTGGGTCATCGCGACTTTTTTTTCCATTTTCAATATATTATCTTCTTTGGAGAAATGTCTATTCAATTCCTTAGGCCATTTAAAAATTTTTGTTATTGTTGAGTTGTAAGATTTTTAAATATGTATTTGGGGTATAAGTCCCTTACAAGATAAATGATTTGTAAATAATTTCTTCCATTTTGTGAGTTGCCTTTTTGAAAAACAGATTATTATAGTAACATACATATAACAAAATTTTTCTCATTTTAACCACTTTTAAGTGTAAAATTCAGTAGTGTGAATGGCATTCACAAAGTTGTGTTACTGTCTCCCCCATCCATTGCTGAAACTTTTTTATCAACTCAGACAAAATTCTGTACCCCTGAGCAATAACTTCCCATTTCCCCTTCCTCCCAACTCCTAAGAACCTCTAATCTACTTTCGGTCTCTATGAATTTTCTTATTCTAGATATTTCATATAAGTGGAAGCCTATAATATTTGTTCTTTTGCTTCTGACATTTCACTCAGCATAACGATTTCAAGGTCCATCCATACTGTAGCATGGACAAGAACATCATTCCTTTTCACGGCTGAATAATGTTCCATTGTGTGGATATGTCACAGTTTGCTCATCCGTTCACCTGTTGATGGAAACTGAGGATGTTTCCAGCTGTGGGCTATCGTGGACAATGCTGCTACCCTCATTGGTGTACAAGCATCTGTTTGAGTCCCTGTTTCCAGTTATTTTGAGTATATACCTAGAAGTGGAACTGTGGGGTCAGAACTCTTTGTTTAGCTTTTTGAGGAAATGACAACTGTTCTCCACAGTAGCTGCACCGATTACCATCCCAACAGCAATGTACAAGTGCTCCAGTTTCTCAGCATCCTTGTCCACATCTGCTATTTCCTGTTTTATTCATTCACCCATTCGTTTAATGACAGTCACCTGAGTGAGTGTGACGCGGAAGCTCATTCTGGTTTGATCTGCATTTCTGTAATGACTAAAGATGTCGAACATCCTTTCGACTGTTTCCCTCTTCCTTCTCTAATATTCTCATATCTAACCACTAAAGAAACAGTGGGATATTAGTTAGTCAAAACTTTTGAAAATCACAAATGTAAGTCCTCACTTGCTTATTTCCTCTGGTTCTGTGTTCTTTCTCTGAGTTGCTTCCACGTCACCCAGTGAGCAAAGGGCACTAGTCTGCCCCTTGATAAAGAAAACGCCATCTCTGTAGCACAGGTACTTTTGTACTCAACTAGGATGTTGAACACTTTTTCATGTGCTTATTTGGCCATTTGTGTATCTTCTTTGGAGAAATGTCTATTCAAGTCCTTTGCCCATTTTTAAATTGGGATGTTTGTCTTTTGGTTATTGAGATGTAAGAGTTCTTTCTATATTCTGGATATTAAACCCTTATCAAATATATGACTTGCAACTATTTTCTCCCATTCTGTAGGTTGTCTTTTGACTTTCTTGATAATGTCCTTTGAGGCATAATTTTAAGAAATTTTGACCAAGTCCAATTTGTCTATTTTTCATTTGTTGTTAATGCTTTTGGTGCCATATCTAAGAAACCATTGCCAAATCCAAGATCATGAAGATTTCCCCAATGTTTTCTCCTAAGTGTTTAATGCTTTTAGCTCTTATATTTAGGTCCTTGATCCATTCTGAGCTAATTATTTATATGTTGTGAGGCAGGGGTTCATATGTGGGTATTTAATTTCCTTGATGGTGTCCTTTGAGGCCCAGAGACTTTCATTTTGATGAAGTCCAATTTTTCTTGTGTTGCTTATGCTTTTGGTGTTTTAGCAAAGAAACCACTGTCTAGCCCAAGGTCATAAATATTTACTCCTTTGTCTTCTGAAGTTTATCATTTTAGCTCTTACGTTTAGGTTCATGGTCCATTCTGAGTTGTTTTTTTCTGTGTACTACAAGGCAGGGGTCCAAATTCCTTCTTTCGCATGCGGATCCCTGGTTGCCTTGGCTCCATTATTCCTTCCCCGCTGAATGGTCTTGGCACCACTGTCAAAAAGCAATGGATCGTCAAGGTATGGGTTTATTTCTGAACCCTCAATTCTTTCCACTGACTTATGTTTATTCTTGTGCCAGTACCACAGTCTTGATTAGTGTAGCTTTATAGTAAAAGTTTGTGTTTTTTTTAAAGCGTTTCATTGGAGTAACAAACATATAAACAACTCAAAATTTCCCATTTTAACTTATTTTCAAGTATACAATGCAGTGGTGTTAATTACATTCACAATACCGTGCTACCATCACCAACATGCATTATCCCAGCTTTTCATCACCTCAATCAGAAATTCTGCAGCCATTATTTCAAGAGTATTTGGCTAGTATGGGTCTCTTGCGTTACCCTATGAATTTTAGGATCAGCTTGTCAATCTCTTAAAAGAAAAATGCAGCTGGGATTTTGATAGTGGTTGCATTAAATCTGTTAAATTTGAGAACTGGCATCTTAACAATATTAAGTCTTCCAATCCATGCACATGGAATGCCTTTCTCATTTATTTAAGTCTTCTTTATTTCAACAATATTTTGTAGTTTTCAGGGTACAAGTCTTGCATTTCTTTTGTTAAATTTATTTCTAAATATCTGATATTGTCAATGGAACTGCTTTTCCTTAATTTTTGTATTGTTCATTCTAGCGTGTAGACATACAAATAGTTTTTGAATGTTCTTGTGTCCTACAATCTTCTGTGGAATCATTAGGATTTTCCATATAAAAGATTCTGTCATCTGCAAATAGGGATCATGTTGCTGCTGCTTTTCCAACTTTGGCATGCATAGTTGATCAGGCTAGAACTTTCAGAACAATGTTGAATAGTAGTGGTGAGACAAGGCATCCTTTGCTTGACTGTTTTCTCAGGGGGAAAGCATGCAGCCTTTCACCAGTAAGTATGAAGTTAAGTAAGCGCCTATGATCTGTTTTTTATTTGGCATCACACCATAAACACCTTCACAACCACTATATAGTCTTCTACAGTGCATTTTCATGGCTGCATAATATTCTGATATATTAATTCACCACTCTTTATTCAATATTTATTAATTTTTTATTCAAATCTTTGTGATAAATATCTATCTGGATATTTTGACACACTTTTATTTTATTCAGAAAATGGTCTTAGAAATGCAGTTTAAATAAAAGCTTATGCCCATATTTAAAGTTGTTGACATACTGTCAAACTGCTCTCTAAAATTAGCTATAATGTACATGTCTACTGATTGTGCATAACCGTGTCTGTTTTCCTGTAACTGTGAATGCTTCGGTCTTCTGAAAGTTCACAAAGGTTTTCTATTATTTCTGAAAGTTTTGCTTTTCCTCAATATTTCCCTGTTGTCATTTCCTGTCCTTTTTAAATACTCTTGTTTCATTGGTTTTCAGCGATTTTTTTCTTATTTTTAACCTCTTTCTCTGACATTTTTCTTGCTTCTCTGGTTTTCACCCAACTTTGCTGATTTTATTTCTGGCCACAGTAAATCTAATGACACCCTCTTCCTTTTCTCAGAAGGCTCCTTTTCCTTGCTTGCTTGCTCTCTCTTTTATGATACAATGCTTATTTTGAAATTGAGAGTCTTGAGAGCAGTTCCTAAAATCATTTCCATTTCATACAGGAAATGGTCTTCAGCTCTCATTTCTTAGGGTTTTCTCCAAATTCTTTCTTGCAGGATTAGGTCAAGGGCTTTTTGCCTGTTTGGCTCCTTCCCTCTGTCCTGAAAGGTACTTTCCCCTCTGGATTTTCACTTGTAATAACTGTCTGCCCTGGCAGGAGACCTTACTGGTTCTGATTTTCCTGCCCAGCTGTGCCACAGCCTACTGTCTACACAAGATGACTTTTTTATTTTTTTCTTTCTTATGTTTTTTTTAAATACCCAGGACTTCTCCACTCCCATTAGGTCCAGTTCTTTTTTTCTTCTTTACAAAAGGAAGAGTTGAGATTGGCTGTCTTTGCCTCCTCCTTCAACCTAGTCCTGCTTCTAGCACTTGAATGACACCTTTTCTGCTTTCCAGTGCTAATGTGGGTTTCATTACCCACATGATATTTTATTGGAAATTTCAATGGGAACCTGGGAAAAGAGGGAGAGAATTAGATACTGGACTTTTTCCATCATCCAGCTGGAAACCCCACAGCATGTTTTCTTGATAAACTGCTGAGGGCAAGGCTGCTGGCTGCCCAACCTATCGGTTGTATTCTTAGTTCTCAGGAGCAGGACATTAATTCTGGGCTGGCCACAGCATTGTATGTAATGCATGATAGTTCTCACCTTCCTTTGAAGTTTGGTGTGGCCATGTGAGTAAGTTCTGACCAATGAGATGCAACAGAGAGAATTAGTGGTGGTGGTGGGGTTTCCAGGGCTGCTGCTTGATGGGAGCTGATCAGTGAGGAAGCTCCTGTTCTTTTCTTTACTTTGGCCTGCAATGCTGATGCAGTGAGTGGCACTTCAGCAGCTCTCTTAATCTAGGAGGATGAAAGCCATGCATTAGCATGTTGCTGAAGAAACTCAGGTGTCTAGAGTTCTGATGGTAGTGGGAAGCTGCCATTCCAGGAATGCTGGTCTACCTCGGGGATGGTTTTATGTGAGAGAGAAACAAATGTCTCTCTTGTTTCTGCTACTCACTTGCTTTAAAGAAATTAATCAAACCTAATTCTAAAAGACATAGTTTGAAATAAGTTTATCAATGCCAGAGTATCCTAACTTTGAGTATCAAGTTCATGATTTTAATCACATCTGTCTATATCTTACGTATGAGTTACTTATTTTTTTATTTATGGCAACTCATGTTTTTATTTAAATAGATTGGGGGGTCTTAACCAGGGGTCCGTGAGCTTTGAATTGAAATTCTAAAAAACATTATTCTTGTGGGGATGTGTTGGTGCAGGTGGGATGTATTTATTAAATAACACACAGTGTAGTGTGGGCTTAGTAAGGGGTCCGTGGTTTCCACCTGACTGGCAAAGGGTCTGTGGAACTAAAAACGTTAAGAAGCCCTGAAATAGATGAAATATATTTTCTACAATAAATGGAAAACCACTATCACAGCATATAAATGGAAGATAACTATGAAAAAGTGATTGAACTTTTGCTATCTCCTCTTGCCTGTCTACAATCTTAGCAACAGTGTCCTAAAATTAGCTCCTAAGGGAGATGCACCTCTTTTCCACCAGGAGCCTTCATCGAGAACTGAAAAGCACATAAGTTTTGTATCGTCATTTATTTAATCCCATTTCTACATGCCACAAACTAATCTAAATACCAACTGTGGTAAACTTTGGGAAAAACTCACGTAAGTGAAAAGCAGCAAGAAAATGAAAACATGTGGCTTTTTCTGTTACACGCTTGTTTAGGACGACACAGTGCTATAGTAAACAAGCCTCTGAAAACGCCAAGTGGAGTGTGATGGACAGAGCATGATTAGTTATTCCACTTCTGTTCCATAGTGTTTGTCGGCAATACTCGATCAAACAGATCTGATAGCTGTGACAGCATTCATATGTTATTACTGTTATGATAAGGTTTTCAGAAACCAAACTTCTTCAAACAACAAAGGATGTATTTCAACTTAGATAAAAGATCTTCACTCATTCCTGTTGAGCTCATCCCTAGCACAAAAGAGTTTCCTTAATCCATAAAATTACACCTGTCACAGTGACTTAACTTCATTAACACAACTTTCTGATCCACGGTAAAATATTAGCAAAACAAAATCTATGGCTCTCAAGCTAATTAAGATGGCCTCTTTTGCATTCATATGATCAGATTCTGACTTTTAAGAGTAATTGAAAAACATTTAAATAGAGTAAGAACTTTTAAAGCAAAGCAGCTTTTGAAGCAAAATCTACTAACATTATTAAAATACTCTCTGTATAATACATTTTCCAATTATGTTTAAGAGAAAGAGAAAGAGATCGCATCCAGTCTACTCACTATCCCAAATTATGAAGCTTGATTTTTTTCTTTTTTTTTTACCTAAAGACAGACATAAAATGAACATGTTTGCAGTGATGATGAAAGTTGAATGTATTATTGAAGGTATCATATTCTATAATGCATCTAATTTTTTATTGTATACATTTTATTAAATGGGTAGTACATACAACAGTGAAAAAGTATCAAACAGTCCAAAAGGGTCACAGTAAAAAGTAAGGTGCCTGCCACCTTCTCCCCAGTGGCAAGGACACAAGTCAGTTTCTTATATCGTCTGCTTGGACACTTTCTGCACCTAAAAGAGCCCTTCCCTGGGGTTTCCCCAAACGGAGCTTCACCATACCTGCATCCTGTACCTTGCTTTTTTTGAACAGCAGATACTGGGGACCTATCAGTATGTGTATATATAGATGTGCATAATAATATAGTAAAAGAGATATGCTCTGACTCAGGAACTTCGTTAAACAGGTGTTTATGGAGTATCTACAGTGTTCCAGGCTGGGTTGCAGAGTTGCAAAGAAGACAGAAGTGCTTCCTCAAATAAAAGATCTTCACTCTACAGCTTCCTCACTAAGCAAAACTTCCTTAGCTTTGGTGTAGGAATAGGAGTCCAAAAAATAATAATAATAATCCCTTACATGCAGGTAAAATACATATAAAATGTGTGCATACGCATCACAGATATTTATATACCTATGTCATGAGTATGTTCCATACTCACATATAATATATTCAATGTACAGACACACAGATACACATAACATACTATACACACAGTCTTTGTATGAAATGGCATTATGATACTGGGATTTTAAAGGAATAGCTTCTTATTCCCTTCAGAGTACCCTCTTCTTAAAGGAAATATTGTACAAATGAAAGAAAACTAAATAGTAAGCAAACATTTATATGTCTGCAGATGTTTTGGAGACACTGACTTTGCGTTCCATTCAAAAAAGTGTCCAAACTCCCTGGAAGCTCCTGACTTCATTGATCCATAAAAATAAATACAATATTATTTTATAATAAAAATAGCAGTTTATAACTTAATTGGAATAAACCACTCTTGGAAAGCTTACTTACCTTCCTCTCCATGCCTAAGAATTTGGCTGAACTAATTCTTAACCAGAAATTCAGAAGCAAAGAGAAATAATTCATGAAAGTTCTATGATGATTCAAATCCCTTTCCATTTCATAGATAACACTAAAATCACCATCACTACTAGTTCTTGGAGATGGCAGGAGAGCGCTCAAGAGCAAAGAAAAGCACATGGGCACAGACCCTTTCCCCTAAACTTCTACTCCTCTTCTGGCAGGGGATCCAAAATATATCCATCCATCCATCTATCCATCTATCTATACATCCATCATCTATCTATCTATCCATCCGTCATCTACCCATCCATCCATCATCTATCATCCATCCATCCATCATCTATTTACCCATCCATCCATCATCTAACCATCCATCCATCCATCATCTATCCACCCATCCATCGATCTATCCATCTATCCATCATCTATCTATCCATCCATCCATCATCTATCTATTCATCAATCCATCCATCCACCATCCATCCATCATCTATCTAT